>JAOXYM010000004.1:18544124-18568656 GCA_028567055.1 Leptatherina wallacei | reverse complement strand
TGATTGACAGGTGGCAGATATCCGGCAAAACGAGGCACAGAGTAGCACAACCTCGGTTTTTAGCCGGCTAACAGCGCACCTTAGCTCTAGCCCGCCTACCTCCGTTAGCTCCCGTTAGCTCCGGGTTAGCTTTGTTAGCTTGTAGCTCAAAGTTTGAAGAGTGTCAATCATCCGTCACCACGCTCACAGCCCCCCCTCTCAGCGCCACCTCGTTGCCCAGTTTTGGGTTTTCCAGGAGTCACGAGACTCGTAACGTTGCCAAGACGGCGACGGTGGGAACCTCCCAATGAGCTTCTTTTCAGCTCTTAGAAACCTACGGGTCACGTGGTTTCATAGTTCGTCCATTTCTTATACAGTCACTGATTGCAGGGTAAATCAGTTTATTGTTTTATTTTAAGCTGACTTTCATGTATGACTCCTATAGTTTTCAGCAGCCTATCTGATGTATTAGCCCGTTGCTAAATGTTTTCCATTTGTTTATAGTGCACCAGGATATTGTTCCCAAATTGGGGTGGTGGTGTTGGTAATCAAATAGTAGTTTGTCAACTGCATGGTAAAAATTTGTACAAAAGACCCTTTTCATCTGAGGTTTTCGGCAGCCTCCATGATGTTCCCTTTGCTTAGCATTTATTGTTATACACAGGGATAGCAGCTATGGGACAGCAGCATCGGGAAACTCTGTTGTTACTTACCAGTGTTTATCTGATAGCCTATAGGCCTATTTGTTCACCTCAGTGTTTAAAAATTACTTTTAATTAATATCCCACCACTTTCCTGAAGCTAAGAGCTGTGTGCGGTGGTTGGCGTTAGCATCTTACCTTATAACAAATAGTAGTTTTTCATCAACTCTAAAGGACTCAGTGTGGGTCTTCCACACTGTTAAATCGATATCCGACATCTTTCCAAATGTGTTTTCGGTTTAGTGAAGGAGAAAAATGAAAAATCACACGAAACGTTCTAGATATTTTTCATAGTACTTGCAAATCCCGTTCACTTACTGCTTCGGCATTTTGCTCAGGAGGGGATTGTTCGCCAGGCGCTCCTTTCTTAGTTACCGTTGTTAACGTACGATTGGTCAGTGGCGGTTTTAGGGCGGGACTGCCGAAGGGTCAATTGGACTTTCTGAAGTGTTGGGGTTGGTTGTCACACAAGTATTTATTGGTCCATAGAAAGTTAAAAAAATGTAGTATCAAAACTTGTGTTTTTATGGATCTACACTCTTCCATTATTTTATATTCAAGGTAATAGTATCTTGATAAAATACATATTTTTCATTGTTTTAAAGAGAAAAAAATTGCACTAAAAGAGACACGTTACATAACTAATTATTCAGGAAAGGTTCTGAAAACTGCTATTACTGAAATATTTTTTTATTATTTTCTTAGTAAAAAGACCCCAGAGGAAAGAAAAACTATTTAAACTAAATGATTTGGCATAAGCTCATTCAACATGGACGGAGGCAATGGAAAAGTGTTCTGTGGTCCAGTGAATCAATAATATAATTTCTCTTTGGAAATTCTCTTCTGGAAAACAGGGATCCCATGAATTTTGAATAAACTGAGAACTACTTAATTTTTAGTTTCACCTTCAAAATTCAGCTTCCATGTTGGTATAGGATATATTTTTAGGGAAGCTCTGATTTATATCATCAGGCAACATTCTGCATGGAGCAGCATGGCTCCATGGTAAAAGAGCCTGGTGCTGAACTGGCCTGTCTGCAGTCCAGGCCTATCTCACTGAAAACATTTGGCACCTTATAAACAGAAGTATCCCCAAATTGGTCGGCAGCTCAAATTATAGATCAGGCAAGACTGAGAAAACCTTACTCTTTTAAAATAAAATAACAGGATAATCCCACTTCTGCTATTTATTGCTGGCAAATCTCTTTTTTTTTAAAGAATCAATTTTCGCAGATTCAGCATTTGAGACATGTTCTACTATTTCAAGTTTAATATAAAATTTATATGACTTATAAAATAGTTGCATATTTTCATTTATTTATATTTTATAGAGGCCAGTGTCATTTCAGATTGGGATGACAGGGGAAGTGGGATCAGACTGCCTAAAAAGCAGGTAAGTGGGTATCAGATGGCTGGATAAAACAACATACGAGTGTCATGAATGGATGGAGAGAACTGAGAAACGCAACAGTACTCTAGACAAACCATTAGGTGGGTGTTTATTTCCCTGCTGAGCTTTGTATGACAATGCTGGAAAAACTGAATGAAATAAGACATAAAATCAAAGCCATCAGAACAGTTCTTAACTCTGCAATACCAGCCAAACTCAAACATAAACAAAAGCTGAAAATCCAGTGTACTTAACGCCACTCAGCCCACTAGGCCTCATCTCTCTGATGCAGAGTAGTCAGGGCAGCGCTGCCATCAGATTGAAGAGGAGAAGCCTGTTGCTCTGACGGGAGTGTGGGGCTGTCAATCATCACTTACTGCTGCATTTGGCGTTTCAGTCTGGTAGAAAAGGTGTTTCGTACCAAAGTATCTCAAGTCAGACAAGCATCGAGACAGGGGACCTGAATAACAATATTTCATCAAAATACAGTGGGAATAACAGACAAGAGGATGAAAGGGGTAAACATAGTTCAGCATGGAGCGGCAGTTGTGTTTATATCTAAAACAGAAAGGCAACTTACATACGTTTTCAAGCTTCTCCTCCACCATCTGCTCTTTGGCTGTAGCGACTCTAGCCTTCTTCTTCTTCAAATGCACGTACTATCTCACCACTTAACATGCTCTTCCCAATTCATTAGCATATAAATAACACATACAAACACAAAAGGACAAAGGTGCCATCAGACTGCCTTCTCCAGTGGTGTTAAAAGGTGAATGTGGAATATCAGCAGTTATAAGCAGACTCCAGTCATGTCAGTTTGTGTGCAAAAGTTGCAACAAAAATGATGAAAAGGCTTTTAGACTAATTGTATGAGCAGAGGGTGTTTCTTTCCAGATGAATTTTAATCTTCTGCTTACGTCTGTTCGCCTCATACACACAAATAATACATAAAGGTGCATTTTGCACAAAATGCTGCTGCTGGATATTAAAGTCTAATATGATAACAGGTTCTTGTGTACGTACACAGTATGTATATTGACTTCTTCCACAACACTGAACTGTATGACTGAGCCAATAAAGAACATGATGTTCAGAGTGTAACCTGCGCAGCTTTGTCTTGGTTCATTGCTGATACCTTGCTTGCTGATGGAGCATTCTAGTCAACGCTTTTCTCTTTCTATTCTGTTTAAATTGCCGGATAAAAGGATAGATTGGAAAAGAGGAGGCTTTAGATGGGTTTTTGTTTTCAAATCTGATGTAAAAGCGCCCTCTATCCAGAGGAAATTAAAACTGCAGCAGAAAAACTGAGACTACACCCTGAAATCAAATAAGTTGGATCAATTTTATTTCCTGAAAAGCAGATTTCTTTACGATCGGTACGGTATAGAGCGCTCTTTCACCTCAAGGACTTTGACTCAGAGACAGGTGGAAAGATGGGGGAATCAATAGGATGAGCATCAGAAAAAGGATGATCAAAGGCAAACAGTATGTGTCATTTACGGTCGTGCCAAGTAAATTAATTTTCTCAGAGAATCAGAGAAAAGAGTTGAGTAACTTTGAACACAATTCTACTTCTTCTGTGTTGACTTGTTTCAGCGTAACCTCATTTGGCTACTCTGAATTGGAGACTCAGCGTATAAATAGGTCTAAAATTCATTTTAATGATTTTGTGCTTTACCTTTGTGGATTTTTTGTCCTGCTGCAGGCATGTATTCATTTGCCAGGGCTTGATTTTTCTGTCTCTGTTTCACTTTTCACACACGGCCGAATGTGTCAGCTTATTGAAAATATTCTTTTAACACATTTTTAGAAAATATTTTTCATTTTGAAAGTCTCAAGTATAGTTTGATGTCATATTTCACAAAATCTCAAGTAAAAGAGGATAAACACATTACATTTGAGTCCACATTTATTCATGAGGTGGTTACCGTATCACCATTTATGCTTTACACACGCTTGTGCATATCAGGCAACATTTGTCAAAGAATTTTAAAAGAAATTCATGTACATTTTGGATTGTTGATATTATTATATCAACAATATTAGTAATCAGTATTATTAATATGCACATCAATAAATCACAAAACTTTAAACCTTCTCACTGTTTAAGAATTCAGAATCCTTTTCGACTCTGGGCTTGATTTTATTCCACATGTTATAAATGTCACAAAGACAGGATTTTATTATCTTAAAAACATCATTAGAGTCAGCCTTTTTCTCTCTCTTGCCAGCTGCATATGCTGATGCATGCTTTTATTTAGTAGAATAGATCATTGTAATGCACTGCTCTCTGGTCTTCCCAAAAAGAGTATTTTGAACCTACAATTAGTCCTGAACTCAGGGGCACATGTTCTGACAAGGACCAGATGGTGGGAACACAATCGCTGCATTGGCCTCCCATGCGGTTCAGGATTGATTTCATGGTTCTTTTAGTGGTTTATAAATGTCTTATTTATCTATTTATTTTATTTTTTATTTATTTATTTATTTATTTATTTATTTATTTATTTATTTATTTATTTATTTATTTATTTATTTATTTATTCATTCATTCATTCTTATATATCTGATCTGCTTTTAAATTATGAACCCTTGCAGACCTAAGGTCCTCGACCGGCCTTTTAGTTGTTCCCAAAGTCAGAACCAAAACTTATGGTGAGGTCTTGTCCCAACTCTACTGGCCTCAACTGTGGAACAGCCTGCCAGAGAACCACAGGGCCACAGAGACTGTTAAAGAGACTGAAGACCTACTTTTTTAGCTTGGCTTTTAACTGAATCTTTATTTGCTTTTTGTTAAGTCTTTCATTCTTATTTATATTATCATCATTTTTATAGATTTATTTTTGCTTATTCAATCATATACTTTTCTACTTATTTTAAGTACTACCTATTTATGTGGCTCCCTGTTTTTATTGTTTTGTTTTACCCGAATACACTATTTTTATCAACTAATTTATTTATTAAATCTTATTTTAGTTAATCATTTTCATGAACTCCTTTATCTGTCATTTTCATTCTTGTCTCTCTGATCTGTTATTATTGTTTTTAAGTTTATTTGATCTTGTTTTTACTTTTTAACTCCAGTGGTTTTCTCATGGGGATCCTCCACACCGGGGACTTTGCCTGCTCGATCTGCAGGGTTGTTGCAATGGTGATCGTCCTTGTCTGGGTGGCTGGGGGTCCTGCAATGCAGCCCTATGGCTGTGATGTGGACTCCCTCCTGCACTGATCTGGGTGGTTCCTCTGGTGGCGCCCTCTGTGGCCATGGTTGGAGTGGTTTCTGGTGTGTGTGTGTGTGTGTGTGTGTGTGTGTGTGCGCGCGCGCATATGTAAATGTGTGTGAAAGAAATTATAATGAGGTTTGTGTTTTTAAATTGCTGTTATATTTGGTGTGTGAAGGCTTTTTTGAGTTTTTAAATATGCATAGATTGTTTTTAACACGTAAAGCACTTTGTGTTGCCTTTGGCATGAAAAGCACTTAATGAATACAATTTGATTTGATTTGATTGCTTTCGTCTAGTTGCTATATAAGCCTGCCACATGGTATCAGAGACTGTTGTATTTGTATTGTATTTATCAACAATTGTTGGTAGGCACCTCAATTCTTACTCAAGCTTCCCAAAATAATAACTTAGTTAGGCTGTCTTGACAGAGCCAGAATGTAGAATGGTCCAAAGAACCTTCCTGTAGACTCCCTTAGGAAGCTGCAGTACTGGTTCACAATCATTGAATAATTTCAAAACAGATTTTTACATTTCAACCGTTAAACAACCAGTTTTGGGGTAAGAAAACCTGTTCCTGATTATCACAAACTTTTTGCTAATCTACCAAAAATCCTGTATGTCAGGAGAATAGTAATTGAAAACAAGAACAATTAAAATTCCAACTACCTGTTGAAGAAAAAGATCTAAAGAAAAACAGAGCTGGTGTAATGTCTGATTCCCTGGAGGAACAAACAACTGTAGTAGTGATTTGAAGTTGAAGCAGCAGTGTGTTTTTTATTAATTATTTTCATTTTCTCTGCCAAGTCATATTGAACATTTTCAGTCAGCATCTGCAGGTACAGCTGGAAACAAAAGCATTAATAACATGGTTCTTTGTTTTAATATTGCCAGCTGGCATTTTCAGAACTAATTCACCTTGAGTTGCAAGTACCTTTCACAATGGCATTTATGTATAAAATATAGTAATACTTGAAGGTATGACTAGAAAAAAAGAAAAAAAAGAAAAAGCTCATCTGATTAAAGGCTCTTTCTTCTCGTTCTGTGGTTCTCAGCAGAAGTTCATGATAAACTAAAGAGAGGTCTAAATGAAAATAAATCAGTGTTAGAAAAGCAAGAGGTTTGGAAGATTGAAAACAACAACTGTTTATTGGTTCTGGTGCAAATCCAACACATGCAGGCAATAGATATACTTAAATTTTTATTACAATTCAAAAATTCTCATAATTATCAGACAGACTGCTATATAGAGTATCTAAATACAAAAGATGATTAACACTGAATCATAAGGAAACCCAAGAACAATGTCACAATACATATAAAAAAGCCATGACAGTATGAACTGAAGGAGCTTGTATGAAACATAAATAAACAATCAGATTCCATGATAAAGACAAGGATCTTTACATCGTATCAAGGCCAAGGGCAGCTACTGTTTACATTTACATTACATTTATTAGAAAACCCTTTTCCAACAGCAACTTACTAGTGATGAAAACAGTTCCAGCCTCAGTACAACAATAACCCTTTGCCCACCTATTAACAGCTGAATCTTTTCAGGAGGTGGAGCCTATCCCAGCCGCTACTAGGTGAGAGGTGGGGTACACTCTGGACAGGTCACCAGTCCATAGCAGGGCCAACACATAGATATTAACAGCCACTCATACTCATTCAGAATTTAGAGACATTAATTAGCCTAATGAGAATGTTTCTAGATTGTAGGAGGAAGCCAGAACTCACCCATGTACGGGGACATGCAGACTCCACACATACTGTAAAGGACACAGCCAAGGTTCAAACAAAGAACCTCCTTGCTGTAAAATGACATGCAAACCATCACACCACCATGCAGCCCCACCAAACTGTGGCATAGGAGGTGCGAAAAGAAGCATTGAAACAGCACGCCAGTGATATTTTGTTTGTTTCAGAAATAGAAATGTTTATTGTATTGTGTATATTATTGGATAATTCCGTCTTATCGTGATCTCTTTTACAGATGTAATAAATACAAATCCTCTTTGTGTCCCAATGAATCTCTCTACTTTTTAAAGCCTGGTGGATTTTCACCCACAGGTTCAGCTGATATATTTTGTGTTTATTTAGGTATTTGTTTATTTTTTTCTCTCTTTTTCTGTGTGCTAATAAAGCCCCATTGTCCCCAGTGTACTAGTTGAGTTAAACGAATTTATCTGCCAAACACCTGACAGAGCCAAGTGTCAAAATCTTTGTGTGCGTGTGGATAAAACTGCAGCATCAATGCATGCATGAATATATGTACTGCACTGTATTGTGGTGTATGCACCACATTTATCTAGTATGTTCTTCAGGTAAGCATGAGGGAATGAGCAGAGACCCCAGCTGTGGAAGAAAATCTAAAATCTAGTTTTGATGCCTTAAATATGCGTGTATGTTATGCATTCATGGTACATTCTCTTAAATAAATTTGCCTACTGTCATGACTTACAGAAAACTTGGGAGAAATGTAATGTTCTTGCCTCAGAACCATGATTAGTTTCTGAAGCTCTTGGCCAAATGCTTTAATCAAACGTGTGGTGTATAAATTATGGAAATACTCAAACTGCCCATGAATGGTGTAAAAAGAGGCCAAAAGTGTATTAGCATAGAAACAGCTTAGAGGACGTTGTAAAAGTAGAGTTTTAGATGGGGCACAAATATGACGTTCTTTCAATGTGAGGGATGAGTCAATACATTTAATCAATGTAAGGAGTTAGGAAGAGTTTTTGTGAAAAGTATTTTTCAGTCTGAGACAAGACAAACAAAAAAGAAGGTTGAGTAAAAACTGATGAAAATATGATTTCACCAAATTCACAGAAAAAATATTTGAACATCTCAAGAGAACTTTGAGCTGGGTAAGGGCAAAAGATTGTAAATATAATGAGATGCCACTTTACACTAATGTAAATTCAGTTCAATCCAGTCCAGCTGTGGTGAGGAATATAGAAAGGAACTCTAAATGGTTCACTTTCTGCTCTACAATCATTATTTACATTTAAGGCTGTATGCTTATCTATCTTTTTTGTGTTAGATTCTGGATGAAACATTTTAGAAAAGGAGACTCATGTTTTATGTTAAAAATACCTCCTGCAGACCAGTGAATGTCAAGGTCTCTGTGCATACAGAACCTCACACAAGAAAGCGTGTGATCATTTCTGCTAGGAAAACAGGGACTGGGTGCAGCAATTTATTAATACATGAGCAAACACAAAAAAATACTGTATGCAAGGCAACACTGTTTTAAGTGAACAGTATACTGACAGACAGATGCATCTTTCTGGTTCTGTGTCAGGTCTTTGCTGGATTTTTTTTTCTTTTTTATATTTCTTTAGCACACCACTTTCAAATACAGCTTACTGTATACATTTTTGACCCGCCACTTCTTATTATGTACCTCCACTTGTCCTTTTTTAAAACAAAAACAAACAAAAAACACCACACACCATGCTGAGGTATGGCAAGTTTTCAGCTAATAGCTTCTAGGGAATTATCTCACTGATGTGAATTTTATGCATGTCAAACTTATGTATATCTCAAGTCTGGCATTATAACTGAAGAAATTTAGTCTACATTAATTATGTGGGGGGGTCTTTGAGACAAGTTACCAGTAACTATAGATGAAATAACGGACATGCAAAACCAGTCAAAAGTTTGAATGCACTTTCCCGTTAAATCCATAAGGGGTATCCTTTTACTCGGTGTAAGCACATTATCCCTGTTAGGTGCCATTGCCTGCTTTGTTTATAGGTCAGTGTTAAGCAGGGTAACATATAGGTAGCTTAATGATGTCAGGTAAAAAAGTGAGAAAGTATTCAAAGTCCTGAGAAAAACTTTGCAGGACCTTTCAAAAACCTGGAGAACTACTGGTTAAGACCACTTTAAAAGATTGGAATAAAATCTGGGTCCTCATAATCAAAAATAAAGAAATCAGGGTTGAGTCAAGACTTTAGGTTTTTTGGTGTATAGCCATACTCTAATGATTATTTGGACCCTTTTCACATTTGAACACATTCCTCAGTGTTCCTCATCCACTCTCAGGCTATATGTTAACCTTTGTGGGGAAAAATATACTGTAATCTTCATTGTCATTAATTCTATGGACGGTTGTGATAACATTTGAATCATTTATTTTGGTTTATGTTTTCATTTTGAAGTCATTCGTAGCTTTGCTTCCTCCTTTTTCTTTAACATTTTCATTTGGATTTATTTATTTATTTATTCTTATTTATTTAATTTTTATTTTTATTGTGAATGCAAGTGACAAATAAACAGAATATGTAAACAGGGAAGATGAAATAGACAATCAAAAACAAAACAAAAAAAGAGAGAGAGGGAGAGAATATATATTTTCATTTGGATTCATATCAGGGCTATATCATTTTAAGATGAGCTCTTTAAGAGCTGTTTCGTTGTTCTTTTTAAATTAAAACTACAAGAAGCTCCTCTTCAAACTGGAAACCCACGTTTCGTGCCAAACTGGTGTCATCCCTGTTCTCCCACTGGTGCCCCCTAACGATGAGGCCCGGTAGTTCGTGGCGCCCTCTCATCGGTGTGACCGTCCCACCGCCGCCCGCAGGGGCTGCTCTCTCAAGTTCACAAACCGCTGGCTGTGTGTTTGGATAGTTTGGAGAGACTGTCCCACTTGTGATAGATTGTAAAGACTGAACCATTGTTGAGCTTTGGATGGACACACAGACTTCAGGTCAACTCTAAATCCTATTTTTCTGGCCTCAAAAATTAAGCATTTAACGTTAAAACAATTTCTGGCTTTGTTTCTACCATCCATAGTTTTTTTTGTCCGCTTTTTTTTTTTTTTGTTTTGTTAATGGCGTGGTTTAACCAAGATGGACACGGTTTGTCTGCCGGTTGGACACTAGATAACAGCTTCACACACTAAATGACTTTACTGATTCATCATCTGGAGACGCGTTGCCTCTCAAGTGGATGTAGCCAAACTGGGCCATTTCCATTCCAGAGGTCACAATCCCATAATGAACATTTTCCCACTGGAGTTTCGTTAAACTTTTCCCACGACTCGCCATGTCGGGAGTGGTCCGCACCCTGAGCCGCTGCCTGCTCCCGGCTGAGGCCAGCCGGGACCCCGGCGGCAGCAAGGAGGGGAACCGGGAGAGGGACGCAGCACAGGAGCGTGAGGCGAGGCGCAGGAGCCGGGAGATAGACGCGATGCTCGCCCGGGAGAGGAGAGCGGTTCGGCGGCTGGTGAAGATCCTCCTGCTCGGGGCCGGAGAAAGCGGAAAGTCCACATTCCTGAAACAGATGCGCATCATTAACGGGCAAGAGTTTGATCAGAAAGCGCTTCTGGATTTCCGGGATACTATAAATGAGAATATACTGAAGGTAGGGACAAAGTTAAGTTCTGCCTTAGCTGTCAGACCTTTACTGTTCTTTTTCAACTTTTGTCTAGAGTTGTAAAACTTGTCACTCATAGAAGTGAGGGGCAACGTTTAGTTTTGATAAGAGCTGATAAATTTGTTGAAAATAACTGTGAGAAGCTTAAGGATTAGTTATTTAGTCTTAGCAGAAAATCTATCAGTAACAGCTCATTTAACTTTAAATATATTTTAAAGAAACCGAATCAAAGTCCAGTTCTAGCCATTCAGCTGTAAAGATTTGGTGCTTTTTCTTATTTCTTATGGTGGGAAACTGAGTATGTCAGGGTTGTTCTGTTTTCCACAGAGTTAATGGGAAGGCCTTTTAAACCTTTGGCCCTGGGAAACTGTTTTATGACACATTATTGCAACCAAGACTCTGACTTATTAGCAAATAAGTTCTTATAAATCATCTTGGAATGATTGTTTATAACCCAGCTGAAGTTCACACACCCACTCAAACCATATAATGGTCTGTTGACATAGAGCATATTTTTATCCAGTGTGTATTTGTGTGTGTGTGCTGTCCTTTTGTTTGCTGTCATGGCTGGGCCTCCTTCACCAGCTAACAATACCAGACTATTCCTATGGGATGAGCACATCCGCCATAAGTGCCACACCGCCCAGACAAGGATGATAAGAGCCTGCACTCCTACACAGACAAGACAGCATTCATTACCCTCCCCCAAATACAAGCATACAGTGTTGGTCCTGTCTCCAGCTAGATCAGGAACACAATCCTCCCCCACACACCCCCACACTTTACTGCTGTCCAGTGTAAAGTACAAATCATGACAGAAAACTGAAAGGCAAAGCAAAATCTTCAACTTAATTCTGACTATGTTTATTTCCTCTCATGCAGTTGAGCTCCAAACAGAAATATATATATTCTTAAAAACCCTTTGAAAGTTTCAGTTAAAAGGAGAATGAATGATTTGCAGATCATTACAAGTAAAATTTGATTTAAAATGATACAAAGGCACCATATCACATGATGAAAGGGAAACATTGTTTTGATATTTGAAAGATATGTGAACATTTTGAAATTCATGTTTTAAAAAACATTGGTACAAGGCATGCTTGTGAAATGAATGCAATGAAAAATACTTAATTAATCCCAGAGGGACAGTATGATCAAATTAAGGGACTGAATAAATGAATAAAAATAAATAATTCTGTAAGTTATAATTTATGTTGCATGACCTCTTATTGCAAATGTTGCTCAACAACCTGTGGTTCAGCGTCACACATAGAATATATTAATGCTCCACAACTTTTTAACTGTCCGGATAACAAGCATGATGAACTAGGTTTCAGATTTTGGTTCTTCAGACCGGATAGTTTCTCTCTTAATTTCAATCCATCTTGAATGAACTCAGGCTCAGAGAAAATAGCCATATTTCGGGGTCTTTTTTATATATGGCTTTTTTGGAGGGTATTTAATTTGCATTTGTGGACACAGTGATGAACTAGGATTACTTACAATTGTTTTCAGAAGTGTTCTTGAGCCCATGATTTGATTTTTACCACAGAATTATGTCTGTTTTTAATGCACTGCTGCATGAAGGATTTTCAGACTGTTCAACACAAAATTTTGGCTTTGTCCCATGACTGCAGAGATTTCTTTAAATTTTCTATGTAAATGACAAAAACATGAATATTTAAATTATTTCTGGAGAAGCATTATTCTTTAATTGTTAAACTACTTGCTTTTAGAGTCTTCCACAGAATGCCTATCCAAACCATTTTCATAACCATGTCAAATACTGAAGTTTTGTCCAAGTTTGTTCCTGTATCACACTGACTCCAAAACTATTAGATGCTGATGTAAGAATTGTCAGCCCATTGGTTCATATAAGGTGATGTAATTCACTCATCCATATTGTCAATATCATTTGTCCTGAGAATATAGCTGATTATATCCTTGATTTATACATTTTGAGCTTTGAAAAGACACATAAACCTGACAGTTTTGATGGTTTGTTTATTATTCCGTACAGTAATCCATAATATATGTGCACTGTTTACAGTCATATTAGACAAAACACAGCTAATCCATAGCTGTTTATAGTTTGGGTATCTGGTGGAGGATCATGTTCACCTGACAGGTGTAGGGCACTCCTGCCTTTCATGGAGACCTAATGACAGAGGAAGAGAACAAAGTAGGAAAGGAAATAGGGATAAAGCTGGGAGAGAACACACAGGTGTAAGGGACAATTGGCATAGGAGGATAAAAAATCATAGAACACATGGCAGGTGTGATCTGCTCACTAATTCTCAGTGATTATACCTCCTGTCAGGTGTTGCATCTCTGGTATAATCCTTATCAACACAGAAATATTGACTTCTAACACGTTAAAGTGAAACTACAACAAAAGACCAGTTCAAGTGGAGCCTTGAATACCAAGTATGGGGTTTGCTGAATTACTTTTCATATGTTACTTACAAACTGTGCCTCTTTACTTGATAGGAAAACAATTGTTGGTGCTTTTCCACTTCCCTAAATTGAGCCTCTGTTGTATCTGATAGCTCTTATTTGTAGATTATTTTCTAGATCTTCTATTATTTGCTGTAATTATGTTGTTTAAGGAATTGCTGGGATAGGCTCCAGCCCACCCGCGACCTTGCATGGATTGGTACAGAAAATGGATGGATGGATGGATGGATGTTGTTTAAGGCAGATATGGAAATGCTTGTATGTTGTTTGTGTCGCTTAGAGCCCATCCAGGCAGGCATCATGTCATCAGCACCATTCATTAGGGAAAGCAGCTGTTTCTTGATAACTGCACAGCAATAAATGAAACAGACCTTAGCAGTTAAAACATCCGATTTTCATGATGATATAGGAGGTCAAGTGGCACGTGATACAAATATAGTGAGGTGGCTCATTTACCCTTTTAAAAAGTGATTCCCATGGTTGCAATGAGGAGAAAGTTAAGTTGAAGATGAGCTGTTAAGCTAAGAAAAGCTGATAACATTACCATTTCCTCTCAATTTATAAGAAATTTAAATCAATGGGGAAATTGTTTGAAATCCAAAATTAACAAATATAGCTATAGTGACTTCCAAACATAATAAGTTGAGCTAATCTACTCAATACATAGACAGAGAAAGTTTAATAAAGATGCAGTTACTATTTATCTTGTTTCTTTCTCCATGTTCTTATTTTCATTTTAACAAGAGTCTTTTAATAACCACATTACCATGGCATTGAATCAGCTTAGTTGGCTTTATCAACAGTAAAAACACAGTATAGTTCCGCCATCTGCTTCTTTATTCACAACTTTAAAACATACACAACAGGAACATTGTACTTCTTGTCTGCAAGTGGAGGCCACATAGACTAACCACAAAAATCACATTTCAATTAAATATTTGTCCATTCATTCGACTTAAATCACTCCAATATTGATAATGAGGCAGCAGTGGCTCAAACAGTAGAGCAAGTTGTCTGATAACCAGAGGGTTAGTGGTTTGAATCCAGCTTCATCTCAGTCAATCTGTCATGTTGTCGTTGGGCAAGACCCCTTCCCCCCACCTTGCCTCGACAACACTGGTGTATGAATGTTTGGTGGTGGTTCAGATTGGCAGCCATGTTTCCAACAGTCTGCCCTAGGGATCTAATCTATTATTATTAATGTAACAAAAATGACACATATAACTGGAAATTCTGGAAAATTTGTGCTTCCAGAAGATAACTTAGTTTTTTTATATATATTTTTGAAGAATAGAAGAAGAAAAAAGCACAATAACAAAACGCACACACCTTGAGAAAACAGGGTCATCTTGCTCCCAGTGGGATTGTTCAAAGTCCAGGTGATGCTAATTTTAAAGCAATACCCTTCTTCAAATCCAGTACCCACACTTCACAATATGGCAGGCTCCTGTGACAGGCTGCCTGGCAGCCTGAAAATTATTTCTCTTTCCTCAGCTCATAATGTGATTAAGAAATGGAAGCTAACAGGAACTCTGAAGGGCAAACAGAGATCTGGAGACCTGGAAAACTTCACTCGAAGCTACTCATATGATTGATAAAAGAAGCTAATCAAATTACTTGTTTGACAGCAAAAGGCCTTCAGGATTGAACAGACTAGAATGGTAGTGCTTTTTTGTTTTTTTACTGGGAAGCCACTCATGCACAAATATGATTTTATTAGAGGAAATCTTTAGGTATGAACCATCTTTAACTTTGCGCCTTATAGAAATCAGTTCATGTTTTGCTGACATACTGTAGCTATTCAGAAAGGAAAACTGCCCAACACTGAAAAAATGAACTGTAAAAACATTTTTGCAACATGTTTATGTGTAATTAGCAGCATGTTCAGATTCATAACAACAACAGAGACTTTGCTTAAGGGTGTTCAAGTACATTTTACGTTCAGTAGTGACTCATGACTACCTCAGTACAAACACAGTGCTTGCTAAATATGATGTAATCATGTGATATTTCTTGACTGTACAAGCTGACTATGATCACCTGATTGTGCTAGCAAGAAATTAACTCACTCACATGAGAATATGGGAAGGATACTCTGCTATTGCCTGACAAATTTGGGTAAGAGAAAGCAACATCTCAATCGAGCTGTTTCAGAGTAGTTACGAAAATGTTTTATTGTATCAAGAAATATAAAAAAAATTTGGTCCTGACTAGGTTGTAAAGTTAGGGAAATACGAACTTTGAACAGAAACACATGCCGTATTACACTTTGTCATTATTTATTTGATAAAAAAAAAAAAAAAAAAAGACAGAGTGAAAATGCAGAAACTGAAAAACTACACCGCATGACCCAGTGACAGCCACGTTTTATCCGCTGGACAGATTGCTTCACATCTTACAAAACTTATGTATACAGAGGAGTTCATGGTTGCCTGCATAGTGTGCAGGTCCTGTGGCTGCAAAAGAGGCCCAAATCATCATCCTTCCATCACCGTGCTTGACACCTGCCATGAGGTGTTCTCCACTTTGTCCAAAAGACATTGTTCCAGAAATCTTGTTCGTTCAGATGCAACTTTGCAAACCATAGCTGTGCTGCCTGCCATGTTATTTTACAAGAAGAAGAGATTTTCACCAGGTAACCCTCCAAATAAACCATACTTGTTTGGTCTTTTTCTAATTATACTGTCATGGACTTTGACATTTAAGATGCTACTTGAGGCCTGACGAGTCAGAGACGTAGCTCTTGGTTGTTTGCATATTATGGCCAGACAAACAAAATACAACCTCAAATTAAAGCACCAGGCTGCAACGTAACCTCGTGATTCTGTACTTAATGTTTCACACACTGCTTCTTTTGGTTTAATTTTTAAAAAATAGATAACGACATGGTACACTATGGGTTTTTGGTCTAAATACTGGGTAACGGCCAGACAATTATGTTTTCGGTGGCATACGTTTGTCTGTGTGTCTGTTAGCAACATAACTCAAAAACCCATGAACAGATTTTGATGAAATTTTCAAGAAATCTCCAAAATGGTATAAAGAACAACTGATTAGATTTTGGGGTTGATCCAGATCACTGTCTGGATCCAGGATTTTTTTATTCTTTAAACACTTTACAGTCATTTTGCAGACACTTATAACCAAAGTGACTTAATCTGAGTGTTGCAAACACTGGGGGCAAGGAGGGTACAGTGCCTTGCCCAAGGACACACCAACAGTTGATTGGAGGAACAGGATTTGAACTACTAACCTTTCAGTCATTGGACAACCTGCTCTACCACCTGAGCCACTACTAACACTAGAGTTGTCAACATTCCAGTATCCCCAACAACCATCAGAGGGGGTCATTTTGACACACTGCCAACGCAGCATTTAAACAAGAAAAATGATAAAGGTGTCGTTTGCAAAGGCCAAATTTTTCCACCCTTTCAATCTTTTTTAACAGAGCGTTGGATGTCAGCTAACATAGATTTATTGTACTATACATGGAGAGCTCAATAATGAACGCATCCTTCTGACATCAATGCAGCTCTGGTAAAGGACACATGCATTCAGTGCAGCCATGTCCAAAATGTTATAAAACACAGCAACAGGCCACTTTCTAGTTACAGCTCCAGATAAATACTGCTTCAGCATCTTGTCAAGGATGCCTACTCTTCATTTTTCTACTTCTGTTAATTTTTTTTTTATTATTATGTTTCCTTACTATGAAGAGATGGGGTTTATTTTGCTATTACAGCTTCTAACTCAACAGATAATGCCCAGAATCATTGGCAAAAATATTAAATAAACATTACAAGATGAATTAATTCATGGTAGATGTTACAATCCAACATTGTTTAACCCGATCATGTTGATATTCTGGGTTTGGTGATCAAAATGTAGAGGGTACTGGATGGGTTGTTGGGCCTTTTGTTTTGTTTCTTTCTTCAGGTGACTAACCCTATGGCTTGGCAGAGGTCTGCGCTCTCTGAGTGCTTCTAGTTTTATTTTGCTTTTCCCTGATATGTAAAACGTTAGAATTGAAAGAGAGAGTAATTTCTTTTTCACATTTATTTGAAATGCATGACTATACTTGATGGAAAATGTAGCCACATTAACTGACTTCTTACTGACAAAAAGAGACCAAATCCAACCAGCAGGAAACTAGCATTTATAAATGCAGGCATAGAGGAAGAGAGACAGATGTGAATATGGAGGATTATGCAACAGATTGTAGAGATCTGTAAATCGATAAGAGACACATGTTCTGACAAATAGTAAAGATCCCAGTCTAGATGTGACTCAAGGCTCATTAAGTGGAAATTCAGTGTTCAACTATGCTGGTGTTGGGTCGGCATGTGCGTCAGATCATTGTAACGTGTTTGCAATTTTTTCCCCTTTTTGAGATTGTCATCCATCTCACTTATTCTTTAAAGAAATCTTAATACAGAAAAATAAGCTTTATAATGTGAGATTAGCCTTAAAAACACAACACCCCTGAGTCATGAAGGGTATTCCATCGAGTCTGCACACACAATTTTTCTTGTTTGAGGTTGTTTGAAAATGTTAAAGGATTTCCTAAACTTTGTAAAGAAAAAGCCTCAACAGGGTCAGATGATCATGTTGCAGGCGGGTAAAGCCTATTGACTGTGAGATTAAGCTAAACAAATAAACCAGACTAGACTTGACTATTGCAAAGGGATTAGGTGGTCATGAGTCATTGGCAGACACACACCAGATAAACACACACACATACACACACACACACACACACACACACACATCCTTTGACCTACTCTGACCACTGCAGTAAGTAAAAAATGATTTCAGATTTTGAACTTTAAGATTATGTGATGTTACAGAGAGGACCACAGTGAAGGCTCACGGCAATTAAACTGTATTTACCTGCAAACAATCTAAAGGCACTGCTGCTGAAGAACATACAGAAAACAAGGCCAAACCGAAACACAGAAGCATAACAAAACCTCATGAACTATGACAGCATATTTTATATTGCAGTAAATCATCAACAGCCAGGAGACCAGCTTATCACAGAACTTCAGGAATTGTTTTATAGTTAACTTGCATTTTCAGACTATCTGGGAAGACATCTGTAGATTTGCTCTGGGTTTTTTGCATAAACATGTCAGAAATAGTTGTATAACTGCACAATTTGGCAGTCATTGTGTGAAGTGAGTGTGGATGTCAAATCATCGGGCTCAGAAAGTTACACAAATGGCGATATATCACACTCTCTTATCTGAAAAAGGCTGTAATGTCACTAAATGGCAATTGTTTTAAATTTTTCTTCATAAAAGTAAGTCATTACTGGTTTACAGGTTTGTGTGATATCATGTCGCGCTTGAATTTGTACAATAATATAGACATTTAGAAAAACAGCTGTTGTTCCACCGTACTGATTGTGTGTAATGCTTCTCCTCGGCAGGGCATGCGTGTGCTGGTGGATGCCCGGGACAAACTGGGGATCAGCTGGCAAACCTGTGAAAATGAGAAGCAGGGCATGCTGGTGATGTCGTGGGAGGGACGTGTGGGTGGCTCGGGTGTGGAACCCAGTGAGTTTCAGCTGTACGTGATGGCACTGAGCGCGCTGTGGGCAGACGCCGGCATACAAGAGGCTTACGCACGACGTTCGGAGTTCCAGCTGGTGAGTAGATAAGAGCTATGGTTCCCAGTCTTAAGTTTGATAAACTCCCTTTATTAACACCATCTAAAAGTTTTTTCACTCCTGAGCAGATATTAAATAGAAGGTCATTTTAAAACTATTCATCATGACAAAAAAAGAGTCAACGTTTATGCAAGCAGTCCTGTGCAAATCTTAGGACTGAAAAGAATAAGACTTGAGTGTGAGACTACTTTATTTCCCAGGTTTCCTGCATCAGGAGTCGTCTCTAATGCACAGTGATTGGTGTTTTATTTAATAGTTATTGTAGTTTGAACCGATAATTTGGATTTATTCTGCTACTTTAAAACAACATAGTTTAATTTGCTAATTTAACACACTTTCATGTGATTTTGGGGGCATGTGCTGCTGTAGCTGGTAGGCTTCTGGTTTATGTGACAAGAGAGAAATAACATCAGTGTTCCAACAAACTGTGAAACCACATGTGTTTGGTTTTGCTCTTTCACACAAATATGTGGATGATTTAGCAAAGTAATGTGTTGTGCAACCTTTTCTTGTGCTATGTTGCAACAGGAGAAGCGTCACATGTGGTTCAAGTTCCCCTTGCTGCTAACCAATATATACTAAAGGATTGATGAGGAATATACAACAGTGTTAATGTAAAGAGAGCTTTGAAAAGTGCTTGTCCACAATAGAAACAACTTAACTTTTCTTACTATTGTCTCAAACTAGTCATGCAATAGTCTATCGTCATCAGTAGTTCATGACCTTCTCAAGTGAAGAGACTTTAATTTCAGACATGAGATCCATTACATGAATGATTTCAGTCTGTTGAAGCGAAAGCATTGAGTCATTAAGATATTATTCTGATGTACTTCACAGTTCCTTACAGCTTCATTCAGATGTGTCTGTCACAGTGACAGAAAGACAGTGCACACAAGATTGGACAATACATAAAATAAAGTGCAACACATAACTTGTTAGTGTGAGAGTACATGTACATACAGTACATATAGAAGCATCTGGTTCCGATATGGCTTGTATCAGATTAAAACATCACTATTTTTTGTATGAGCAAGCATGCTAACTATCCAGTTGTAAAACGTGTGTGTATAATTACAAAGACTTCATTGTAGAGTAAAGTTGTCATCATGTCTTTGAGTTTGCATGAGTCCAGCATCTCCACCCACATCTCTGTGTTTGGTCCTAT
Organism: Leptatherina wallacei; assembly: GCA_028567055.1. Taxonomy (NCBI): domain Eukaryota; kingdom Metazoa; phylum Chordata; class Actinopteri; order Atheriniformes; family Atherinidae; genus Leptatherina; species Leptatherina wallacei. Next base: position 18,548,687 of record JAOXYM010000004.1, on the reverse strand, counting down.
TCACACGGCTGAGGTGGTTTGAAAATAGTTTAGCTGTTATCAGATCAATGGAAAAGACTGTGTGTGAAAGGGCTTTTGTTCCATGATTTAAAAAAAAAAAGAAGAAAAAAGACAGATCCCATTGTTGTCGCAGCAGTGGGAAGTACTTGGATTACTTTTTACGATACATGTTAAGTTGCACATTAGTTTTCCTATCCAACAAATCCTTTATCAGTTATCACGCCGTATCTCTAATCTTACATCAGAGAATACGTTTTTCCATTATTGGGAATTTTTGGAAAAACAGACAAGAGCAGTCATAGCAAAATGCGTTATTTACCTGGATGGTTATTAGTGTATGTCATCAGCTATGTGAAGGAAACCAGTGGGCAAACATCACCTCTGCAGCACTGGTGAGTCTGCCAATCCAGAACACCACAACAGCAACAACGGAACGGCTAGCTTTAACCTCAGCTAAAGCTGCCACTCCAAGGGAAATTAGTGAACATGTTGCTGGTTAAGTGGTGAAGGAGAACACCATATTTCCATAGGTTCATTAATAAAATCCAGACAAGTAGTTAGTGCTACAGAGAATGCATGCTGAAAAGGGAGCACCATCTTGTAAGGTATGGTCTGTTACAGCCATTGCTGCCACGTTAGAGCTTGTTTTGTTTTGGCTAAAACAGTCAAATCTAGGGGAGAACAGAGAAGACAAAGAAAAAAAACCCAAAAAGACACAAAGCAAGAAGACAGTATAACATGAACAAAGCAATGCATGATTTAAACTTCCCCTTGATGCCTGCACATTTGATTTCCTGTTTATTTGTAAGCACAGTTGTTAATAAAGTCCTATAGGACATTGTGGCTGTCCTTCCTGTTATTAGTTGGCAGAGATTATAAATTTTAATTTTGGCTCAGTTTTAATTAAAGTGTACAATTGTGGTAATTTTCAGCTGTTTTATTGTTCCATTTGATCTTTTATTTGCATTTTAATCCTTGTTCTTCATTTGTGCTGTTTTGATGCTTTCTGTCTTACATTGATTGTACAGCCCCTTGGTCTGCTGTTATATTGTTTTTAAAGTGCTTTAGAAATAAAATGACATGGTGTGGTGTAAGTGCCTAATGAAATGTAACTGGGTGTTTATATTTGGTAATGCAGAAGCCTGGTTTCTTTTCACAAGAAGTAACAGTTACGCATCTGATTAGTTTGAAAAGTAACACCTAGTACACTGGCTGTCTCACTAATATTTGTCTTTTGTGCATTCTTTGATCAGTTTGTGATCATTCTCAAAGTGGATTTTGAGTATTTAATCAGTGTTTGACAGACCCCAAGCCTATTTTTTAAATGATAAACTATTCCAATTTGCTGAAAACCTGCATCCTCCTATAAATATCTATAGTCTTTACAAACCCTCAGTTGACTTTTGCTGGTACAATGCTTAGATTTAGTGTCACATTAACAAATGATCCAGTGAGTGGCCCATAGTATGGTTGAGCAGCTTCATATTATTGTTAGATGTTGGATTAAAATGTTTCAATGCATTCCATGTGGTGGAACATCAAACATTTTTGAAAATTGGAAACATTTATCCAGTCTTCAACCATTATTGCCTTCTGTCACTTCTAAAAAAGACAATAAAAAGGGAATTAATAAACTATTTTTCTTTTCATTTTCATTCAATTTGTCTCTTCTGATAAACTGCTTCCCCTCTAAAGGTACAAAACAGCAGATATCTACAAGGTAACTGATGGATGGCAGCCTGTTCTCTCTGATTTAACGTTCACTGACATGCTCAAAACACCAGGGAAAGTAAATGGATCACATCAGAGATATTTAGGCCTGTCAGCTGAAAAAGGAGTCTCGGTGAACTGCTTAAAGCTGCATCAAGTGAAGCCAGAGGAAGTATCATTCTTTGTTCCATGTAACTCAATTTTTTAGTTTTTTTTTTGTCTTGAGACTTTCTGGAGGTGTAATTATTTTTCCCTTGGCTGGAAATGGACCCGGTGAAGTGGAGCCCTGTGGAGTTTCATCTCCCTTGTCACATGCGGCGAACACAATCTGAAACGACTCGCAGATCGCGGCGCAATTCTTTTTCCATGTAACCCTGTTGTTTTAAAACACACACTGATCAATGATGGTTGCACACATCAGAGAAGCTACTCTATTTTTTTATGTTGAGCCAATCACTGTAAAGAAAAAAGGAAAACAAAGTGATGTTTTTATTGAAAATGCCTCAAAGTAAAATGGTTTGATAAAATGGCACAGCTTCTTACGCTCTGCTTGGAATATTTTGAACATTTGTTTTTAATCTGTGCCTTCTTAAAGATTTTGTCGGTGAGTGATCCCCCCCCCCGGAGAAGTCCAAGTTCTTTTTCTTTTTTTTTTGGCCATCTTTTGACAAATTGAGACTGCTTTAACTTTAGCTTACTCTATAGTTTGAGAGAAACAGAATGGCTGGAGAAACTATTAACTCTACAAGTGTCGACAAATATGCTGTAAAGGCCCAGACAGACTGCTAATGACACTTAATGCTTCAACAGAATGTCATGAATGGCCACTAACCATATTGCGAACAGAGTGAACATCTCATAGCATCGGCTTCACCAGCTGGTCTTGTTGTCTGTGCGCCCTACTTTAGCTGTGTCAGCCAGTTTTATTTGGACTTTACTGAAAGTGACACAGCAGATTTACTGTCTGCTCAGGGCTGTAAATTTGACCTTTTACCTTGTTAGTCATTTATCAGTGACAAAACAATCTGGAGTCAGACCGAAGCCACTTCCTCTCACTTAACATAGCGTGTGTGTGAGAGAGAGAAAGAGTGAGAATAGAGAGAGGCATGGCTTTAGGTCAGACTGTTATGTCTTATCTAGAGTTGCTGGCTGATAAAGTTAGTGTGCTACAGCAGGCATCACTCTGTTTAAAGGCCAGTCCACGTAAAAGGTGTATTTAAAGGTGTTTTTGATTCCCATTATCTCCCCCATCGTGAGAAATACATCAGTCCAGAGCTATATTACCAATTTTTATGTTATTTTCACTTTAGAAATGTTTGATAAAAAGAATAGAAATAAAAGAATTAAAAAGAAACTTTTCAAAGGAGTTTCACCCCTCACTTAAAATGGTCTTTTTTTTCTTTTTTTTTTTAAAAGCTTAACAAATAATAATGTATAATAATAATAATTGCCTGCTCTAAAAGGGAAGATGGAAACACATTTTCTGAAGAGGTTCTTATATGGTGAAAATGTTACACTGCAGACTCACTTAAAGCGTCAGGCTCTGTTTCTTAGAAATAAACATGACCTGTATTAGTTAACAGAGAAAAAATACAACATCCTCTTTTTGGGGAAAAAAGTTGAGACATGTCTCAACTTTTTTCCCCCTTTTATGTAGTTTAGCGAAGGCAGCCAACTTTCTGTGCCTTTGCATTTTATTTTTTGGTTTAGATTACTTGACTGCATAGAGAATGAAACTTAACATGTCAGCTTATTGGTAATGAGTGATAATAATTAGCTTCAGGGTTGTTGTTTTTTTTAGATTCTTGATATTATCACTTTCAACTTCTGTGAACTTCTGCAGTGACATTAAGGTATAGAAATGCCCTGTAGGTGGTCTACTCTGCTCATCAGGGGAATTTAACACATCATATTTTATATGAATAAATACTGCCCAAACTTTACTCCTTAATTTTCCATTCCCTTATTTGGTGAAGCCCCTGACATTTTTTTAAAGCGGTATGAGTCGAACAAATGTAGGAACAAATCAGCAGACTTTTTTGTATTGTGCTGCAGCTGCAGCTTCTACTCTCACGTTGTAAGAAAATTAAACCAGGTGAAATGAAAGATAAGGTTTTTTCTCAAGCTGATAACTAAGAATTAATAAAACAACAACTTAGGAACAAGAGTTGTTTACAATACTATCTGTTCAGTAAGCACGGCTGATCTGTGCCAGGAGCTTACTCGCTACATGATTTTTCTTTTTTTTTTGCTATCAATTATTTTTCATTTACAAAAAAGGGACATCAATACAATATAGAGTGTCCACTTCCGTTTACCCACCCTTTCAGGATACTATGATCAAGGTTTTTTAATGTTTTATCTAAATTGTCCCAGACAGTCAACCAACATATTTCGTCACTGGGTAGACCAAGGACTCTGGCCCACACTTGATGAACACCCAGAGGTCCACATGAGAAGTCTTGCAAGAAAAAGTATAGAGCCGAGACCAGGTCTCTTGATCCTACTCTTACATATAATAACCTGGGTAACTTGTTAGCGGGAAGGGAAGTACCCCAGAGCATACTCGCATTGCAGATCTAAGATGCAAATAGAGGAAAAAATATGTACATAAGTAGCTTGTAGGTCATTAAACAACCTCAGACCTTTATCATCACAAATATATATATTTGAGCTCAAAAGTGACAGGGGTCTATAATTACCACAGAGGGAGGGATCTTTATTCGGTTTAGGAAGAACAATGAGGGTAGAAGAATTAGGCCCAATCTCAATTCCCCCCCTTCGCCTTTAAACAAAGTGTGGAGGCAAAGGGCAATGTTTTCAGCCCCATGAATTGAGACACCCCTCTCTCCG
>JAOXYM010000004.1:18512337-18523375 GCA_028567055.1 Leptatherina wallacei | reverse complement strand
TTGCTTTGTAAGCCTTGTAACACTTTCAACAAAGTTTTTTTTTTTTTTTTTTTTATGAAATCAGTTCCAGTGTCTGAGTTACAGTATTGCAACAACGTTTGTCCACTAAAATGAAAATATGTAAAATTTTCATTCCAGGTAAATCAGACTCTGAGTCACTTGATATATAAAGTCTTAATAACCTGGACATAAAATAAGAGTAGTTTTAATTTAGACATGAGACAAGTGCTGTACTTCAGATTCATTCTATAGTTGTTTTCACTGATAAAAAATATAATCCTTTTTTAAAAATAATTTCCACTGTCAAAGTGGCTATGTTTTCAGTCCGTAATATTTCTAGAATTGCTAATGCAATTTTTAACCAGTTTTTTTTCCTATGTGCTTCAGTGTTGTTTCCCAGAAACAATTTTTCCCAGAGGCTCAAAAACATTATTCTCTTTAAGATAATCAAAGCCTTTTGAAGAAGGGCCAAATAAAATACTGTAAAATAGATCTATAAAACAACCACAGGCACATGAAAACTTTTTTTCCATAGCACTGTATTTTCCCCAAATATAAAATGAAAAAAGAAACAGTATGGGCTTTAAAAAAAGTAATATCGGGATACTGTCAATTTTTACTTTCCTGTGCACATGGAGCATGGAGTGCAAAGTCATATGAAAGCTATTTAGCTTTGGGGGGCAGATAGTAGGGGTGAAACAGCCTCTCGTGGGCACAGATGTGCAGAGCAGAGTGTGTGTGCATCAGTAACCGTGGAAACCGTGAGGTGAAGTAACTGACGAAGCCTTCGGGGAGCTCACCGAGAGTTTCCTGCACCTCAGGTGGCAACTCGTGGTAGTGATGCTTCTGTAACAGTCCAAATGCAAAAATGTAAAGAATTAAAAAACATACTGCGTGTGCCAATGTGTCAAAAATTGTAAATAAATAAGCAGCCATGTCATGTAAACACACAGGCTGACCTTATTCCTCATGGCTCTAAGCAGATCTCTAACGGAGTTTCCTTTATATGTTCTGAAACGCCTCAAGTCTGGAGTACAAATGGAGGGGAAAAAAACAACAAAAACAAACAGATTACAGACCCCTGATGGCTCCATTTTCACCACAGATATAAACTGTTAACTTGTGTATTTACCTGTCTGTAAAGGCACAGAGATATGCATCCTCCAGTTGGTTCGGACCACCGCTCTTCCTGCAGTCTCCAGTCTGACCACAATCGAACTGTCTGCTGGTTCCTTCTCTATGCGGTCACTCACATCCTTTCAACACACATGCACACACACACACACACACACACACACAAAAAGATTAAGGCAAGGCAGAAAAGAAACACTACACACATCCCTATTGATTACAAAACTAAAAATAATAAGATTGAACACTGATAAGCACCCATTTTGTCACTGTAGAGAAATCTGTATCTTAGAGTATCTAAGAACAAATGATCGTTCAAAATGATCACACCTGGAAAAAGAGCAGCTGCTTCTCGGGACTCCAGAAGAATGGATGTTTGAGTACACAGGCTGTGGAGGGGCGTAACTCCGCCTCAGCGCTGACCATTTGCTCAATCAGATCACGTGCTATGACATCATCTGATAGGACAGAGAAACAAGCATGATTTTCAGATTTGTCACATGAGGTATGATTTTATTTGAGAAGTGACTCAAGCAGATGTCTCAGATTAATTGATCATTTTTGTTTGAAGAAATCTTGGGAATTTGGATAAATTGTGATCATCAAATAATACATTTTTATTTCACCACACACATCATTAGGATGAAAGCATGAACAACCAAGAAAGGAGAACAAAGACTACTCTCACCATGAATATCTTCCATAAAGTGCAAGAGCGAATATTCTCCTGACAGGATGTTGATCTGTCGTCTCAATGCGTCGCCGAAAGGGTGCTGCCCCCTGCTGACCACATAGTAAAACACACAGCCTGCTGAGAATACGTCCACAGCTGCTGTCTGGAAAGATGACAGAAAAAAGATTAAGAAAGTCACCTCAACATCTTACAATATTTTAGGATTTGAAAATATTAGAACAAATCAGAAAACCTGCTCTGGTTGGAGATAAACCTGTTTTATCAACTGTAACTAAAATAATTACAAAGTTTACCTTATGTTGTATTCTGCCTAGTGTGATGATTGAGTGAGTACATACTGGTTTATTCCCAGGTGTATCTCGCAGCACTTCGGGAGCTATCCACCCCTCTGTTCCCGGTATCCCAGAACGCAGGGAGAAGCTGGTCCGACCGTCTGGGATCTTCTTACAGAGGCCGAAGTCTGAGATGAGAGCTCGGATTTGACCCAATGCACTTGGACCCGAAAGGAGAATGTTTCTAGGCTTCAGGTCACGATGGACTACATGAGGAAAAGGATGGATGAATTTTGAGTTTCCAAAAAAAAAGTTGTTTTTTTTTGTTTGATTTGTTTTTTCATTACATGGTTTAACAATGCCTTCTATTTCTGATTACAAGTCATATGCATCTATCCTATTATGTGTGTGTGTATGTGTGTGTGTGTTTGTGTGTGTGTGTGTGTAGGTGTGCATGTATGTCAGACCTATATTGAGTAAGTGGAGGTGTTGGAGTCCACACATGGTCTGTTCCAGCAAAGTTATTGGATTCACCTCAGGAAACGAAGCTGGATCCTCCACATACTGAACAGAATACAGTCAAGTAACAAAAGATCCTTTAATTCCTCATTAAGAGATTTTAATCTCATTTAAATTCAAGGGTGAGACACAAATGACATACTCCACTAACAAGGCCCTACGGTGCTGACCTGTTGCATGGTTGCAGCACACAGCTCAATGGCGATGTAAGTGAAGAGGCGGTCTCTCTCTGTGCAGAAGTATCGGATGACATTTGGGTGTGTGTCAGACTCCCGCAGGAGCTGCACCTCCCGCTCTGCAACCTCAAAACACTCTGGCAGGATTCGCTTTACAGCCACATGACGTCCATCAAATTTACCCCTTAAGTCCAAGAAAACACTCTAACTTGTTATGTACATATTTGTTCAGGCCAATACAATGAAAATTTGTTGGTTTTGTTCATAAATACAATGAATACAAAGAATGTTTACTGTGTATAGTACAAAGCTTTGTTAGCTAAGAGCATCTGCCAAAATATTGCATAAGTTTTTAGGTTAAAATGCCAGCTTTGACTAACACACCTACACACTTGCTCTCTTTACTTTCAGTCATTGACATCTTTCTAAGCTTCATAGATTATATAAAGTATTATCTCTTGCAGTATTAGGATCTGTTGAGGTGAGCAGCAGCTTTCTGTTTGATTTCTCCAGTTTTTAGAACAGGTAATTTTAGGTTAATAAACAGAGATTCATTTTGTCTGTTAACCAACACTGAAGCCATAATACCTTTAATAATAGTGATGAAAACGTACTTTGAGTGCTATAATTGTGGTTGTTACTGGTAAATTGGAGCTTCCAATGCAATGCATCAAACTGTATCGAGCTAAAAAATGGCATGACATAAATTCAAACTACACTGTGTCGTCACTATTGATCAACAATATGAAAACATACTAATATAATCGGTTTCACAAATAGCCGAAAAAGCTCTTTGATAAAATATAAATAATGTACCTGAAGACAAAAGTTCCTGCAGTGCCATGACCAAGAACCTCAGAGGGTGTAAAGGAGATTTTTCCAACCAGCACTTCCTCACCGTTTCCTTAAAAAAACCCAGAAAGGAAGGTAAATTAAATACATCTTATCTATAAATTACAGTTATAACATTTTTCTAAACTCAATTCAAGTTATTTTGGCAAGTTCCTCCCTCATCAAAATTAAGGGTGAAGTAAAGAAAAATTCGGGAAAGACTTTCATAATGTATAAATGCACAAAAAATATAAAATAAATAAACAAGTGAAACAATTTGTTATTTTACCTGCCCCGGGTCTGTAGTCAGTTGTGCCATTTTTATCTGCATCTGAGTTACTTTTGCTGTGACTGTGATGACTAGGAGGAGCATCATTTGATGCAGGTGGAGAGTCTAAATAAAAGACAAGTAAAAACTCACAAATTATATGTGTGCTGCAGGTGCTAAATCTATATAACTATATTAACCAAGGAAGGAATAATACTTTTAACATTTGTAGACTTTAAGAAAACTACTGCTTACACACACTTTTTTATGGACTTTAATAAACTTTGATTTTCAAACAGTGAAGAAAAATGTTTCATTATCAAAACAGGAATAAAAAAAACTTGTTTTAAAAGTTACTGTACATACCACTAGTAACAGTTGTGTCAGTAGACATGGTCATGTCCGCAGAATCTGAGGTGATGGTCTGAATATTTGTTGTCTGCATGGTGGTTTGCATATGTGTCTGCATGCGCTGGAGGCGAGACTCAAAAGCCTCCTCCAGCTGCCTTTGAGCTTTCAACTGTTTGGCTGTACGCTGTAAAAACACAAGCATACAGGGTGCTTTATAATTGTAAAAAGGTGGACTTGGGTAAGAATGTAAATGAATAAAACTTAAATGGTATCTTCCTTCCTCCTTCTCTGCTGTGCTCCATCTTAGCCTCTCATCAAATTACAGGGAAATGAGCTTTTGTGCTTCTTTTCTTATTTCCTTTCTCTTATCGCTTGGGTGGCAAGGAAAATCCTTTTCCAGAATGATCATTTTAATCGTAATTTTCATTCTGATCAGCGTGCATTCCCATATGAAAACAGAATCCTCTGAGATCCATCGCATATTATGCTTTCAGAGTATCTGTTGTTACCTTTAAGTAGATGATATGAAGTTCAGCGCTGCAGACTGGATCAGTTTAAGAGTTCCTTTGTGCCTTTATCAGTAAGTATCTTAAAAAGTAGCCTGTATCAAACAGATACAGAGGTTGTACTGCAGGTTGAAACCACATACCTACTGATGCCCCAAGTTTTTTTTTTATCTATTCCTTCATTTGCATGAATATATTTATCTCTATATATTTGCAACTGCATCTTTTTTAATTATGTAGGCTTATTTTCAATATTTTTTGGTGCATTTTTAATTCATGTGTCAATAGGTCAAGCATCAAAAAGTCCCAGTGTAATTGTTCCCTAAGGGGGCAATCAAACTATCCATCCATCATTCCATCTGTGTATCTATTTATATTTTTATCCATCTACATATCCATCTATCAATTAATCTACTGTTGATACAAACAGAAAAAGCATATTGTCAATCCAGATGCTATCTCTTTCAAAGAAAGCCCTATTTTAACAAGACGTTATAAAACAATATTTTGTACAACATAAATTCTAACATAAATAATGACATTTATAGTTTGTTTTTAGTATGGATTAAACAAAAAATATATAACTTGTTAGTGAGCTATGAAGTAACTGGAGGAAGGATTGTGGTCCATTACACAGAAACAAGTTGTTTTCCTCATCTTTATGCAGAGGTAAGCGATGCTTGTTGCAGCAACACATCTATGGTACAACTATAATATTGGAAAGTAAATACAGGCATTTGCAAAAATGAAAAGAATAATGTTTGCAAATACTTCTTTTTTTTCTAAATGTACAGACACAGAAACTCACAATGGGACAAGAAAGTGCAAAAGCAAGCCATCCTCCAAGCAGCAGTGTCAGGACAGCCAGCGTCAGTCGGTCCTGAGTCATATAGACGGGCAGCACAGTGGCGGGCCTCTGAGCCTGTCCTGTTGTCCTGCTATCAGCACTTCCTTTATTAGCATTAGTGTCACCATGGCTGCCACCAACTGTCTGGAACTGAAGGACAAGAGCAGAAACAAAAGCTACATAATGCCGATCAACTTTGTAATCTGTGTTTATGTTATTTAGTCTCTACAAAGCTGATCATGTTTTACACAGTTACAAAGTGGTATTTAGAAAGGTCTTTGTTCTGTTGAGTAAAATTCCATGAAGAATAACTGACAGAAATCGCTGTAAGAGACAAGGATTGTTATTTGTTTCCATCCCAGTCATATCCACACTCTCAGATGTACACTACAGTAATAGCAAGTACTGTGTCTCACATAGTGCTGTTGGTAGTAGGAGGCAGAGGAGACAGGAGAGGCAGAAGATCGAGGTGGGATGACTGCCTCACCAGAATGCTGCAGAGAGGCTGGAAAATCTCTCAGCATGGTGGTGTGGGCTACTGGAGGGAGTTCATGGTGACCTACAACACAAAACCTACACAGTTACAACGTGTTTACTGGTGCAAAGATATCTCACTTTGCAAACAATTCTTCTAAATTTAAGTTTAAACCTAGCTGTCTTTTTTTTTCTCTCACTTTTTTTTTATTTTGTTTTTTGTTCCTGGATTCATTTCAGCAGAAGAAGTAAACCCCTTATGCATGCTGAGTGTGTTTGTGTGTCTTTACCTATTAGCAGCCATTGGTTTTTCTTGCTGTTTGTGCTCCCTGATGGGTAACGCACATCAGTGGATGGTGTGATCTCACACTCCCCTTTCTCACTGACCGTCACTCCAGCAGTCATTGGACCCTCTATCCGTGCCAGGGTTAGTCCCCGAGGCTGCCATGGCAACAAAAAGCACAGACCAATCATCATATGGTCATCTGGATTCTTATCTGTTCCTTATCATCAGGTACCTGATCCAATGCAGTGTATTAGTGCCTTGTTTAACCACAAGGTGAGAAGGGGAGCATTAATACCAGTACTGACATAATATAATAAAAAAACAATACATATTTGCACTCACCACTAATGAGACTCCATGGTGTACAAGAGAAGTTGAAGCATAGAGGTGGGAGTTCAATTTTCCGACATAGAGAGTGGGTCTGAAGGAAACAAAAGCTGGGTTACTTACTCAACTAAATACTGTTCTTCATATACATTTCAATTACTAAGTCACACCTATCCATGAGTGCATGGACTGCTCTTAGGGCTGGATTTAAACTATTTTTTATAGCTGGATTTAAACTCATTTGATTTGCTATTACTGAAATTTAAAGCTTGACAAAACAATTGAAAACAACTTCAAGTAGAAAAAATGTTAAACAATTTAAAAGTTTTGCATTTTTTTAGGAGCATTCTAGTTACTAATCACCATGAATGATTATCAACAAGAAGCCAAGACACAAGACACAACTTCATGGCTGCAGGTGAATAAGTGTATAAAATATCTCTTACACTAGTTGTGTTTGAGCAGTGGCTTGCTCCTTCACAAACTGATAGCTCCACTTCAAGGTAGAGTGTGCTTCTGCCTGGTTCTTCGCAGACGAGAAGGTGAGAAACCGTAATGTTTCCATGGCAAGGGACAGGTGAGGGGCATGTCTCAGTGAGTCCCCAGAGTACAGGTACACCCCCACAACGGGTGAGCCATAATTTTGACTCCACAGTACATCACCTGGAAAACAATATAGCATGGGGTTTAAAGCTCTAATGTTGAGCAGAAATGAAAATCAAGAAACACAGCAACTGCTTATTCACATAGTTAAAACTGCACACTTCCCCCTACCTGACTCTCTATCAACTGTCACAACAAGACCATCACCACTTGACACAAGATGAGCCATTTCTGGAAGGAATGAACATTGAGCAGGTTAGTCCTGAAAGAGGAAGGTTTTTGTTCTCTTTAGAGATTCAACATTTTCTTTGATGCTTTTGGCTTAGTGGGGAATTCCGGGTTCATTAAAATCATCCATCCATCCACCCATTTTCTGTACGGCTTAATCCAATTCAGGGTCACGGGTGGGCTGGGGCCTATCCCAGCAATTACCAGGGTACACCCTGGACAGGTCGCCAGTCCATCACAGGGCCTCATTAAAATCAGACACCACAAAATAAACACTTCCAAAAAAGTTAAACATTCCGCTGGATTTGTCCTTGAAATCTTTAAAGTGACACAGTGTAGCTTTTGACCCAAATTATTAGCCTAATGTGAGTAATAATGGATGATTTCTGGGGTCAATATACAGTGCATGTTGGCGCTCTGAGGGGGCTGCCCACTCCAGAAATCAGACGTTGTAACTTTGCAGGAGCGGATCCGACTCTCATGGGATCATGTGACCTGGAGCGCTTTGCTTTACGGCTCCCCCTCTATAAACACAGAATGCTCTGCTTTGTGCTACTTTTCCTCCTCTTCTATCAAATGTTTGTAATGGCTGAACAAAGTAAGAGGGTGAAAACGGTGTCTTAGGAGGCCAAAAAGAGAAAGAGGGAAAGGGATTGCTCCAAAGGAATGACACAAGTATTCCTTGGCAAAAAATTTGCTCATTGGAGTTTCCGTTTGCCTCAGTATTATTAGACTGGTAAGTTTGCTCTTTGCCTGTTGTGCAAACACACCAAAATGTTAGAGTATGCTTTTTCACATCTTTCAGCCAGTGTTTATTCAAAACAATGGCAGTAAGCGCCTGATGAGCTGCAGAACGTTGCCGTATACATCTGTGTCTATATTTTGCCATTTGGTAGAAGCAAAACTCGGCTAGTTGAAGCTAATTGGCTAAAGACCAAAGCTAAGGTGACTCCTTAAACATTTTGCACAAGTGGGGCGGGTTTGCACGCAATAAGTGCATTCCCTGTAATTCATGTCAATATCAAAGAAGATTTTTCAGTGGTGAAGAATCCTTTTGAAAATTCCAGAAATCCTGAATCTGAATTACTTCACTATCAGCTGGTCAAAGTGGTCCGCAAACACGATTCCAAAACACAGATGGAGACTGTTTAATTTTGCGACAGCGTCGTGTGGCTTGTGGGAAGTTACAAGTTTAGTGTCCCTAGTGGCCAAAAGTTGCACTGTCTCCCTTTAAAATCTTCCTAAATTTTTAAATATATATTTCAGCTTGTTAAGCTGAAATACACAATGATAACCATAGATCACACCATATAAGGTAGAGTGTCTGTGTAAAATGCCAACACAGAGTGCAGTCATTAGAAAATCATTTAAACCTTATAATCAATTGCAATTGCACATTTTTTATCTGTTAAAGGCAAGCAACACATTTCAATAAAGTTGTATTAACAAAAATTTCAGCAATGGAGATATGGAAAGGTTCAACGCTGTGGAAAACTGTAATAGATCTATTGGAAAAAAAGAAAAAAGATTCAGAGAATCTGGATAACTCTGTTCTTAGGCCTATGAAACATTTATTTAATGCTTGCAATCCTCAAGTCCTCAAGGAACACTGGCTTAAAAGCAGAAATGCTTCTGTAGTGAAAATTCCCCCAGGATTTTCACTCAGGAACATTTGCAAAAATCATGTGTTAGTGAACAAGCCTCATTTCTGCATTTCTATAAAACAAAGCATACTAATAAATTCAAGAAATACTTCAATGCTTTAAAGTTCAAACAACATTCTACTCTGCAACAGCATGGTTCTGCCGTGAAAGAGCCCAGATGTTGAACTCTTTCCAGCAGTCCAAACCTGTTACCAACTGAAAACATTTGGTAAATTATTAAATTAAAAACACCATGAAAGAGGGTCCAAAATGAGCTTACGCCCTCTATCAGACAAGAATTGTTACATTTTCAACTTAAAAAACTACAGCAAATAATATTCATAAAAGTTCAGTGTGCTAAAATAGATGCAGCAGATAGACTGTTTACACAGTCATAAAAACATGCTATTGTCTCAACATGTGAAATGTATCACTAGCATCAAATTTAAAAACAAGCATGAATGATTTTCTGAAATAATAGTACAAAATGTTATCTCTTAATTTCAATATTTGATATTTTGTTTATTTTTCCTTTTATTTAGCTAGGAACAACATCTCAATAAATGCTTTCTCAATATATATTTTACTATCCATTTTGAAGTTTTTAAATTTCCTGAAAAATAAAAAGTAGAAACAAAAACTGCAATAAGAAATAGCATCTAAAATTGTGTTCTTTCATTTCATAATCAGTCATGTCATTAATTGTTTTTAAAGATAGAGAGCTACTGAAAAACAGTTTCCTTTGTTCATATATGACCAGTTCATTTAGGATATTATCAGTTTATTGACTTAACACTGTTAATATATGTGCAGGGACATACTGTAGTCTTGCTTCTCATCATAAGGAAGAGCAGAGTAATCGTTGTATATTGCGCTCCATCGCAGTTCTTGTGTCTTAGTATCAAACATGGTGACCATGTACTCTGGAAAACAAACAGCAACACTCATCAATATCATGATTTATCCCTCAGCTCCAAGAGAGTCTGCTCATGAACTGCAGCCTGTGTGATGTACCTGTGCGTCCAATGTAGAGCAGAGGCGTGTTGGGGCAGATGGACTCAGAGGAGGAGGTGGTTAAACTAGTTTGCTTCTCACCCGTTTCAGGATCCACTACAAACCACACATCCTGCTTTTTTCCTGCAAGTACACGTGGCATTATTCAACAGCAGCAATCAGGCATGTCAAATATTTGTACAGTGTGTCTTTATTTCTGACAACAGTTGACCTCAAACACAGTGCTATAAAATACATTTCAGTGCATATTTCACAGTCCTTCATTGACACACACAGTCTAAAATATCGGACCTGTATAGAGTATGCCATCAGAGCTTCTGCAGGGAGCTGACTGAACCAGCTCTGGGATAGTGAAAGGCAGTTTCTGCAGATGAAGAAAAAACAATGTGGTCATATGGGAAAAACTAAACTAAATCTGACACAGATAAGCAAATTCAATATTCCTTACCATTAAGCCTTCCTTGTACTTTCCACCAAGTACATACAAACTGCCATCATTAGGGTCTGGGAGAAAAGCTGGTCTATATAAAGACAAATAAACACATTAGTTAACTCCTAAAATCATTAACTGTGGAGAAGAACTGTGCATTAAAGTAAAGGTGGAGGTCTTATACTGTACATTAAAGTAAAGGTGGAGGTCTGATACTGTACGTAAATAATAGATGGTGCAGTCCTGGTCATGTAACGGTTAAATCGACCCTTTGTTGCTGTGATGTCGAACTTTTAGCCGTTAGCCTGAGACCATATTATCTCCCAAGAGAGTTTACACACGTGATAGTCTGTGGTGGAGGTTGCAGAGAGGAGGATGTTGGACAAACTTGCTGAACATCATGGATGATGTCAGCCACACTCTGCATGCCACCATCAC
>JAOXYM010000004.1:18481578-18492169 GCA_028567055.1 Leptatherina wallacei | reverse complement strand
TACTTTTCTGCAATGTAAAGCACCTTGAATTGTCCTGTACATGAAATGTGCTCTATAAATAAATTTGCCTTGCCTTATTTTGTCAGCATCATTTATAACAGCTTGACCTCTAGTGTGGTACCTAAGAATTTTAACCATGTAGTTGTGTGATCCTTGTTAAAGAAATCTGGCCTAGACTCTTCTGTGTTGTCCAACTACAGGCCTGTCTCTCATGTTCTTTTCCTTTTTTTTAAGATCCTAGAAAAGGTTGTGTACACTCAGCTGATGTCTCTCCTTGAAGAACATGGTGTTCTGGAAGTATTCCAGTCTGGGTTAAAAGCTAACCACAACACTGAGTCTGCCCAGTTAGTAGTAGTCAATGATATGACAGCTCTTTTGACGGAGTTTTTTGATACTGTTGTGTGGACCACTATATTCTCATCTCAAGATAAGTGAGCATCACAGACTCCGTCCTCCCGTTGTTTCGGTCATACCTTTCTGAGCGGAGTTTCTGTTTTAAGATTTGAAGAATTTACCTCCTCCAGTGCCGACCTCCCCTGGGGAATGCAACAAGGCTGTTCTATGGCCACTTCTTTTTCCTTTGTTCTGGATGACAGTGGCCATTAATTGTCACTATTAGTTCCTTTTATCTGATTATAGTTGTTTTTATTTGGTTGTTTGTTTTTAAAGTTGTGCTTGTGTCTGGCTTATTTCTTTCATTTGTACAGCACTTTGGTGAGCCACAGTTTTCAAGGTGCTCTATAAATAAAGATGGTGTGGTACATGCATCTTTTTTTCAACCTAGCATAACTTTTAATATGGCTTTTTCAAAGCACATTCTGACTTGAAACAGCACAAGTTCAGATTTATTAATCTGTTCGTTGTTGGTTGAATTAGCTCAAAACTAAACATCCTCTGACTGAAATACGTTTTGCTGAAAGCCCATTAATGTTATGGGTGTATGTTAATGTCTGATGTGAAACATACTTTGTCATCTTTTTGTCTTAATTTATCCAATGCATAAACGTTATATAAAATGTATGTGGCTGACAGACATTGGCCAGAATTATCAAGAGATACATTATCTAAAAAACTGTCAAATTGTCACCAATGAAACATACCAGTGGATAATAAAGTCCAAAACTGTGCAAAAGATTCCAATTGACTAAATTATTCATGTAGTCTATAAATGTCACTAAATAGTGAACAATATTCCCATTATGGCCAACTGAGAGCCTAATGCATCAGAATCTATTAACCAATGATCAACACTGAGAAGTTAAATTGACCATACAGAACAGAAATGCATTAAACCCAAATAGTTCAAAAGTTTGGAGTACTTTTCTTTGACAATAATATATATATTTTTTAAAACAGCTGACACGGTTCGGGTTACATCAGCTTACTAACATATCACAAACACCACAACCTGTAAAAGGTGTAATGCCAAACATGATATTACAACATAAAAACAGACTGAATCACATAGTAATTGTTTTTGGATGTTTATTTAAAGTTATTCCCACTGCGCACCCCCTCCCTGTGTGAAAGCAGAGTCTGAAAGGAGGAGGATACAGGCCACTATAATGCCACATCAGCACATTAATTGACAAGGCTATGTGTTTAGTCTGAACACCTCCATCCTGCACTGTTATGGCACTCTGTGCTGCCCTGTAGTACCACACTAGCATGACGTGGCTGGATCTGAAACACCCCCAAGAGGAAGAATGTCCAACAATATGGGGTTGAAAGTTGATTACTCCCAATCAATGACTAGAAAAAAGGAGGCAGTATTAGTGAATATCAAGTTCCACAGAGAAGAAAATAGGGTAAATGATGGTAAAGGACAAAGAGAAAATATGTGATACAAAATATCTTCTCTTGTCCCTTAATGTGGCGGGCTTTGATGATGCCACTGAAGTTGAAAATTGAGGCTCAAGATGAACCCAAGATTCCCAGTGTGGTCGTTGTCCTCCAATCAATGACACCGCACCTCTCTTCTCCTTCCACACAAAAATGGATGGACTGCAAGATAAAACAACTGATTAAAAGACAGAACATTTTAGTATTTTTGATAATAGTTGTTTGAGCCCGTTATTGATTTAATTTAAAAGGTGTTCTAGTAAAACCAGTTTCATATTGGACCATCAGATCTTGTGATGCTGATGGAAAGTCAGGCCACTGTGTAAAGTCTTCTCTAGCACACCCCCAAATATTCTCAATAGTTAAGGTCTGAACTCTGTTGTGGCAAATCCATATGTGAAAAAGTGTCAGACTCCCTAAATTCCTCTGACACAATCTGAGTAATACAGAAGTGAATCCATTATTATTTCGGAATATGGCTATGTCATCTGAGAACTAATATCTCGATGGAAAAACCTGGTCATTCACAAGATTCAAGTCGGCTCACCTCATTTTTTGAGCATTGTTGAACCTAGACTTGATCATAGCACTGCTTCTACAGGCTTATAATAATAATAATGGATTAGATTTAAATAGCGCTTTTATAGACACTCAAAGACGCTTTACATTGAATCCAATTATTCATTCATACATCATTCATACTTGGTGATGGTAAGCTACATGTGTAGCCACAGCTGCCCTGGGGCAGTCTGACAGAGACGTGGCTGCCAATGTGCGCCAACGGCCTCTCTGACCACCACCGAACATTCATACACCAGTGGTGTCAACACTATAAAAGCATTATGACTGATGGGCAAAGCTCTTCATCTTTTGCCTTTTTAACCTGGTACACCCATTGCTCTGGAACAGTATACATCTGAATACAGACATGCCATTTTTACAATTAGATCTTTATGCTTCCAAACAAACTGTAGCATTTTCTTTACCTTTCATAAGCTTCACTGATAAGTGTTTTTTTGTGCCATTTAGGCTCAGTATCTTCAGTTCTCTTTACACTGTACATGTGAAATCGTTCTTATTTTCACTGTAAACATCACTGAGTTATATTATTGATTTTCTGTATTTGATCTCACCAAATCTTCTGACCACATTTCTTCCTCTATGAGATGAGTAAGATGATGGTTCACCACTATCCCTTCCAAGTAATAAGGCACTAGACAGTTTGTAACTCAATTTTAGAAGATGGTTTACTTGATGCAGACCTATAATTTGACCAACATCTTTCCCATAATCACAAGATGTGTTCAGACATGGCTGTTTACGGAATGAAAAGCTAGTTAACTGCATCATGTGATTTGTTTTTGGAGCCAGGCAGTTTATTTAATGCTCATCAAGTAGACAATGCGTGGCTAAGTGTTACCTGCGTAGGGGACTACAGATCTCCTAGGGGAATGATTTCTTCGTTGATAAAAAACTCAATGGTCTCCTCCTCCCAGTCATCCACGTTGCTGTCTAGCTCATCAGTGTCAACTTCTGCAAGATATGAGAAAAATGGATACAATGTATATGAAAAAAAAAAAAAAAGAAACTACAAACAAAGGAGGGTAAATGATACTGGAGAATGACGTCCCACCTCCTCTGAGCTCAAGGCGAATGCTCTTCTGTTCCTGATAGATTTGCTGGGCTGTCTCGCGATAGCGACGGTACTCTTCCATCATGGCCCTGCGCTTGTCCACCAGCTCCTATACTCGCACACATAACAGACACATTCAGCTTCATGTTTGTATGACATCACCAATAAACCCTCAATTTAAAACACACCTGTATATGAACACAAATTTGCCTGATTAATGATTATCTGCTAATTAATTGCTTATCTGGTTTTGTTGTTGTTTTGGAGGAAATGTTAAATGACCAAAATAAATAAATAAATGAGACAGCACAACATTAAGGTAAAAAGGCTGAGGCAAAGGGACAAACCTTTGAAGCCTTCGACTGGCTCAGACGATCCTTCTGCTCAAAGATCTTTGAGTATTTCTTCAGATCCTTTTTGATAATCTGCAAGAAAATGTATGATAGTAGTACACAAAGTTTTTAAAACCATACAAGAGAATGATAATCAGTCTTATGTTTGTGTTGCATAAATATAGAGGATGTTGGACCTGAAGTCTTAGATCAGAGCACGAATAATGGCACATAGTGCAACTCTTAGTGCAACTTAGTGTTTATTATCTCAGACTCTACACAACGACAGGAAACAGATAAAACTGTACCTTGATCTGATCTAAGCTGAGCAGAGTGGGAGGTCTGGGTCTCCACAGCAGCTGACAGAAGCGGTCCTTGTTGTTTTTCTGAAGGAGACGGCCTTGGAATGTCCACAGCCAGTAAGCATTGTCCACCTAAACACACACCATGAAGAAAAGGATGTCACCTAGTCAGAGGGAGTTCAGTGTAAACTTCTACTAATCTTCTAATGGAGTGGTGCAGCAACACATCAAATGTCATTTATGTACCTTGTGGCTCCACCAGGAGACGGAGGTAACAACGTATCGACCGGTTGGGTCCCATTCCACATCAGATGCCATGTAGTGCTCTGCTATGTTCATCATGGTGCAGTCTGATGTGTCCACAAAGGCGAGTGCTCCATTCATACTGCACACACACAAAATGTGAAGGTTACAGGCACATATGAAGACATTCATCAGCGTTGATCAAAGAAATACTACAAGCCTCAGATTAGCATTGGAATCAGGAGCTTAGCTCTCATATGAGGTGTCAGAAAATGTATGAAGTTTATCATCAGTGGCTTCTTGTGTCTTCCTCTTCTCTTTCACACAGATGAAACTGACCTTCTGAGTCCAGCCAGCACCATAAATTGTCCCTGAGGGCTCCAGAAGATGCTGTTGGCCTGCTGCTTGTCAAACATCTCTGCAAAAGACAAAGGGACACATTCAGTAGAAGTTTACAGGTTGCATAATATGAGGTAAAATTTTGTCAGAGGTTTAGATATCTGTCTGATCTACTCACTTATGAGCTCAATCTTGCCGTTGTTTTTGACATGATAGAAGGAGACGTTTATTCTTGGAGACTCTCCGTGGAGAACAGCAAACTTGCTGCCATTGGGTTCCCACGCAAATGCTATGATGCTTTCTGAAAAGAAAACATAAAAAAGAAGAGCAATTAGATTATTCATGTTCAAAGAACATATAGAGTGTATGTAATTCTTTGCCATATATGCATTTCATTCATAGGTTCTTACCCTTCATCTCCACCACATCAACAGGAACCTGCTTTTCTCTCATGCGGAAGATTTCAAAGTTGGTAACAACACCCTGTAAAAAAAAAAAAAAACCCAGAACATTTGTTTCTATTTAATTCTATTTTCATTTTCACTTAGTAAATGTATTTTAGTTTCCCTCTTGCTCCGAGTACCTGCGTCCCTTTGGGAGTCCTGTCCACTTTCACACACAGATAATCTCCGTTTCTCTGCCAGTGCAGTTTGCAGTCAACAACATTGAAGAGATTCCGCACACGGATCTCTTGACGGGAAGGCAACTGCATCAGAGTCACCCTCGCTGGGATGTCCTTGTCCTCAGGAACCCAGAAAGCTAGGATGTTGTCACCAGGAGACCACGAGAAGTCCCTGTTGGTGCACAAACACTCAGATTCTCAACAGGATTTCATTATAGAACACCATCTGAATTTAAAGTGTTATAATGAGAAATAAGAACTCTTACTTGATCCCAGTAATCTTGAGACTTTTCTTGTCCAGCAAGCCCATTGACTAAAATCAGCAGAAACATGCCTTTCAGATCACTTGCGCACATTATGTAAAAAAAAAAAGTATGATTTTTTTTTTTTTAATGCCACTTACAGGAGTTTCATAAATGCTCAGCGTGTCTGGAGTCATCCTAGCAAAGAACTTCCCATCGTGGCTCCATCTGAGAGAACACATGTACGATTACACCACATTCAAATATCGCAAGAGTAGCAAATATGAGCAAGGAGCATTTTAAACAGGACAAAATAAAAGTAGTGTTCTGACTTGAATATGGGCCAGTGTGCAGAGCTCTCGCAGTGGAAACCTCTCTTCTTGTGTCCAGTCAGGATGTCCCATATAATGATGGCCTGAGGGTCCTCCTTGGTGTCCATCAATGGACTGAAGGTCACAACATACCTGGCGAGAATCAAAAGTGCATATAAAGCGTGGAGCAGCTCAAATACAGTACCACTGATTTAATGTTCATCTATGAAATTATTCTTCTGTACATGAAGCACCTGGCAGAGGGCTCGAAATACGAGATGATACACCTCAAGGGGTTATCCTTTTAATAATAATAATAATAAAGGTGCAGTGGTGCACATGGCAAAAAAATTACTTGCACCAAGAATAATTTGGGTGAACAACCAACATTTGTGAAAACTTAAATTTAATCTGATGAAAACTAAAACGCACATAAAAGTGTTTTTTAGTTTAGTGTCTTAAGTCTGGTTTAGTTTTTAATTAGTGCTGGGAAACTATTAAAATTTTTCACCCACAACTAGGAAGTGATGTTTCAAGAGAAAAATGAAGATAAAGACCTCAAACTTGTGTAAATACTCAGTTAATCTACAATTCAATATTTTCTCTTAAAACTCCCGTTATGACATATGAGCAGCAGGAGCTAAAGGGACATCTAATCAGAGACATGGTGATGACATGTTTAGCCTGTACTAAAGTTGTGTGACAACTTTTAAAATCTTAAAATAAAAAGATTTAAACGTAGTAATTCCATGAAACGATCACAGTACTTTGGGTCCGGGAATGAGTTTTCATGGAGTGCACGCTTGCTTCCTTGTGTGGGGATGTCGACAAACACCCGTTCACTGCTACAGAGATGATCTCAACAGCTGATACGCTAAAGGACGACCATCCCCAGCCAGTACCCTCTTCATGTGACCTCTGACCTTCATGTGAAAAGTATGGCTTTTTTCATACTTGCACAGGTGCACCGCTCAAACTTTACATGCACAAACTTGCACATGCATGTGGTATTTCGAGCCTAAGTCATGGTGCAAATAATGCACTGGATCCCCAGTATGATATCGGACTGATTTACTTGGAAATTAAAGAAACAAACATGCTGACAAAGTTGTAAGCAAACACATCTGGCAAATCTCATGAGTTACGAGTGGATAGATATGTGTCAAGTACCTCTCACATGGTGAAAAGTCAATGAGGGACACTCCCTGATGGCTGAACCTCTGAATCTGTTTGAACTTCTCCCCGCCCCACAACGCAATACCACGCTGGTGAAAGGTGGCAAGGTAGGTGCCTTTAGGAGACCAGCGAACATACGTCTCTGTCCAGCGCTGCATCCAAACACAAACATGTTAGTCTTCTCCAAACAAAAAAAAGTCTTTGTCAATGATCTTTATCTTAACACAATCAGTTCAGCTTTTCCCACGTACTGTTTGTGTAGCTGGTAACTTACTGCTCTTTCCTCAGCTACGATTGGCTCTTTAACATCATTTGAGAAAATGGCAGTCCTCTCTCCAGCTTCATAGATCACACTGTACTGGTCACGGCAGTCTGCGTCCTCAATCCAGTGACGCATGTTGCCCTGTGCAGAGAAACAGAGTTAGTCTCATAACCATAGTATCAACATGATGATACATTACCAAGAAATACATTTCATTTTGATATGAGAGTAACGAATAAGACTCACAAAATCTTTAAAAGGCTGCTTCTCTGGCGTTTCCCACTCATCACAAATAGTCATGTACCTGGCGAAAAATAAGCACAGAATATCAATCCACTGTATCCCATTTCTGCAAGTTTTACATGTGCTTTGGTTTATATTAGAAACGCACTTGTCAAAATCAGTGAAAAGGTTGACTCTGAATGTATGTTGTTTGTCAAGTTTGTATCCATCTGCGTTTTTCACTGCTTCGAGGGCCTGAGTGGGAGCAGCATATTCCAAGAAGATATATCTGTAGACACACACAAAATCTGTTTTAAATCTTCATTTGAAATGGAAAGCAGTACGTGCATACAAAGCAAAGCAGAAAACTCATCTGAGGAAGTTGGGTCTTACCCTTTGGTCATGCCATCAGCATCTGGATAAAACTCAGTTGTGATCTTGCCAAACTTGGAAAAAATCTTGTGTATGACGTTCTTGAGTTTTTCCAAACGCTCTGGGCCCACCTGCGGCACATTGTCCACCACCACCATTGAGTCTATGCCATCAGCCTCCTGGGGTTTCTCCCGCAAGATGTCTTCCAGGAGCTCTGAAAAGTGAAGGGAAAATATTTTAAAGAGGATGACAAAGGAGATAAAACTGTAGTCTTATTTGATCCATCTCTGCTGATCTGAACTTTCTGAAATATTGTGTGTCCTGGCTATTCTCACTTTAATGTGCGAATATGAGCACACAAGCCTCATTTAGGATTTGAATGTTGCACACATTTTCATTTGTGCAAATATCGAAACTTGACTTGAATAATTCTATTTAGAGCTTTTATAATTGAAAACATTTTATTTTCAAAATGTATTCAAATCTGATTGCTATGGATTATTATCATCATTATGAAATTAAAATCAACCCTTTCTGTTACAGCACAGCCTTTTAATTTTTCCACAAAAGTGCTATCTGACTCTTAGCGAGGCTGTGAAATGTTTAGCTGAATTCAGGCCAAATGACAAAGTATTTGGAACGCAAACAAGGGAAAAAATTCACTTATTTGGAAACATCTCTGCCATAAGGTTTATTGTTGTTATGAGGGATAGCATCAATAACCCAATAAGGTTCAACTTCACAGTCAAAATTTTAATTTCTAATCTTACAAAGTCAGTAAAAACAATTCTGATCTCAATGATGACCAAAATTGTGATTATTGTTTCTACTATGATGAAGTTTGATCATCTTTCAATTACAAGCTTTATAACTCAACGTTATTATAAGTTTAAGAGACTGCATTGCACCACACTGTATTTTTAAAGGCAGAACTGTCATTACAATAAATGATGGCACAAGAAATAATTTCTTAATGATCAAGTGCATGTCAGAGTTACTGGGTATAATTAATGGCTTAACTAAGATCAATTTGGAACACTGCATTTATTGCAGTGCTGTTTTATAATCCCATCTGACTTGAGAAACCAAATAATCTGGCCAAATGAATGAGTGTAGGGTGAGTTGTGCTGAAACATTTAAATGTGGGTAATTACCCACTGCACGTTTCTGAACACCAGACAATACTATAAATGAAAATCATCAATATGGAGTTTGAGCACATTTCATCTGCAGAGAAAACTGACGGTTGATGCCTACGTTGCTCTGAGCTCACTTATAGGTCCAGATGGTTCATACAAATTACATACACGAGGCTTACAGTCTTTATATTATCTATTTAGGTATACAGTCAACAGGATGAGGAGTTATCCTATTTTGTTTTACTTAATAATATGTCGCTTAATTTTCCCAAATAACGATGACAAGGCCACAAGGACTGTCTATGGGATCTGGGTGAGGCTGTAACTGGCGTTTAATAGCACTGTGATATCATCATGTTGGGTGAGGGAAAATGGTGGCGAGACTGTTTCATATTTGATAGAAACATTCTAATATCCAGGTATAGTTAAATTAATAACATCACTATATCTAGATTAGCAGCGCGACAACTTAGCTAGCTTCCCAGCATCTGATAACCACCGATATTGGTCTTTTGGCTAACGGTTAGCAACAGGCCAGAAAGCCGGCGTTTTTCCTGCAGCCTCTCACCCTCATCTTCGACGTCATCCTCGAAATCCTCCGGGTCGCTGAAGGAAGGCTCCTCCTCCTCCTCCTCCTCATACTCTGGGTCGTCCACCATATCTACCGTACCTTGCATTTAAGGGGAATTCAAGACTGAATTTAGTCTACAAGGGAGCAAAATCCCATAAAACGTGATGCTAACGACGCTCCACCGGTGCGGTACCATGTGCGAAAATGGACGAAGAGACGGAAACTTGCAACCGGAAGCTGATCGCAGGCGCGTGTTCAGGCTGCAAAAAAAAGTAGAGTTGTAGAACATAGGAACCGGTAGTATATCACAGCCTTTGACTTGATTTAGCATAACATATTATTTAGAGATCAGTGGACAGTGCAGCTTCTCTGCTAGTCAAATGAATGAGTGTAGGGTGAGTTACGCTGAAGGAAGGGAAGCCACGCAATGCTATCCTGCAAACTATATTTCCCGCGAGATTGACTGAAAATCTACGCCGACTGAAGAAAAGTCACCAATATGTTGTACTTTGGCTAGCTAGCTTTCATCACTTTACTATACGGCCTTATTTAGATTTCAGCTAAATTCTCAAGTGGGAGTTCGTGTTGGTAGACGAGTGTTAAATCGTTGTATTTCTCTGGGGTTATTGAAGACACACATACAGTTAGATTCGTACCATGGAAAGTGAGTGTGTGTCAGTGCTGCCCCGTGTCTGTGTAGTGCTGGCCGCCCCAGGGAGCTCTCTTCCCGATGACACCAGCCTGGAGAAACTGCTGGACTGGTTCACAGCGCTCACCAAGGCTGGTTAGTATTGACCCTTAACATCCCTCTAGTATTTTTTTTACCAGTCATATTTTCCTTTCTCTCAGTTTGAGAAGTTTTTCTACCCTATCAGTTGGCTAAGAGACATTTTAATAATAGAGGTGCAAAGCCCAATTCCAATGAAGTTGGGACGTTGTGTTAAACGTAAATAAAAACAGAATACAATGATCTGCAAATCCTT
>JAOXYM010000004.1:18462986-18473272 GCA_028567055.1 Leptatherina wallacei | reverse complement strand
CCCAGACAACATAGCCGCTAGGATCGACAGAACGCTCAAACCCCTCCACCACGATAAGGTGGCGGCCCAGGGAGGGGGTGTCATTTTTCATCACTGGTAAACTGCTCTACTTTTTCCTTTGGATCAATGCATTCACTCACACATGAATGATTTTTTTTTTGTTATAATTTAAGAGTCCAGTTATCTTCATTGGTGTAGTTGGAAACAAGCATTTAATAATCACCATGAGGCAATGATTAAACCTGTCCTCTTTAAAGTGGGGCTTCAAAAATATGCATTTAACATTTAATTTCAAGGCAAGTTTATTTATATGGCACATTTCATGTACAGGACAATTCAAGGGGCTTTACATACAAACATTAGCAACATCACAGCGGGGTGCAGAAAGCATTAAGAAGAATTTAAAACAAAAGTATAATCACAAAATAATCAACAAAAATGAATAAAGAATTTCAGCCCTTTTCTCACAAGTAGACATCATTTCCTAAGACTTTAATGCAATGGTTGTGTGATTTTAATGCAATATGCTTGTTTTTCCACCATAAATGTATATTTGTTTACATCAGCCAGGTTTATGATGTGGAGTGACCTATTTACTCCACCCCTCTAATCCATAGGATCTGAACTATATATATCTGCTCATATTTCAACTGTATTTGCTTCAACAGCCTATTTCCGAGGTACAACGAATTCAGTGATTTAAGCTGGATGGGAATAAAGGAGGATGGATATTTCTTTACTCTAATACTATGACATAACTGTACCCTATAAACCCAAACAGTTCACTAAATTAGATATTTAGGCCAAAAACAAATTGCTAAGGTTGTGTTTCATCAGTTTTTAAATTGGTTGCAACCTATGGTCATCAATTATATATTATCTTACACCAAAAGTTATTTCCTTTTTATATGTGCTCATCAAAGCCTTTTTATCCAAATTTGAAAAAAGGGCAAGGACACGGATTAGCTGGAACAGTTTGACTCCTGTTATAATAAGAAAGTGTCACGCCGCTCTGTTTTAGGTTCTTTTTATTCCATCATTTAGAAATGTTAATGATTCCCCATTGTGAAGATGTTTCATTAAATCTCCAGGGTTTAGAGTGTATGGACGACAGTGATGGAGTTTGATAGGGCAGCCAGCATCTCCACGTGTCCACAAAATTTCTAACTCAGTCACATGGATGAACAGAGGGACACACGCGCAGCACCCTCCTCATTAACTTATGAGCAACCACATACACACACACACGCTGATTATCTCATCCTGTCATCTCTCTGCTGTGCTCCACTCAGCTGTATTGTGTCTCTTTACTCATGAAGTGAAACTGTTGGGGAGGCTCTCACTCTGTCAAGCATGGAGGCTGTAGCTCTTTTCTCTTTTGCAGCATCAGAAGCAGACGAGATCAGTTTTCAGAAGGGAGACATGATTAAGGTGAGTATTTACTTCTTTGAAAGGGGTGCGTTAAAAGTAATTTCTTTATGTTAGTGATTGTGGTTGTGGATGTGTATTGTAGGTGACAGAAATGGAGGAGGATTCTTGCTGGTTGATAGCAGAGATCCAGGGGAAGCGTGGCTACATTCCAGAAAACTACATTTCCCTCCTCCCTCATCCGTAAGCAAATTATTTGTCTTCACGTGTTATATTCTAAAAGAACAACAAGCAGGGTTAGAATTAAATAGAAAAGTGGCATTCATTCCTGTTAATTTGATATGTTTGAAATGCTCTGTAATTTCTTAATTTAGTGGCTTATGACCCTCTTAGTGTTTCGACCAAAACCGTTTCAGATTATGTGACTCACAGAAATTTAAGAAGTCTAAATTACTGATCGTATTCACTTTTTCACATGTTAAAAACGTAAATGTAAAGAGGAAAAAGTTGCCAAACCAAAGTACAAGTAAGTGTTATTTGGTCATTACGCAACTTTTCATGGGTCCCAGCCCGTCAGCTGGGAATCACTTTATATAACTGACTTGATATTTAATTCAAAAGAGGCTCCTTTTCATGCCATTATAAAGAAGCATCAGTGTACCTTAATCCCTCAAATGTCAGGTCAAGAGCAAGGTATCATTGCTGTGTATTTTTGTCATAGGTGGTTTGCAGGAGCAGTTTTGAGACTTGAGGCTGAACAGCGTCTGCACTGGCAGGAAACTGGAGTGTTCCTGGTGAGGGAGAGCGAATCAGCCCCTGGAGAGTTTTCTCTTTCTGTTAGGTCAGTGAATGCACTGCACATATACACACATCAGCTTCTTTCGGAGACAATAAAGCATAATTGATGCGGAATCTTTAAATCTCAAGCTTAAGGTTGATATGTTGTCCTCCTGCAATGTTTCAGCTGTTGGATTTTAGGTAACACCAGCCTTTCTCTTACCATGAGTGTTTACTTCTTGTTTTAACAACCCACTAGTACATTTAACAGTAGTCTGAAATGCTTCTTGAGAGACAGTAGCAGTATCTTATTATGTTTTTTGTCAGTCAGATGTGTGTTTTTCATCTTGCTGACAACAGCATCCACATGTGTTTGAATGCATGTCAGGGCCAGCAGGGAGGAAAGTGACAATTTTAATACACTACAAAAAACTGGTTGTACTAAAAATACTACACAGAGTACAGAGAGTATGTGTGAGCTAGATGAGGAGGTGTTGTTTCAGTCAGCAAAGTGATGTGGGACACATTTAATCACTAAGGGTAAATGAAATGTGTTCAATAATTGGAGCATTGCGTAACACCGGGCACTTATTAATTATACACAGGTGCATTATGCAACTGACATACCACTAACAAGCGTGCAGATGCTGTACACATATTAATGTTTGAAGGCACAACATCTGTCTGACTACCAGAGCTGAGAGGTTTAAGAAGTACTTGATTAAAAGCATTCTTACATAAAGTGATCAGCAGAGGGTGATGATGTTCTAGTGGAAGTAATAGGAAAGTGTGTACAGCAGCAGTGACCCATTAAATCAATTTCTACCAAACAATGTCTCTTTGTCTCACTGGCAGCATGTGCTGATTCAGAGGAAGGGTACCACAAGTAATTTTAACAAGGACTGTAAATGGCACAAATAACCAGTCACAGGTTTAACAGAAAATATTTCAAGTGTTTAGCTGCAAACCACAAAATGAAGTACACTAAACAATTTTACATTTAAAGTGTTTCAGAATAACATTATTCTTTATAAATGTAATGCATAAAAAAGAAAAGCAACTTTACAAAAAAATACAGCTACATTATAGTGGTAATTAAACTGCCTCAGGAACACCTCGGTAGATGTCTTTCTGTCTCTTCGCGAAGCTTAATTGAAATGAATAATACTTTAAGCCCCAAAGGAAAGTTATACTTTTGCAATATAAGTTAGTCAAGAAAAATAACTAACTGAATAAATCAGCTGAACAACTGTGGAAAAGTTGATCTTCCTCCTTAGTAAAACAGAGGAAGCACAGTCCCACATGGATGTGTGCTCATTAACATCAAGCCTGTGTCATGGAATCAGCTGCAGGTCAACAGCATCGTCGATCAGAGCTGCGAGCTCCATGATACTGACTTACCCATAACCTTAGCTCGTTTCCCTTTTCTAACTGGCCCAAAGGTGCATCAGTGATAGATTGACTTTAACCCTCCATGCACAACAAAGGCACATCAGTCCCAGTTTGAAAGGCAAATCTGAAAAGGCCTGTTAAAGAGCTCTGAAATCTCTCCTATCATATGATACTGTCTACAGTTTCTGTCTAGCGGTATAATATAGTCTAGCAGCCATGTAGAGAGATGATGGAATCAGGGTTTTTTTTTCCTGGAGCCATATTGTTGCATTTCCAATATTCATGCAGTGTACTTGTCAGCTCTCCAAGCTCATCCACTATGTCAGTTATTATTGTCATTATTTGAGGTACCTGGGAAGGTGTGAATAAATGTCAGAATTTTTGTGTATTTCTTGGGAAAGTATGAATAAGTGAAAGACAATTTTCTTGAAGAGGTCATGATGGTAGCGGACTGTGGATACCTGGGTGTTCACCTGGACAACAGACAAAACTAGAAATGCTCCACTGAAGTTGTCAATAGGAAGGAATAGAGCAGATGTTAGCTCTTGATGAAGCTGAAGTCCTACAATGTTTGCTGCAAGATGATGCAAATTTTCTTCAAGAGTGTCACCCAAGAGTGTATGTTAGAGTGTCATCTGCTTTGCAGCCATCTGTTGGGGCAGCAGCATCAGAACCAGTGACTCAAAGAAACCAAAGAAACTGATAAAGAAGGCAGGCTGTAAACTGGGAACAGCTTAATGCCTAGAGCTGATTGTGCAAATAAGAATGAGCAAATATTGGTACAGAAGGTCATTCCTGCCCACAAAAATAACTATACAGTAACTTTTTAAAATAGCTAATGACTGATAGCACTGTTGATTGTTTATACTGCAAAAATAACTTTTTGAGATTAATCAAATATTATTCATTTCAACTCAGTGTGATGACACTTTCTCTAATTCTTTTTGTCTACCCTCTCTTTTTAAGCTATGGCGACAGGGTGGAGCATTTCAGAGTCCTGGAGGGAGGTGGCCAGTACTCCATCTGGGACAAGTCCTTTTGCTCTTTAAACCAATTGGTGGATTTCTACAGAACACACAGCATTGCTGTGGAGAAAGTAGTCTGCCTTAGAGATCCTCCCTCATCCCCTCATCTGCAGTCACATCCTGGACGTAATCCCTATCCCAACCCTTATAAAAGCAAGGTTCAGGAGTCAATCCCTTCGGCCCGACTCCATTCTCACCCCTCTTACCCAGACCGAGAGACCTTCCCACGTTTAATGAAACCAGTTTTGGAGGTATGACAAATCATGAAGTTTCACTTGATGTCATAAACCAGTGGTTCCCAACCTATTTTCCTTGAGGACCCCCTTCATGCATGCACTAAAAAGCCATGGACCCCCTGCCCCACTCTGTGCTGAAACCATGCTTGGTTTTATGCTTTCAAAAATGAGATTTTCATCATAAATAATGTATTCTGGCTGAGTCCTGTCTTTCAACAACGCCTAAGTTAAATTAACAACATATAGCCTTACATTTTTTTTCTTAAAATAGGTACAATGAGTGGGCATTAAAAGGATACCGTATAACTTTTGGCCACTAGGGGCACTAAACCTGTAACTTCCCACAGGCCACATGACACTGTCACAAAATTAAACAGTCCCCACCTGTGTTTGCAGACCACTTTGACCAGCTGATAGCGAAGTAATTCAGATTCAGGAATTTTTTAAAGGATTCTTCACAGTTGAAGGATAGGTCCCTGGCGGAGGTATAGGCCTCTGAGTGCTTCTAATTATATATTTATCCATTACATCTCCTGGTTGTTATGAAAACATAAGCATTAGCCCTTAAATTATGGGACATTATGTAGTACTACTTCCAATTGAACAGTGTATGAAAACCATAAAACTAAACCAAGCCAGTTGCTAATTGTTAATCTGTTACTTCTTTGATATTTACAAGAATTATTAGAAATGCATTTATTGGATGCAAACCCGCCCCACTTGAGCGAAATGTTTAGGGAGTCACGTTAGCTTTGGTCTGATTAGCTTCAATTAGCCAGATTTAGTCTCTACTGAACAGTAAAATAAAGACTCAAATGTATACTGCAACATTCTGCAGCTCATCAGGCGCTCACTGCCATTGTTTTGAAGAAACGCTGGCTGAAAGATGTGAAAAAGTACTGACATTTTGGTACGTTTGTACAACAGGCAACAAGCTTAACTTACCAGTCTAATACTACTGAGCCAAACAGAGTGGGTTTTGCATCCACACTGCTCTTTCATCCGACTCCAACGAGCAAATTCTTTACCAAGGTCTACTCGTGTCTTTCCTTTGGAGCGATCCCTTTCCCTCTTTCTGGCCTCTTCAGACACTGTTTTCACCTTCTTACTTTGTTCAACCATGACAAACTTTTGATCGAAGAGGAGGAAAAAGTAGCACAAAGCAGAGCCCTCTGTTTTTATAGAGGGGGAGCCATAAAGCAAAGCGCTCCAGGTCACATGATCCCATGAGAGTCAGATCTGCTCCTGCAAAGTTATAATGTCTGGTTTCTGGAGTGGGCAGCCCCCTCAGAGCGCCAACATGCATCAAGCACTGTATATTGACCCCAGAAATCATCCATTATTACTCACATTAGGCTAATAATTTGGGTCAAAAGTAATTCGGTATTCCTTTAATCACAAAGGCTCTGAATGTTCAAAGCCTCTGAGACCTCCTGTGCTCTTTGGGGGACCCCAGGTTGGGAACCACTGTCATAAACAACTTGTACTTCTGTTAATATACACCTTTGTGTCTGACATAATGGTTTGGCTCTGTGTGTAGAAACCACGTCTGGCTCATGCCCTCTGCGACTACACTCCCCCTCAAACTGCCCACCTCCACTTCATGCGAGGTGACATCATCGACCTGCTGGACTGTTCAAGCTCCCTCACCTGGCGAGGACGCTGTCGAGGTCGAGTCGGCATCTTCCCAGCTGAATATGTCCAACCACTGTACCATTAACACGCTATTAGACCTTCAGCACTGTGGCTTTATCACTGAAACGTCACACTAAAACTGCAGTGACTTACTTTGCTCATTTTGAAATCTGACAGTGACTTTAATTTTTGTTTTAAGACCCTTTTCCAATTATATTTTAATGTAATATATTTACTTGAAATTATGTTTTTGCATAATTTATACACAAGATACACCATGGAAGTGACAGGTAGAGGCAATGAGAAGCAAATGTGAGTGGGTGTCCTACATCTTGATTTGGGGGAGTCAAAAACCATCAAAGCTACCAGAAGAAGTCTGGACTTCTTCTGACATCATCATCATCATCATATAAGCTAAATGCTAAACTTCTTTAATGCCTTCATCTTCCTTGTTCAAATCATGCAAATTCTCAAGTTCTGTATAGTTTGAGTTTGCTAGTGTGCCCCTGGTGGAATCCTCCAGTAACAGGTGCAGTACATCACGTGTGTGAGAAATTAGGACAACTTGAAGACAATTTCCTACACAAGTGTGAGGTTTAAAAGCAAGTATATTATCTGCTTTTCAGCAAATGTGATTAATGGGGATGTGGTCATTTCATGTCAGTTTTGTTTATTTCATATGTGCTTAACTTTCTTAGAGTTCTAATTACTGGAAAACTGCTGAAAAAAATAATGTCACAGTTGCATACAAAATTACAATTAAATCACCATCAAGCTGTCTGGATTTGTTTTGAGAATTAAATTTTCCATTGCACTTCTTGTGGCATCAGAACAAATCGAGCTCAGCACACCTTTGCAACAATGTTGCAAACCCACAATGCAAAACTTATGCATTATGATTTTAATGACTGGTTAGTTTAGAGCTGAGGTTTGAAAAAAAAGAAGGAAATTCCAATTTGAAGTCTTGTTGCTTACTGTGTTTTAATATTCATCACCCAAACACTTGAAAAAACACTTGTTGTTTCATATATATTGGAGCTTGGTTACTAAGAGCTTTATATGTGAGGAGACTCTTTTTAAATTTTATTCTGGATTTAACAGGGAGCCAACGTAAATACACAACATGAAAAGTGTTGGTCCAAGTACAGAGCCCTAAGAAACTCCATGACTTACTCTGGCGTGTGAGGAATATTCATCAAACAAACAAACTGAAATCTATAAGATACTGTAAATATGACCTAAACCAGTCACAGTTCATTTAATCCCTGTAGCATGTTCAAGCATCTGTAGCAGAATGTTGTGGTCAATGGTGTCAGCACTGAGATGTGACAATATAAGTACAGACACGAGTCCTTTATCTGAAGCCATGAGAAGATCATTGGTAACATTCAAGGATTCTAGACATAATGGGGAGGTTGAGTCAAGAGTAGTTTTTTAAAGTAAAGGTTTGATTACAGCAGTCTTAAAAGACTGAGATACATATCCTGTCAATGGAGATATATTGATGAAATCCAATACAGGAGATTTAATTGAGGGAAAAACTTCTTTGAAGAGTCTGATTGGGGAAGCGTCTAAAATACAAGTCGAAGGTTAAGATGAAGCTATTATTCTGGTTAACTCAGAGAGCTGTACAGGACAGAAATGGTCCAAACATAAATCAGGCTCTGCTGTAACTGCTGTAGATGACATTATCAGTGGAAAGGTTGTCATGGATTTTCTCTCTCTTAGAAACAATTTTGTTTATGAAGAAACTCATTGCAGAGAAGTCATTCCAGCTGAGAGTTAAAGGAATACATGACTTAACAGCACTAGGACTCTTAGGCCCAATCTCAATTCTCCCCCTTAGCCCTACCCCTCAGCCCTTAGCCCTACCCCTTCGCCTTTAAACAAAGTGTGGAGGCAATGGGCAATGTTTTCAGCCCTATGAATTGAGACACCCCTCTCTCCATATAACCACAGAAATTAAAATTACGTATATCGTTATATATAATGTTCGCGAGTATAATCAATTGAAAACTTTATGCAAATTACGACATTGTTACTTTTATTTCCGGAAAATGCATAGAGCGATCAAACGCTGCATTGTGCCGTCATGAGTAAACATCTACCTTATCGTAACAGTTAAACATTTTTAACGTTGTTATTTACAAAAAGGCAACTTTTTTGTACTAGTCTCTCGGCACCTGAAAAAGCTCTGCTGAAAGGGGTATTCAGCCCTTCCCCTTAGCCCTACCCCTCGCCCCAAAAGAGAATCGAGACACCCCTTGGTCTCTCATGAACGCGCAAAACGGAGGGGAAGGGCTAAGGGGGGGAATTGAGATTGGGGCTTAGTCAGCCTGACAACAGTGCTGAAAAGAAACCTGGGATTATTCTTGCTCTCCTCTATCAATGATGAAAAACCTGTTCTAGCATTATGAAGGGCTTGTAAACTGGTAAACTTTTTTCCAGACTAAGTGAAATTCTTCTAGATCAGTTGAGCGCCATTTCCTTCTAACTTCCTTCTAATTGCAATGATGTCAGCCTTAAAGCTTGTAGTGAATTAAACCACGGAGCCTGCCTCTTTTGACTGATTGTCTTCTTTTTCAGATATGCAGCATTGTCAAGTGTTATACCCATTGAAACTGTGGATCTGCTCTGTTGTATGGGCACACAGCATTTTATAAAATTATGGTAAATTTGGTAACATCACTGTTTGATAGAAATTTATAATGAAATTTCCTTTCAAACATTACGTAAGTAAAGTAAATTAAAAAGTCATTAAGAAATTCCCGTACAAAACAGTGCTATGAGGAAAAAAGGTTACTTCTTCACTTTCAATACCATATGTCAGAACAAGACCAAGAGTGTGATTTTGAGAATGAGTAGTTCTGTGGACATTTTGTGAAAAGCCAATTGAATTTAATATAGAATTAAAGGCAATATTTAAGCTGCCATTTTCATCAGCATGAACATTTAGGTACAATGACTTAATCATTATTCAGCACTAAATCAGATAAGAAGTCTGGAAATTCAGTCAGACACTTGGAGTAAAGTCCAGGTGGACGAGACACCACAGCTATCAGAGATTGTTTTGCTGATTTCTATTTAGGGTGAGATAGACTGAGAGTCAGGCATTCAAACTAATCATGACTAATCTTAGGTCAAGGACTAATCAATAACCCCAACTCAACATAGCTGCCACTCATGGTCTTCCTGCTGTAGCCAGGTTGCTGAGACTAAATAAAACAGTATGATGATCACCAACCATATCATTGACTAAATTAATCGAGAGTTTTGTTTCCCTTTCAAGCCAAGGTAAAGACTCTTTACCTGAGGGGAAGGGGGACTGAAGAGTTGTTGGTGGAGAGAGAGAAGCTGTTGGTCTTGTAAAGAGTTGAAGGGGTCCTGATAAGAATAAACTCAGTTTTATTGCTGTTAAGTTTGAGAAAGTTGGAGGAAAACCAAAACTTGAGGTTGTATAGACATTTGGAAAGAGAGGGAGGTGGAAAAGAGGAGTTTGGTTTACCAGTGTGATAGAGCTCGGTGTCATCCGCATAGCAATGAGAATGAACATGTTTCCGGAAAATATTGCCATGGGGGAGGATGAAGATGATAAAAAAAAGGGGGGGACCCAGGACAGAGCCCTGGGGGACGCCTGTAGTGAGAGGGGAGGGTTGGGAGGAGAAGGACTTGAGATGAAAGAACTGAGTGTGGCCAGAGAGATATGACTTACACCAGTTGTGCAGATGATGTGGTCCTGTTGGCTTCATCAGGCCGTGATCTCCAGCTCTCGCTGAAGCGATTCGCAGCCGAGTGTGAAGCGGTCGGGATGAGAATCAGCACCTCCAAATCCGAGACCATGGTCCTCAGCCGG
>JAOXYM010000004.1:18427463-18453971 GCA_028567055.1 Leptatherina wallacei | reverse complement strand
TTAGAAGCTAATCCTCGTCCAAAATTCAATGTACAGAAGTGTGATGTGTTAACCTGAAGTGTACAATACTAAAGTACTACATGATGAAGTACATGAAGATACTAGGCAGGTAGTTGTTGTTGCTAAAGTAGAATCCATATAAATGATCCTGTGTTTAACAGCTTTGCAGCCAGTTAATCATGCATTAGAAATACTTTTTACTTTTAAAATGACTTTTGAGTACATTTCAGAGCCTGTACTTTTTACTTTTACTTGAGTACAAATTTGGATCAGTAGGCCTACTTTTTACTTTTACTCAAGTTGTTTTTTTACATCGGTATTTTACTTCTACACAAGTAAGAAATCTGGGTACTTTTGCCATCTCTGCTTGCCTTGCCTCTTTATAAATAACGTACACCTAAACTCCGTTTTAATCTTCGTTTAGCCTATAATAACCCAGTCTAGACATTCATTAATTATTTACCACAATGTTTTATTACTGGAAAATCCAGTAGACCTAATAATGACATAAACATGTCATCACTAAAAACAACAACAAAAAAAGCTGACTATCTGAACAAGACACAAAATTATTATTTCTACGTTAAATGATGTATTCAGACAGTTGACCCAGTTAAGTTAAACTATAACTATAAATATAACTATTCATTATTATCACAAGAGACATAAAACGTATGAAGTCATGGAGTTGATCACTCTGGTTAGTTATTACCCCTTTCTTCAGAAGGGTTCTGATTTGAAGTGAAAAACAAAATTTTCCCCCTCTGTCCAGGGATAAGGGTGGGGTTTAGGGCTTCATTTTTCCAAACCAACTACCGGACACCCCGCCTCTGCCCCCGGTAACTGGGCTTCCGGCAGCTCCACAACACAGTCCGCCGGACTTCTACGAACTTCATGTGGTTTTAAGTAAGTTTTAGACCGCTGTAAAATCGGACGCGACGAGAGTGGAGACTTATTCGTGCCACGTCTGTGAAGTAGACGATTTTGAACTGCCCGAACATCTGTGAACATCTGCCGTCAAGACTGCTGCTCCGACAGATATAGAGGAAAAGTGACTCGTCAGCGCAACAGTTGACTGAGTCACACACGGTTTCATCATATTTAAAGGAGGATTAACGACTTTTTTTGCTCTGTTTAAAGTAGCCTAGCCTACGTGTTCCGCTTTGGACTGACTCACTGGCAGACAGACACACATGCTCACTCATCCACCTCCCGCCAGCTGCTTGCCTGTCTGCCGAGCCCTGAGGCTGGGGGAGCTGAGCCGGGCCGCTGCCGGGGTTATCCGGCCTGTCAGGTGAAAGGCGTGGCGTTGGGCGGGTGAGCTTTGTTCAGACTACACCTGAAAGAAAGATTTTAGTAACCCGAGATCTGGTCTGAGTTGGAACCTGTGTTGGGGGAAGTGATAGCAGTTCATTTCCCTTATGAAAATCCTTTCCACTAAGCGGATCTGTTCATTAGTGTATATCACGAGCACAAGTCACGAGGATATTGTATGGACCGTAATGACATATCACACCTTTTCGAGGCTTGACCCTTCGGACCAACAAGCGGAAACTGGGTCAGAGTGGTTTCAATACTTAACCATTTATTGACCGGCGCTCAAACTGAGGCCATGGCTTTGTCTCAGATCCAGTGCCTGGACGAACACCACGTCAACTGGCGCGTGAGCGAAAGTAAACCAGAGTTTTTCTACAGCGAGGACCAACGGCTGGCGGTGGAGGCTCTCATCACCAAGGGCCGCGACGCGTTCACGGACTACATCCGCCAGAATGGCATCCGGGAGTTTTTGTCAGAACCGGAGCTTGAGCGTATTGCACACATAGCAGAGGCCTACCGGCCCGGGTACGAGCATCACCAGAAACCAGAGACGCCCGGGCCGGCAGGGATCACTACTCCGGGATCTGGGGAAGAGGCTGAAGATGGCGAGGTGTCGCTCGAGTACTGGCCAGATCGGTCTGAGGCCTCTGTGGCGGAGCTGGACCTAGGGTGGCCTGAAGCCATCTCATACAGAGGGGTCACGCGAGTGACCGTCCACACGCAACCTCCAGCTGATGGGCACACGCACATCAAAGAAGTGGTGCGCAAGAGCATTGCATCAGCGCAGAAGGTAGGCAGTGATTAGGATGATGGTGGGGGTCTAAAGCCGTTATTAATGAAGTTCTCCAATCAAAACATAATGTAACATAAACACCTCCGAGTTAAACCATCAAACTCTGTTAATTTCTTCATCCTGATTTATAAAAATACTTAATCTGATTTCTAGATATGTTTACGAACAATACATTTTACTGTAATGGATTCCAGTTTTCTCTATTAAAAAAAGACCCTTTTGAAGTTTAAAGTTCACTTGTATCAATCAATTGATGTAGACCCTTTTTTTGCATTAATAGTGAATGCACCACTTTATATTTTAGTTTAAAAATGTGCTGGCTGATTAGTGTAAAATGCAACTGCTGCCACAAAGCCACAAACAACAATACAGTGCTTGTCTAACCCAGTAACTATTGCAGGGCAGAGTTTATAGTTGAACTTTAAAAAAATAAAAAAAATAAAAAATTGGAGTTTGCAGATGCACAAGAAATGAAAAGGTGGTTGTTTTTATATAATTAATCATTTTAAAAGAAAAAAAGTCCAATAAAAAAGTTATAGGGTTTAATTGGTTAAAGGTTTTTCAAGCATCTCAAGTGTCAGGATTTTCTTTGTTACACATGATTATTATCAGTGTCTCCTTGTGTTTTGGTCTGTTTTATTTCAAGTTATTAAAAGTCATCATTGGTTCTGACTAACCAGCTCATCAAATGTCATAGTGTTAACTTGGCAGTTGTTGCTCAGTATAATTATATCTGTTGTTTTATATGGACTGGCACAATAACAGCTTTTTCTTTTTTTTGGCACAAGGTAGACTTTTCTTGAATGTTGGCTCTCAACCATGTAGATACACAGCAGACAAAGTAAATCAGACATGGCCTTGTTTGGACAGATTTTAAGCTGGTGTCTCTAATCTAAATCTGCCCAGATCTCTGGACTTTTTCATCCATTTAGATCTCATTATTTGTTCACTCTTGTCTAGCAATTGTATTTCACCTCCTTACATGCAACACCTTTACCCACCCACACAACAAATTTTAATAAGACACGTCTGAGCTTGACATACCAGGTTGAGAAATGTGCTGCTGATGTCATTTAATGTGTCACATGCCATGGGTAACTACATCGCCTTTACCTATCATTTGCAAAAACACTGGTACATACTCATCATCACAGATGCAAAAGATGCATCTTCACTGCTTGAAAGACATGACATGGCTTCCTTCTAGATTTTCTAACTTAAACTAAGATTCACTGTATGCAAATAAATTGACAGCACAGTTAAAATGAAACCTTCATGATTAATTTAATCAATCCTGTGGCTTTAAACTTAAGGCTTCATCAGGTAAGTCGCACCCTTCTGTCAATAAGAACACACACTGTCCAGTCAAGTTGCATTTTATCACCACTGTGCAAAACAATTTTTGTTTCTAACAGTCTCCTGAAAGACCATCTAATTCCTGGACAGCGAGAACATTTTGGTTTAATATATATAGTCCAAAGTCAATTCTCACAAGTGCCCCTGCTTCCTTTGTGGATTTAATGGGTTTAATATTGTTGATAAGAGCAGCTTAAATTGAACCCGCCCTCAGACCAGGAAACACTAACTTGTGGTTTCCCGTGCATGTTTTTTCCTACGTGTGTGTGTAGGTGATAGCTGTGGTGATGGATGTGTTTACAGACGTGGATATCTTTCGAGACCTGTTGGATGCATCCTACAAACGCAGAATTCCTGCGTACATAATCATTGACATTGCTGCAGTCCCCAGCTTTCTTTCCATGTGTGGCAGAGCTGATATGCACCGGGGCCACCTAAAGGTTAGTATGCACACACGCACATGCACACAGATGGTATTATGACAAGCTTGTCGAATAGATAACTGATTTTGATAAGATCATCTATTCAATCTTCTTCTTTTTTTTTAAAAGATAACATAGCTACACCTTTTTGAAAAGGATGTTCTTAATAAAGATCATTTAGGAAAGATGTAAAGGTAATTTTATAAAGAGAAATAGGCTAAATTTTTTTGTAAACAATTGCCTTTTTGAGTTAAATTAATTATAAACCTAAACCATTTAGTGTTTATCGGGGGATATTCCAAATATTTTGGACCGCAGGTCATAAGAATACTAACCACATTCCTGTCTGTGCTGCAGGCAATTAGAAAAGCCACGCACACACAGGTTTCTCTCTCCTTTAGCCTTGTTCCTTCCTTACTGCACTAACTTCCATATCTTTCTCTCACCGCTTTCAACTTTTCTTATCTCACCCCTCCACTGTTACTGGAAGCATTTATGATTCCTATGTTAAGCGTCTCCTGTGAGATTTCACACAGAACTAACACTCAGCTTGGAACCACACCCTTATCACAGAGCTGAAGACAAACACCACAGGGTGTGTCATTGAAGCATGCACACACACAGAGAGTCCGTGCTCCAACCTGTCGAGTCACTCGCCATCAAACTGTGGTGTTAATGCTGAGCGTTAACTCAACTCTTGAGTAACAAGGAAAACTCATTCTTCTCTGTCCCACCGTTCTCTTGTTACATTTATATCCCCATTGTGCACTAAAATCCTCTCTCCCATTAATAAAACCTCTAGAATTAGGACAGCATTAACCTTGTGCATGTGTGAATGTGTAGAATCTGCGAGTGCGATGCTGTGGAGGCGTGGAGTTCTTGGCACGATCGGCGCAGAAAGTTCGTGGATGTTTAAGCCAGAAGTTTCTCCTGGTAGATGGTGATAGAGCAATCTCTGGTTCATACAGGTGAGCAGCACACTTTATGTAAAGCAGCACTAGTGTAGCATTTTTTTTTATCGGCAATTAATAAAATGACCGTTGAAATAAAACAACAAATTCCTAAAAACTGTTCATCTGATTCGGTCCTTTAGTCTTCACAAACTCTACTAGTTTAATGTCATTCTCATCCAGGCTCTCCTGTTTTTAACTGCAACAGGCAGCTATTTTTTCATTCCTATAAATCACCCACACACATCCTGCAGAGAAGAAAATAGCTGACAAAAAAAGTTAACAACTAGTTGATGAACAAAGAGGAGAATTTAGCAGCTAGACAGCCAGATATTGTCCTCAGTGAGGGGAGTTAAATCACTCTGAAAGGAGCTTGCAATGTCGCAGCTCTGGATGCAAACTGTCACTGACAAAGTGATCCATTAAAGCCACTAAACATCAGTGTTATTTCCGTTTATTCGCATAAAAAATGCATT
Source organism: Leptatherina wallacei (assembly GCA_028567055.1). NCBI lineage: Eukaryota > Metazoa > Chordata > Actinopteri > Atheriniformes > Atherinidae > Leptatherina > Leptatherina wallacei. The sequence goes on along the minus strand of JAOXYM010000004.1, from coordinate 18,448,657 downwards.
GAAACGACAGCATTATACACCAATACGTCTTTGTCATCTCGCTGACCTGGGAACACCACAGATGAAAAGATGTAGAGTAAAAACAGCCCTCATTTATTACATACTGTGAAATATTTCTCCAAATCTTAACTTAATCAGTTGAATTATGCCATAATCTCATAAACATTACGCACTGTGGCTGGAATGTGTTATGTTGAGACTGTCCAGTGTTTTTCCCATCAAACCAGTTGACCACTTGTTGCAGCTTGCCTAACTGTTATCAGCTAAAGCTAATTCCTGCAAATAAGGCAGATTTTTCAGCATGTACACACAGAAACCTTTCAGACATCTATAAATACATACTCACACACACTACCCCATGTTCCAACAGGAAATGAAGGGATAATGTGATCAAAGAGCATTTTATGATGCATGAGATAAGGAAGCACACATTTTGTGTAATATTTTGTAATAATTAAGCCATGATAAACTGTTAATATGCTTTTATTTATTTATTTTTTTTCTCTTTTTATTTTTTTCTTTCTTTTTTTCCACTTTTTTTCTTTAATATGCTTTTATAAGTGGGATAAATAAATACCTGGGTGTTTAAAAAAAAAGAAAAGAATAATACCATAATAATAAGAGGGATAAATAAAGTATATTTCATTTTATTTCATTCATTTACCTGAACAACAAGCTGGATTGGACTGATAACACCAAGGCTCTCTTATCAAAAGAGCCTGCAGATTAAAAAACATTATAATTAAGCTCTCCCTTCTTTGGTGTTCCAGTTTCACTTGGTCCTCATCTCGTTTGGATCGCAACCTCATCACCGTGATCACAGGACAGGTTGTGGAGACCTTCGATGTGCAGTTTCGTGACCTATACTTCACGTCCAGAAGTGTGTCTCTCAATAAAGTTCCCATGGTGGACGAGCCAGCGCCTGAACCAGTACCTCAGATGGCACCAGCTCCTGTCCCAGCTGCTGTTGCAAGGAAGCTCATCAATCCCAAATATGCACTTGTTGCCACAGGAACTCACACCAGTCCCACCTCCTCTGACCAAAACTCCAGCAACAAGAACTCAAACTCCCAGAATCCTACTGGGCTGAAAGTGATTAAAGGCAGGCTGAAGGAGGTTGTCGTAGAGCCACCCATACATCCTGGGTTAGCCAATATGGAGAAAGCGTACTTGATCCCATACCTGCCCACCTGGCCAGAGCCAGACCCATCAAGTGATGTGATTGGCTTTATTAATATCAGGGATGAAAAGAGAGCAAATAAGGTTCACTTACAGAGGTCAGAAAGGTTTGAGACTAGTCAGGCTATACGGTTCAGCTCACCACTGGTAGTACAAGCCCAGGCTGAGGAACCGGCTTCAAATCAGGACACAAAAATAGCTGAAAAATCATCTGGGAACTCAAGCCCAAAAGCATTTACTCCCACAAATCCAACCACCAAACTACTCGAACCAAACACCGCTCCAAACAAAGACCAAACTGATTCCACAGAGTTGACTCAGCAGCCCAATACCGCTCCAACACAGGAGTCCTTCAAACCAAACGAACACTCTTCTGTACCACGAAACAAGGTTACAGCTGAATCACAGCCTACAGACAATGTTAGTCAAACCCTAGAGACACAAATTGCAGAACCTCCTGTACCGAAACGCCGCACGCTTCAGTTAGTCATAGACCCCGTCTTGTGTGAGCAGCCCAGTGAAGCTCAGGTAACTCTGGTAAAAATGGACCAACCACAAACTCTAAACAAAGAACCAGTGCAGAAGGAGAAGACACCAGGCCGTGGCCGCCTAACGTCAAGGAAAGATGGTGGTGATTCTGGAAGTAATGAAGAGGGCAGCCAAGATAGCACGAAAGTCATGTGTGACCGAGCAGGCAATGAAGACCCCTCAAGTGCGTCCACAGCATCAGAGGAGGAATTTTATGATTGTTCACTGCAGGAGTCAAATGACCCTTTGACCAACGGAGTACAGACAGGATCGGGCCAAGGTCATCGTCAAGGAGATGGGCTTAACATGATGGCCCGCCTCTCTCAGAGTATGCTGGAGTTGCGGGAGCCTAGCCAAACAGAGGACAGCATTTCTCTCCTCCGTCAATCACAGCAGCTGCGTAGACAGGGACACCAGTCCCCACACAGATACATAGGACGGGTGAGCATCCTGTACAATACTTTAAATACTGATATTCCCAGAGTAATGAAAGAGTTCATTTAAAAAGAAAAACCTCAAACATTTTAGAACTGTTTTGACTTATATTATTGTTAATTTTTATGCTGTTAATCAGGTACTCTTTTTTTTATTTTTTATTTTTTTTTTTATTTATAATTGTTTGAGTAATTACCTGACAGAATTTAACTTCTTTGCTAACATTTAAAAGTTTAAGTAGTTATTCATGTCAAAGTTCCATCTGTTCTGATATGCATGCATGCTGATTTCAATTGACTAACTCTTGATCGGAAAGGAAACCCATCAGTTGCTGCCCAACAATGCGTACCTTAATCTTTTAATAACTTTTTAATGCTTTATGAGTAATTGCTTGCAGAGATTCCCAGAGATTTTATCATCAACAGGCTTACAAGAAATGCACAGACTCTCGCACAAACACACACACACACCTTTGTTTTATGCAAACTTTTGTCAGAATGGGTGTGTGTCGTCATTGGTAGCGTAGCAAGCTGCTGCCTGCTCAAAGTAAAAAAAAATCCTTTTTTATTTCCTAATTATAAGGCGTGTGCGTGTTCAAGTGTGCGCTTCTCCCCCCATGAAAGTGCACGTACCTGGATAGAGCGCTCGGCTGATCATGCCAGGAAGAATAATGAAGATGAAAGGGAGTATCTTCAGATAGGCTGCAAAGATAGATGCTCCTTTTACATGACTTAGGTTTTTAGCAGACAGGGACCGTTGTACAATAACCTGTAAATACAGGCACACAAATATATTAGAAATATTAAAAGGTTGTCAAGCCCCTCTCGAAGGATACAAGATCAAAAACTGTGGAAAAATAAAATATGAAGGTTTACAATTGAAAGGAAGAGCAGTGTGAAAGATGCCATAAAGTAAATGCATTACAAAGTAAAAAATACTTATGAATACAAAAAGGAAAAACAAACAGAATTAACAGTTTCAACAATTGAAGCTGATGAAATGCCAAGTAAGTGTTATTTAACATTCAATTGCATAAAATAGTAGGATAAAAATACATTGAAAAACTTAAAAATGGAGAAATATAAGAAAAATGGAGGAATCCAGATTCACACAATGAATAAATGTGTTTAAAAATGTACAACTATAAACAGAAATAAATAAATGAAAACATGATAAAAAGAATATGGTATTTTCTCATTGTCTTTTCACAGATTAATGATTTTGTTTGGCATTTCATGAATTCTGACAACCTCAGCCCACTGTAAACCTGACACAAATGGTCTAGCTTAATAAGAAACATGACTTTTATATGTGAATTTTACATTAAAAAACCTACAGCAACATTACAATTTCCCCCCTGGGATAAATAAAGCGTTTTTCTTTACATTTTATTCCATTCTAACCATTATGTTGATTTTGATATGGTTAGTGAAAGATTTGATCAGCCAAAAGGACACTGCTGTGATTGGTTGTCTCATGGTTAGCTAGTTTTGCTAAACATCTGTGGACCGACTGAGGCAAATTTATTATTGATCCCCAAAAAGCACTATTTTAGTTTTGACCACATCTACATAATTGCTTTAGTTTTCAGTTACTGTACTTCTTAAACTAAAATGCTGACTCAGAAAATATCTAAGCAAATTATGACATAGTGTATATCACTATCTCATAGATTGGATAGTTTATTTATGAAGAGATTAAACACTTTGTGTGCAAATGTTCTCCTTTAGTAATTTAGAAATTTGGGTTGCTGGTAGGACAAAGCAAGCATTGTTTTGGTGTCACGTTGAGTCCAAAGACTATTAATTGGATTTTTATTATCCAGGCTCCTTTTTATTGAGCACAGAGCTGCTGGAAACAGTTTTTTTTTCTTTAATCAGAGAATAAACTCACAAGTTGGAAAGTTTTAGACTAGTTTAAGCCAAAGGTTAGCAGCAAAAATAGCAGTGTAAAAATAAATAAACAAGCAAATGAACTAAATCATCAACTCTAGATGCTGCACAGCATTGTTGAACACCCAGCGTGTCTTCAGTTACATGACAGCAGAATAACCAGCCCACAGCAGAGCAATGTCCCTGTAGCTAATCTAACACCAACCAGTCATTTTACATGCATTTTAATGAGCCACTGACTTAAAGCCCAGTCTGCTTCAGTGGTGTTGAAAAAAGCAAAGTTTGCATAAAAATAATGGTGGAAACTTCCTGACCCTGATGCCAAACTCTTCACCTTTGCACACAAGACAGCTTTGTCTTGGTTTATGTGACTCTTTAACTCATGTAGAGGAGCTGAATAATGACAAGATGGCAATAAAAGTGAAACCTAAAACTTTGAAAGAATTTTTCTAAATCTATATTTTTGTCTCTTTTTTTTTTTTTGCATTGAAACACTGTTGTAAATTAGTAGTGGTTTTTTTCTTTCATTTACCTTAAACTAAAGCAGTAAAAGTTAGAACAGCCATCAATCTTAGTCATACAACCCTAACCTTTGGTTAATGTGAAAGTGTCATAACAAAGATGTCTCAGCCATCAGTCAAAGGCAAAGACAGCTTAATCATCAGTATGTCAATCATAGGTCACACCTAGGTTAAAGTTCCTCTCAGACAGACCCCTGAATGCAACAGTCCAAGTGTGATATTTAACATTCACACCAGGTTGGGCCATACATAAAGTGAAGTGTATCACAAAAAAACCCTTATTGAGTTAAAGGTTTTCTTACAACATGTCATGCTACTGAAAGAAGTCATGTTAGTATAGTTGTGTAAATCAAATGGCATTAGATGAGATCATATACATATATCACTTTTCTTCATGTTTATTCAACAGCCAGTGTTAGAAAAAACATAGAACAGCTCCTTAGTCATGGTTTTAGATTCGCTTACGCCTTTATGTGTAGTTGTTATTGACTCTATTCAACCTTAAGCTTGCCTTAAGGTAATGGCAAGGAACGCCAGGGACTGGAAGAGTTACATTTTCCTCTGTACCTGTGTGCAGTTCCTCTGGAAAATTGACCAGAAAACAGATTGAGACCTACAGCTTGTGTGCCAATCCATTATTTTCCAGTTACAACTTGCACAATGCTGAAAGTGAGTCATGATTGAATTCACTGCCTGTCTCCCTGCCCTGATAAATGACTTCAACATTTATGTTGATTTAAATAAAAGTCGCTGCTAAATGTCTAAATGTAAATGTAGAGTGTTACAGAAAAGCATCAGGATGTTTTCCCGGACATCACGCCAACACATTCCAGATGTTGTCAGTTTAATCAAAAGTTGTCTAATAAAGGTTTTAATGACAACAGGAATAACATTCATAAAACTTCTTCATGCTCAGTTTCTTTAGTAGCACACTTATTCCCGGCTTCAAAACAAAGCTGTACTGGTGTCTTTGTGTAACTGTTTAACTGCAACTTAAATATTTGTGCAAAGAGGTTAAATGTTTGCAGAAAACAAGCCAAAATGAGAATTCTGATGAAGTGAAGAATAAATACTGAGGCACAAGTTGAGAAACTGACCATGGACCTCCTACTCATCTTTCTGTTCTACCTCTCTCTGTGCAGCTGTTCCAAACCTCAAGATCTCCAGGTCGGGATGCGAGACTGAAAGGGCCTAAAGTCATCATCGCTAAACCGGGAAGTTTTCATCGCCCTGCCCGAGCGGCTGGTCTTGTGATAGGAGGACACCGTTACTGGCAGGGCCAAAAGGCACAGCCTGATTCAACCCACCTGCAGGTAGACACCCGCTCTGGGCGATCACCACGGCGACACAGCCCAGGCTACAGGAAGACGGAGCACGTGTCACCGCAGCCGCCAGCCGGCCCATCAGGCTTACTAGGAGTGCCTCTCTCAAAACTCAGCAACTTTCGAAACTTGAGACCGCGAGGAGGAACGTCTCAGAAGAAAGTGTCTCAGCATGATAAGGCTGCCAGGTAGAACTGTGCAGGTACACAAGGGTGTTTGTTGACAGACAGAGACTGTGGTAAACCTTTGGGATTGACTGTTTTCTATCTCCTTTCTGATACGAAACCCTGCGTCACGACAAACATAAAGGGTCTATCTATGTTAATGGATTTTACAAGCAGATAATGAAGAGGGTGTGAGAGAACAACTTCTAATAGGGATATATCAGCTGACTTTTGTTTACAAACATGAATAGACAGGATGACATGGATACTTTGTATATGTTTAGTGGGATATGTTGCAGGTGGAAGTTATAACAGATGTGGTACAATGTTTTGTAAGTTCTGATATTCTTCTCTGCTGTCTCAGGCACTTCAGTCTATTAAACAATATTTAGATCAAACATCTCTAATTTACCTCAGCTGCTTTCCTTTTTATACACTGTTGTGTAATGTTTGTACAAGTCCAACACTCATGGATGCGATGTATCTAAGATATGTAAGATAATAAGATGTGTACCTGTTGATACAAGTCAAACTTAAGCACTGACAGCGCTGTGTGGTTACAGGTGGTGAGAGGACAGAGCTACCATGTTGGTGTCTTTTCAATATTTGTCAGAAGTTGTTGATTATTTGCACAGATGTAGAAATGTGCAAATGTTAAGCACTGTCTTGGGACCAAAACTGAATGTTTTGAATAAAAAAATGAGACTTTTTTTTTTCTGAATCAGATCTGTTTTTGCCTCGACCAAGCAGTTTTTAAAAAAAAGTAGTTTGAAACAGTTAATCATACTGACAGTGACAGAATATAACTTAAGCCTACAGGATCTGCCAAACCAGACAACTGATCTGGAGATAAGCAGGTTTAATGGCTATGTTTGAGGACAGTGAAGTATTTTTAGGACTGCTGAAAATTACAAGTAGCTTTTTGGCTTCTAAATGGATTTTTATTATGGTGAAAATGATCAGGTTGACTTGTGCTGGTTGGACTTTCAGGAGACTCAGAAGTCTTACATCAAAGCACTCATTGGAGCAAGCTTTACACCGAAGAGATACAGATGGAGTGGAAATATCTCATTTTGTAGTGACTTACACCTATTCTGTCGAGGGATTTACTATGTGAATATTACTATGGCAGGCCATGTTTGCAGACATTTACAGATTTACACATCTGCACATCTAGAGAAAAAATGTTGTCTCTCCTGTTGGTGCCTCATCTGGATACTGAGCGGTTACATTCTTGCATGTATCTCAGGTAGATGACCTCTGAGACCCTTCTGAAAGAAGAGAGACCGTCCCCAGGCAGACCTTAAGGAAGGAAATTCCTTCAAGTGGAGTCTTGGCTTGGTCAGGGCAACAGGGTGGAGCCTGCCCGCTTTTCTTTTGCTTTGCGGATGCAGTTATATGATTAGATGGGAGTCAAACAAATGGGCAAGTAGATTAAATAAAACCAAAGGATCTTCCTTATTATTTCAGGAACTTCCTAATTCTGCATTAATGCTGTACTGAAATGTTTCCTTGGGCGGGATCAGTATATTTAAGTATTCAGTTTTCTTATGCAGTGGACAGCTGCAGACAGTTTGCATCAGTTGTTTTATTTTATGATGAAAGATGAATATTTAACTCCAAAGAAGCTATATTGTAGCGATTTACATTATTAAGTCACCCATTTTCCACATCACGCTGGATGAGTTAAAAAGCTCGGTTGATTTCCACTAGTTTTGCTTACATCAGAAAGAACATCATCATTAATCATCAATTTATTAATAAAGAGCTTTAATACCAGCCACAGCTGAACAAAGTGCTGCAAAGCTAAGGTAGATTTAAAAAAAAAGAAGCATAAAATGCATAAAAAAAACCAACACAAAATCATTTTTAAGAATACAACATAATAAAATTAGTAAAATAGATGAAAAAAATCCAGATAATACAAACTAAATAAAAATAAATTAAAAAACAAATAAGATCAAAGCTAGGTTGAAGGCCAACTTAAACTCCTCCCATTTGGGACACTTTCTAAATTTGCCAATGCTATTTTAAATCAATGAATGTCTCAGTTTATTGTGTCTGTCTGGGACGTACCTGATCAGTGCACCAGTACCAGGTGGCCAGTATGGTGAGGCCCAGAGTCATGCCGGGCCAGGGCAGGTCTCCAGTGACGGCGTCTCTAAACAGATGCATGGCGTCAGCCCTTGGCAGGTGGCAGGTACTGTTGGGGATGATTTTACTCGGCACCGCTATGCTGTACACACGCTCCAGATTGCTATAGCCACCAATCTTGTTGAAAGCTAGTGATACAAATTATCAGCCATGAAATTCTTTAAAAAAAAATCACACACACACATATCTGAATAATGATTGCATTTGTTTGAGTTTGCTTTGAAATGATGGAAATTGCTCATACCAGTAATTGTTAGGATGATTGCACCTATGATCATAATAAATGTCTGTAGGGTGTCTGTGTAGATGACAGCAGCAAGACCACCTACAAAAGAAAATAAACGCATTTTTATTATCAATCATTCTATTATTGAATCAAGTAAGGTGGTGTTTTAATTTAAAATGGTTGCAAAACTTGCTTTAACTCCACTTTTGATTTTAACAGAGCAGCAAATTCACACATTTGAGAAGCTGCAGCCAATGACTGTTTTGCTTTTCAGCTTGCCAAAAGAGCTGAAAGGTTAGGATTAGAAACACTTTTAACAAAACAAACAGATCAAAACAAACAGATCAATCTTACTTGAACATTTTTCAATAAACCCATGAATTTCATTTCACGTGTGGTTACCTGCAATGGTGTAGAGGGCAGTGACCACCAGCATGAGGACAGTGGAGAGGTAGAGGTTCCATCCCAGGCACACCTGAACAAATAAGGCTCCAGAGTACAGGTCAGTCTGGTGAGGCAAACACAACACATGGCAACAGCAAGGATTTATTCTCACAGCAGGTGTTTTTTTGGTCTACATGGAGTTTAATGTTGACTTCTTGGTGTGTGTGTTTGCTTGTTCATCACTGTTTACCGATATCTTTGTGAAGACAGACAGCAGCAGTGACAGAACAGCCAGGTAGGTCCTGATCCTCTCGCCTCCAAAACGACGCCCCAGATACTCCGGCATTGTGACAATCTGATCACACACGCTTTGACATTTTCAACGACACAACAACAGAGCTATACAACAGAGGTAGAACTTAAGAAGCCCTCGTCTGTCTTTTATTGGATGTTGAATGTAGTTTAATACAGTTTGAACATGATTTTCCACCTGACTAGAAAAACCTTTGTTCTTTGTGGTTTGAGGGCAGCTGAAAGTGCTATTCAAGTGTAACACCCTCTTGGGGAATTTACAAGGCGGGGAATCCTTGCTGGGAGAAAGCCTTTTGGCACCTAAATGTACCTGCAGAACCAGCCCTAACAAGAAAATTCACACCCATATATGTGCGTGTTTTGTGTGTGTGTTTGAACAAACCCCTGAAGAGATGTAGACAGGCACAAATATCCAGGCCAGCGCCAGCAGCACATATGTGGCCTGAGAAGGGGGAGTGGAGAGAGAAAAGACAGAAGGATTGAACCAGATTGTCCACAATAATGAACTCAATAGGAAAAACCGTATCTTTTATCTCTGCAGGTGAAGCTAAACATGTTTTATGCCGATACATTTGGGTGATGCTAAAGAGATGTGTTGCTGCCCACTGCTGTATGTTGTCTGTTATAGCTGTTGATAGAAGTTCAGCTCACCTTGCAAGGCATTCAATCTCTCAATGTCTAGACATGTTCAAAGATTAGATTAGGAAAAGGGCCTAACGGACGTCTACATATACCAAGAGTTTATTTTCAAATACAAAAGGGTGATTAGTTTTTATTCACTCTGTTTTCTTTTATCTAAGCAGCAGCAGCCAGAAAAGAAACAATTTGTAGTTGGATTAGCAAACCGGATCGGCTTCATTCATTCATTCCAGGCTGTAATGTCTTTATTTACTATTAATAGAACAGCTGGAATCCATTGAATTTGTTGAGTGGATGTGTTTTTCTACTCACATTCCATTCAAAACCAGCAACAGCGATGCCACCAGCAGCTCCAGTCCCAGCCAGACCAATAAACAGACCGGAGCCCTCTGAACTGGCAAAGAGGGATGATCCAATCTGTGTAGACCAGTGGATGAAGACATATTTTGACCTTAAACTTAAATGTAAACACCAATACAGCTATCTGAAAATACTCAGCCTGTAGACACACACTACATAACAAAAAAAGGGGTGATTGTGTAAAATGGAAAAAAGAGAAAAAACAGAAAGCACTGAGTGAAAAACAATTTAGAATCTCTCAATGGATAAAATACACAAGGACAACATATAAAATTTTGAATCAGAGAATATGTTTAGCTTCTTTTAGGACAGGTGTATGTCTATGACTGTGCTGCATTTACTTCTTTTAATGACAAGTATATGGGAAGTGAGGAGACCGTGTGCTGTCATTTTGAAAGTGAAATGTTTTCTCAGTCTTGTTTACCTTAGGAATCCATACTTCTTGTTTCATAATGTATCACTTTTTTCTAGTGTGAGGCAGGTCATGACTGAAACTTAACACTGGGACTCTTGTACTTCAGAGCTGCCACAGAATGTGGTTTAGCATGCTTGTTCCAGACCCCTGTCTTTATTGTTGAGCAATAATTTTACTTTAGACATGTGAAAGTTACTCATGCCATGTTCACTAATGCCCCCTCATCTATCATGGATACTGGCTTCTGAATTCTCCACTGTTGATAAGCTGGAGGTTCCCTCTTTTTGCTTCAGCCTGGAGGACACAGTGTCCACTATTTTCAAACACAATTTCATTTTTTTTGATTCCTCAAACATCAGGATAGTTTTCCACCTCAAATGAGATACGTCTGGTTAAGTGGTTCTGAGTTTATGCAATGATCCTATCTGAATTTAGCCTCATGCAGCCTGAGGATGTGGAGATCCCAGCCAGCCAGCCAGCCAGCCAGCCTTGCTGCAGAGATTTCTCCAGATTCTCTGAGTGTTTTAATGCTAAATATTATAATCAATTAGATGTTTATATTCTTTGCTATTTTGCATGGAGAAATTACATATAGCACATATTCTCTTTCAGAATGGTTATACCTTTTCCGATCTATACCTCTAAAAGAATCAGCTTCTCTAATCTTTTCTTGTCCACCCATGAACATTATATCATTAGAAATCACAAACATTTTATGGTGTCTGATTACTAGAGCAAAATCACTAGGAGCATGTCAGTTCCTACTTGCTACTGTAAGTGTAAATTATTGATTTTTCACCCCCCTATAAGATCAAGTAGTTGTACCATAGACATTGCGATGTCCAAAATTCAAACCCTCTCAGAATACAGATAAAACTACATTTTTTAAGATCAGATCATGTCAGACAGACTCACCGGCCACCAGGCCATGTCCCGCCCGGCCAAAAAATATCCACTCAGTGTGTTTCTGCTCACCCTGCATGATGACTAAATGAGAAAACTGTTACTCATCATGAACATGCACATAAATGGATTTAGCAGGAAAAAAAAGAAAAAACTCCCACACACATATTTAGCTACATCTCTGTCTCTTACCCAAATGCCAACAGCGAGGTTAAGAAGAAAGTATATTACTATGACAATAATGTCAGAGAAGCTGAAGGACCGCGGCAGGTCGTAGAAGTTGAGAGTGGAATTAGACATCATTAGTGTTCACAACAATGCAGGGAATCACAAATACACCAAAACCCACACGTTTGCTTCTCGATTTGGTCTTTCTGTGCACCTCCTGAATCTACCTGTGCAATTAGAGTCTCATCAAACCACTGACTTAAACTCCCACAATTATAAACCCCCTAAAAACCGGCAAAAGAACTTCCAGCTCGAAATGCTCACTTCTGACACACAGTCAGACACACTCCAACCCTTGATAAAAGTCCTCTCTGTGTTGATCCACAAGCTGACCTCTGTGTTGCTGTGAAGTCTGAAGCAGAGTGTTAAACATACACATGAAGAAGGCAGTTCCTTGGTTGAATTGATGATTAAACACATCACCTTAATGTGGCATCAGCAGCGCTGACACACACACACTGTGCCGGGGGATAATGGAGTGCACGCTGTGGGTAAGCACTGGACTACAGCAGATGCTCATGTGGGCCAGAGTCCATGCAGACATCCACACACACAGAGAGAGATGGTCAATCATTGGTGATGACAAGTTTATAATCATTAGTGTCTAAATTCACAAACATCTTCTGGTAACGTGCTAACAGGGTGAGCAAAATTGTGTGAGAACAGTTTCCAGTGCTGTTAATAGTCTCCTATGGTTCTGTACAGTAAGTCACTATTATGAGTTTTAGGAGTATAAAACACTAAAATGCTGGACATGCATTAAGTGTGTATTCACAAGTTTCAGGAAAGTTGTTAGGAATCTTGCCAGATATACAGAAAAGCGTGCCTGACAACAAGATTTATAATTTGTGTTTGGTGGGTTATTTCATTGTTGTAAAAATGCTTTTTGGTTAAAAAATAATAATATATTTTCTTAAAAAGCTGTTATTTTCCTTTTAAATGGTGCCACATTTTTAAGGAGAATGTATTTATGGGATGAACAAAAGAGTTGTGGGTCATTAAAAACTTGCCAAATCTTCTCTACCACTGCCAAACAGCTTTTTCTGCTACTGACTATCGTTTATTGGATTGGATGATTAAAGTCTGAGAAAAAAAAGAAATACTGGCAATTTAACAATTTATTAATAACCAAACAGGGACCACAAAGCAACAACAGGATTGAACTCTATTCTTCAAGGTAACACTGTCTCCCACAGACTGGGGTTTATCAGAGACCATCGCCATAAATTGGGTGCCAAGAGGACGAAATGGCCTGCCTGCGACCCTGACCTCCACCCCATGGAACACTTGTGGAATCAGCTTGGGTGTGCTTTTCATGCCAGAATGACCAAAACAACCACATTGGCTGACATGTGACAATGCTGGTTGAAGAATGTGATGCCATTCCACAGCAGTGTGTGACCAAGCTGGTGAAGAGCATGAGGAGGAAGTTCCAGGCTATTGTGGCTGTGTGTGGTTCTTCCACATGCTATAGCTGAGACCCCCTGATTGTTAAATTAAGAAATTGCCAACATGTCTTGTTTCTTCAGACTTCAATCATCCAATCAATAAAACAACAAACAACAATCAGCATTCAGAGAATCAAAAGAGTAACTTGCCTGGTGTTAGTAGCTTGTCAGAGAAGATTTAACATGCTTTCATGGGCACACTCAGCTCTGCTGCTCATCCCACAGATACATTTTCCTTACAAATGTGACACCATTTAAAAGGGAAATAGAATGGCTAATAAAATAGATTTATTTACCAAGAAGCATTGTTACAACAAAGAAATAATCCACCCAACACATGTTTTCTTATTTTTGGGAAGTTGTCCTATTTGACAGAATACCTATTAATATTTTATAGATATTTCTTAGATTCTACACTGAATTAATTGTATACAATGCAATATATAGTTCTTTTTCCATAAAAAAATCCCTGTGAATATTCTAGTTTTTGTAAATCTGTTTCTTTTTAGCACTTTGTTATATACTCCTTGTTGTATGAATTTATATTCTTTAGTTATGTCACTTATAAATCCCTAGAAATACGTTTTCATTTGAACAATATATACATTACATAACAGAGGAGAGTAAGAGAATGTTTCATAAAATTCATGTGAGAATTTTTTCAATCCTAAAAATCAAAATATATAGTACACATCATTATTTCATATTAATAAAACTCCACTTTATCGGAAGTTTCTTATGTATTTAGAGATCTTTATTACTTTTCAGTTGTGCTGGACCTCTGTACTCTGGACACGTTTGTCAGTGTTACAACAAAATGAAAGAACAAGAAGTCCAAGAGGAGGAAGCTAACTGAGTTGAGTAAGTTTGCTTTCGTGCTCCCTGATGTGAAATTAACTCAGGGTCACACACAAACTGGTGGCTAGTGTTTGTCTACTACAAGGAGCAGATGGTGGTGATGGAGACACCCTGACGTCACTCTCATCATCATTAATCTTTCTCTCACTCACAAACTCGCACAACAAAATGTAAAAGCTGAATGCCCAGCACACAAGATGTTTTGAGGAATATCAGATGAAATATAAATACGTTAATATATATGGCAATTTTATTTATACAGCACATTTCCTACTGAAGCAGCAACTCAATGTGCCTTACAGCCTAAATAACAGTGTCTGTATATGACAGACCAGAGATCAGTGAACAGCACTCTGCAGTGAATACACTACTAACAAAAGAGGACCAAAACTCACATCTTGTTTTGATTTATTTATGTTGACGCTAGCATGTATTTATACCAACTTCCCTGCAGAGTAAAGTTGTGACTTAATCAAATTTGACTTTATACATCCAGAAACTTTTTATTCAGCACTATCTCTGCTAGAATTGCTTCAAAATAACTAAAATAGGCCCAATTCAATATTGGTTTTTAAAACTATAACTTATTTTAAACGAATATTTCTTTATACTTCACAAAAATGCACCTTGTGATAATGTGCTCTATGAACACAATTTGCAATCAATTGTAGCAACAACCTTCTGCATATTTCAAGGATATGGGGACATTTGTGTGTTTATCTGGTTCCACTTCTGTCACAGACTGCCAGCAGCTAAAGAATGTAGTAGTATACGCATCATTTTTCGCCACAGTCAAATAATCATGTTACTCATAGCAAAACACCATCAACATGTCATCAAGCTGCCCAGGTTGTCAAACACAATAATGTGTCTGCAGACCAGGAGACCGCAAAATCAGACCCGCACTTGTTCTAGACCTGCAAATTTAGACTTCTTGTGTTTTTGCGACAGCACCGCCTGCTGGATGATTGTAAAACAACAACTGTATTTCTGGAGCGACCTCGGACAAAGTTGTATTTTCACAGAAGAAACTGCAACAAATAAGTCAACGTCCAATTCAATAACCGGTTTTTATGCTAAGCTTACACTTTTAAAGCTTTATAAGAAGTTAAAATAATAAGTCAAACATTGCACATCAACAAATTAAAAATGTTTAATTGCCTATGAAGCTTCACCCTAAAGAATTTCCCTCTGGAAAACAGTACTTTGTAGTTTGATTAGTTTGCCCCAATACCAAACTACTTAACAATCACAATTAAATTTATTTAATCTGAATGTTTTCCTGAATCTTTATGACAGAAATATGTATTATTGCATATATGTTTATGAATTTCATTCACACATGTGCTTCAAACCTGATCAAACATACAAGAGGAAAGGCCCGATCTTTGTGGGAATTGTTATCCATATAATCGGCAATGAAACAGAGGGCGCTGTCGGGAAACGTCAAGTGGTCTAGATTTGCAAGTCTGAATCTGCGGTCTCCGGGTACGCAGACACACTCCTTGTCGAACAGGACTAGTACTGTCTGGCTAATTTACCCACTGTCTATTTGTGGCAAGTTTGTGGTAATAAAAAGCCAATTTACAGTAAACAGAATAGATTTTCTGTAAGGCTGTGGTTTCACCTCAGTAAAGCCATACACTTTCGGGGCAGACAGTGAATAACTGCAGTGCATGATGGGAAAGGAGTGTGAAACCTTTAATAGCCAATCAGAGCACAGATATCTCTCATTACCCGGATGTAATACTTCACAACAAAAAATTACCGGGAACTTTTTTTGCGAAAGCTGCTGTCGTCGCTGCTGAGAGGGAAATTCAATATAAGCAGCATTTTTCATCATTATTTGACTTTGTTAAAGTACCTCCCGTGTCTGTGGTTCTATCGTGAACCCAACGTGATCATAATGGACGAATATGATGAAATTTTCGAGATAGAGGACCACTTCGACGACCAATACGCCGACGAGCTCGAAGTGTTGGCTCAGATGGAAAGTGAGTCAAAACAAGCTCAAATGGGACATTTGATGTATTATCCGGTTTTAACAAATAAGTTAATAGAGTAATTCTATCTCTACACTTCCCGTGCTCCTTCGTGCTTGTCAAGTTTAATTTGACGCACCACAATTAGAGGTTTTTGTTTAGCATTTAATCACTCTTGTGTATCACAGTTAGTATGTCAACAAATCTGAGATGCATCTTACTTGACCCTCAGTTGGAATTCTTCATTTTTACCTAATTCCTGAGAGTATACTTTTAGACTGAGGAATAAACAGTGGTCAGTTTCATTCTGCAGAGGCAGACTGCACTTTTGCAACACTGTAAAATATTAGGGGTGGGTTTTAAAAAATCGATTTAAATCGATTCAAGTTAAATTAATTTAATATCGATTCTTAAAACTAAGGATCGATTTTTTTTTTGTCCAATTTAAAAAAAAAAAAAAGGGGTTTTTTTTGCAAGTATGTCCATATTTTCTGATGATGTTACCCAATTTAGAGCAATTTTATTATCATGCTCCGTGTTTTATAAAAATAGTTACTTGAGATTAAAGAAATATAAGTGTTGTTAAACAATTAGCTGTAAATGAATCGAATCGAAAAAAACAAAATCAAATCGAAATGGACTATTGTGAATCGAATCGATTCAGGGAATTAGTGATGATACCCAGCCCTATAAAATATGCTTAATTTTTTTATCTCCACTGAAAACATATTGCACTAAGATGTAGTGAGGAAAAATTGTAGGTTTGTCTAACGCATTCAAGTGAGAATAGTGCATAACTATGTGCAATGCAGTCTTCCTGACTGGGTATTTATCTTCAGGTTGTTTGAATGATGATTTCAGTCATTTCTGTCACACACAGTTAGAAATAGCTAATAATTGCTCAATAATTGCTCAATCCATCATAGTTGGGTTTTACTTTGTTAGTTTCAGTTAGGTTTATATGTTTCACCCCTTGTCTTTTTCGTGGGGTGAACAGCCATCATTTATATTTCCCCTTTTGTCACATTATGTTAGGTCAGTTTGTGTTAGTCTTGGTTTGTTATCAGTTATTTTGGCAAAGTTTTGTTACTTTAATGTCTTTTATGGTCCCATTTTCTTGTTAATTTTTGTATGTGTTACGTTTGATTTTTTTTTTTTGATTAAATAAAAAAAAATCATTTTTTGGACTTAAAACTGTTCCTGACAATCCTTCACTGCTTGGTCCATTACAGGTAATGGTAAGAGGGGATGTTGTGCAAGCACTGTTTATGGTTTGAGTTATTCTCCAGGAAATTAATGTTGGTGTGATAATGTTTGATGATGAAAACAAATATATTTGATATCACCTCATAGATGAATCCTCCAAGCCAACAAAGCATCAGAAACCGGGTCCAGGAGATGACATCTCAGACATAGAACACCTGTTGGATAATCAACCCATCAGTGAGTTCACCTTCAGGTTATGTGTCTCTTTTATTTTTGTTTCTTATTTGTTATTGTGCCTTAAATTTAACCTTTTTCTTTCAGCCCCAAAGGCTAAGCGGCAGAAACAAGATGCTGGTGTGGCTAAACGACTTTTCAACACATCGCAGGATCAAGAGAAGAAAGTCCCATCACAGCTTAATGACATCACACCACCATCTTCCCCTGAGCAGTATGAGCCCTCTCACACCACCAGGTAGGCAACATTCATGGAAAGGCAGAAAGGATCCTGCTAAATTCTGGTTTGCTTATCTATCAATGTGACTGCACTTGAGACATTTTGCCAATCTGAAAGCCTAATGTTGCAGCTATTACAGAAAAGCACCAGGGTGCTCATCCTGAGATGGAGCATTCAGTTGTCGCAAGATTAGCAGAAAAGGGTCCATATCTGTAAGGGGCTTTATAGACTTTTGATCTTGTTTGTGTTTTAGGTCTTTTCGTGCTGCGTTAGACATCAGTGGCTTGGCTGCAATCCCAGAAACGCCCAGAAGACCTCCTACAGATACACAAGGATCTCTCCGTGTGCTGAAGCGACCGCCTCTGGAGGGAGAATACATCAGTGTGACGGATTCATCGGGGAATCGAGTCTACCTCAGACAGAAAGAAGACACAGAGTCGAAGGTTAAATGTTGTTCGTCAGTTATGTTGAACAAATACAGTGTTCATTTATGTGCTTCTTCTGAACCCTGACATACATGTCTGTGCAGATCTTGAAAAAAATGTTGTCTTTGTATTTAATAGTTTTATCTTTTCCTCTCCAGATAGTGGACTCCACAATCGTCCACAACTCCTATGGTGGACTGGGGCTGTTGGCAGTGCCAATAAGAGTGCTTCGAGAACAAGAGGCAGAGCGGGTGAGTGACTTCTCCCCGCACTGCAACATGCTGTGATTATATTTGAAAAAGATTTATCAGTTTGAATGATTAGTCACATAAAAAAATAAAATAAAAATCAGGTGAATAGTAAAAAAAAAAAAAAAAGAAGTTTCGAAGTAGTATTCAAATGATTACAGAGTATCCACAGACTGTATAGAATAAATGGATGTATGTATTTACATCGGCTACTGGTGTGAACTATGCCATTTGTAATTTGGTCATTGCTATTTTGTTGATTTGAAACAACATGAAAAGAGAGCTGTGAATCTGACTCAGAACTGCGGAAACTTTTTAAAGTTTCTCTTTGCATTAAAAATCTTCTCTTTTTTTGAAATTGTCCAGCATCACCAGCAGGTCATTGAGGAATCCCAGCGTCTTACAGATCTGCTCGTTAGGTAACCCACCACATGTCTTTCTTGTGCACACAAAGAGAACATGATTAAATGCAGTAATGTAGTTTTTAACATTTTTATTGTGGCTGTGTGTCACATTGCAGCAGCGTGAACGATGTGTTTGCCGAGTCAGAAAAGGATGATCCTGATGATAAAGATGGCCGAATGTCTCGACTGTGGGTGGACAGATTTTCTCCTCGCCATTACACAGACCTTCTCAGCGATGACGTCAGTGATGTGTGGTATTTCTTTGTCTAATAACTAGGAATAAATCTTGCCTCTCATTTACGAACAGCAACTCTGTTTAATTACAGTTTACCAACCGCTGTCTGCTGAAGTGGTTGAAGCTTTGGGACACTGTCGTGTTTGGAAGAGAGAGGAAGTCCCGCCCTGCGCGGTCAGACAGACAGGCTGCTAATCAGAACTCATTCAAACCCAATCAAGGAAATCAAAATCAAAACCGCTTCAAGAGCAAGATTGAGATGACCGAGGAGCTTTTGGATGCTGAACTGGACCAGTACAAACGGCCCAAATTCAAGGTAAAGCAGCTGCACTTTCGTGTCAGTTTCCATTCGGTGATCTTTATTTGTTTTATGATGTGATGTTATTCTGCTCTCTTCACCAGGTGGCATTGTTGTCGGGTCCTCCAGGTTTAGGGAAGACAACCCTTGCTCATGTCATAGCGAAGCATGCTGGGTACAATGTGGTGGAGATCAATGCCAGGTTAGACATACTGTATCTAAACTCACCTTAAAAAAAAAAAAGAGTGGTAAATGAAGAAAGTTTGTTCATTCTGGTTTGCTTGTGCTGACTTCAGTGGTTCTGTTGATGTTTCTGCAGTGATGATCGTAGTGCAGAGGTGTTCCAGAAACGCATCGACACGGCAACACAGATGAAATCAGTTTTAGGAGCCAACGAGAGGCCAAACTGCCTCATTATCGATGAGATTGATGGAGCACCTGCGGTACGTTCAGGATGTTGTTTTAAACTATTAAAGAGAAGTTTAACAAGCAGTCTCTGTAATGACAAGAGTTTTTCCTCCCTTTGTGGTGCTCTGCAGGCTGCCATCAACATACTGTTATCAGTTCTGAACAGGAAAGATGGACATGGTGGACAGGCTGACGCAGAGACTGCGAAAAAGAAAAAGAAGAAGGAGTCCCTTCTGCTTCGACCAATCATCTGCATCTGTAACGACCTGTAAGAGACTGTGATGTTTCACAGCAGCGGCAAACTGTGGATTTTATTGAATATGATTATGAGTTCTACATGTTAATTATTTTAAATTCTTTGCAGGATTTTAATATTTTCTCTCTTTTCTTTTAGTTATGTTCCAGCTCTCAGGCCTCTCAGACAGCAGGCCTTCCTTCTGACTTTCCCACCAACTCAGCCTTCCCGCCTCACGCAGAGACTATCAGAGGTCAGCACACACAAATACAGAAAAGGAAAGCACGCTGTCACCTTTGAACACATCGGTAATCTGTTTCTAAACTGAGTCCTTGCTTGCAGATTTCACTCCGGCAGGGGCTCAAGGCAGACACAGGCACCCTGTTGTCACTGTGTGAGAAGACAGACAACGATATCCGCTCTTGTATCAACACACTACAGGTGTGGTAGCACCGTGAAAGTAGATCTCTCTGCTGCGTGAGCAGTAAATGGTACACATTGTTTTACAGCAAAATATTTGTTCTCGGTCATGCAGTTCCTTCACGGTCGTGGCCTCAAGCAGCTGGACGCGAAGACCATTCAGTGTGTCTCTGTTGGACAGAAGGATCAGAACAAAGGCTTGTTCCACCTGTGGCAAGAGATCTTCCAGTTACCACGAACAAAGCGGTACAGTTTTTGTCGTCGGGAAATGCTGAAGGGGTCAACTTTTCAAGAAGGAATTTAGCAGAGACCCTGCGAATGAGAGAAATTAACATCTCAATACAGATTTATGCAAAGGTTTCAAAGCATCAATTCCTCTGAAGTATCTCTCAAAATCCACAAGAAATACCTCAAGAGGCACAGGTTGTTCCAGGTCTTCCAACCTATCATCAAAAGTCCATGGACGTTTTACAGAGCCAAACACCTTTTACAGAAAAAGTGGAGGAAAAAAATAAATCCCCAAATAAGAATAAAAAGACTTTTAACTGCTTATAAAGTGTTTACAAACCATGATAAATGCCTCCTTGCCATAAGATGTTTGACTTTGGCTTTGGAGTTTGAGTAGTTTTCGTTCTGTCAGATTTGTGAAAGATGGAAAATGTTCTAATCTTGCTCTAGCTGTTGAAAGGTCTTAGGTGAGCCTGGCTTTGAATCCATACCTGTGGCTTCTTTCTGCATGTCATGCTCCTATGTCTGCCTGTTTCCTGTCTAATCACTTTCACAATATTGCCGAAAACATATTTACTTTAACAGAGCTATCACACTCAGTCAAAGAATGAAAACTTGTTTTCACACTTTTCTTTCAGTCCACTCATCCCCCCCCCCCCCCCCCCCCCCCCCTCCGCCTCCCC
>JAOXYM010000004.1:18388697-18400035 GCA_028567055.1 Leptatherina wallacei | reverse complement strand
GCTCTGTCTTCTGTATTATGTGGACAGTTCTGAGACCAAGTTTAGTGACATATTACCAAAGTTGAAATTCTATGAATGTATGTATCTTTGCATGTTTGTATCTCACCAGGGCTCTGTGCCATCTCAGCATTATCAGGCCCGGGTATGGGAACTCTGCGAGTTGGGGTAGGAGGATCAGCCTGTGTCTTCCTCTGGGTGACTGTGGAGGGTTTGGGTGAGACTGGTGGCTTCAGAGACTTCCTGGCCTCCATCCACTCACAGCTCTCTCTGCTGGACTCCGCCTTCTCAGACACCTCAGACACCGGCCTCCTCCTTAGCACCACGCCACCGTTCTGCTGCAGCTCACCTCCATTCTTCTGGCAACTATCTGGAGAATTTGACTGAATATTGTTTTGAATGACACGTTCTGCTTGCTCCGATGTGCGTGGTTTCCTGCGCATGGTGTCTGAGCCGGTTGTCATGGTAACCACAGTGATAGGTGTGTCAGAGTCTTTTGCTACAGGACGCGGATGTCTTCTGAGCGTTGCTGTGCCATCTGCGTTCTCATTCGCTGAGGTGACCACGGTGGAGCGGGGTCGCGGCTCTGGGCGCTGCTGGGCTGGTTGCCGAGGTAACTGTTCAGTGTGATCACCAGGTAGACCTTCAAACTCACTGATGGTTCTGCGTCGACTCACAACATCATCATCCTCAGATCCAAGCCCTCCTGCACCTGGCTGGCGACGAAGTAGTGGTGGACTCACCTGAAGATCACATAAGTGTTACAAAAGCTCCTAGTTGAAGTTTTAAAAAATTCCAAATTTGATTCTCACATTCACACACACACCCACCTGCAGGTAGTTGGTGCTGCCTCCTGGATTCTTCTGGACGATGGATGTTTCCAGCATGGCTGCGAGGCTACGAACACTCCCAGAAGCACCCTCTGATCTCTCCAGGCCTCCGGACTCCTGAGCTCTTAAAGCTGCTCCCAGGCTGCCGCCGTCACTGGCTCGCCGCTCTCGAAAAGTTGGTATCCCTAGCAGCCCATCTCCCTGTCCCTGTCCCTCTCCCTCCCCGTCACCCCCCGTAATGGAAGAACAGGAACGTTTTGGTGGTGTTGGGGGTCGACCTTTCCGGCGTGGACGGAGAGTAACAGATGATTGGCTGCGGTTAACTGTGACATCATTAGGAACGGCAGTATGTGTGGAGCTGCTGCGGCACACAGTGGCATATTTAGAGTCTGATTCTGAGCCAATGAGACTGTGAGTTCTCCGTCGCTCTTCCTCCTCACATGGCAGCCGCAGCAGCGGTACCGGCGCATCAGCAGTGGCCAGCTGGGTGGAGGGTCGTGGCCGAGCCCTGGGGGAGGCTTGCTGGGTGCGGGTATGTGGAGGAGTTTGTGGTGGGGTCTGGGTTGGTGTGTAGGGTGGGGTTTGTGAATGTGTGACACCTGGGCGAGGTTTGGCCAGTGGGCTGGGGGCTCCAGCTCTCTGCCTCCTTGCCTCTCTACGAAGCTCGGAGGAGGCGCTGCCACCTGGGCTGGTTGGAGGTGAAGAGGAGCTTTGAGGAGGCTCAGAGCCACTTTCTCCTCTCTGAAGCTCTTTCAGTCTCTTTACTCCCATCATTATCTTCTTTTGATGTCCTGAGCCGATGCAAATTGATAAAGGAACAGAAAGAGAACAAGGATTTATTCAGAGCTTTATGTGTTAGTAGTGGTTCCTTTTTATTTTTTCAAAGTCACCATTAAGTTTACTCATAACTTTCAGGAAAAGTTCAAATGTTTAGCAGGTTCACAGTTTCCAGACTGCAAACCATACAAGGCCTCTGTACATTTGTTTTTGTATATTCACTGAATTAGTGCGAGTTCATTGAGATGTTTCAGTATTTTTGTTATATAGGAATGTACAATACAATGATGTATAGAGGAAATGTTATATTTTAGTTAATGGTTATTTAATACAACATCTCAGTCTTCTATTTATCTTAATATGAATATTGTATCTAATTTTATTGTTATATAATCTTATTTCCCATCTTAGTAGTGTAGATGCACCTTACCAAGCTTAGTGATGCCAATCTCTTGTAGATCTTCAAGGCTGATATCTGAGACAAAGTCAATGTTTTCATACCCATTCTGCACAAGAACTTGGTAGTACTGACTGAGGCCCAAGTAGGAGAGCCAATCTGCCAGGTTTGCCTAGAATACACACAAAAATGACACATTTTGGTGGCATCCATTAGAGTTCAACAAAGCTCCACTTCAGACAACTTAAACAGGTAATGGAGCAGCATGTTTACAGTACAGGCTTGTGTGCCAAAACTCAAACCCGTTTTCTTTTCATTTACGACGGCCACAGAAGAGCCTTACGGGTTTGTGGTCGGGCAGCCAATCCGTGGAGGGCAACTTGCTGATTTCTGACGTTAACTTCTTTCGATGTCCAGGCTTCATGACCCCAATCGCCGTCAGGTCCTTAAACGTAAAGCACACTTAGTCACATCATGACTTCACCTTCCACCACTAACGGCATTTTTTAAAACATATTTAAAATGTAAACAATATGATGCCAGTTTGACATGTGTTCATGAGTTGTCTGTGATATGCCTTCAGAAATATCTTACTTGAGATAATGTCTGATTAGTGTCCCCTGGGGCTTTTTACGTCATATTGCTGTGTCTGCTTCAGCATAACCACACACACTCACATGCACACACAATGGCACTAAAAGCACACTGAAGGACAAACACAGAGTAGATTTTATAGCGCAGACTTGAGCATGACGGCGTGTGTGAACACAGGTATGTAAATGAAGCAGACAGAGTATGAGAAGTGACCGCATGAGGCTCAGGACTCACACCGGGGAGGGTCAGGTGACAGAGACAGGAGGGTCATGATGACATCATCCAGGTCTGTGGGGAGCTGATTTGTGAGCTGTGCTGGGCGGAGCCTTGACAGACAAG
Organism: Leptatherina wallacei; assembly: GCA_028567055.1. NCBI lineage: Eukaryota > Metazoa > Chordata > Actinopteri > Atheriniformes > Atherinidae > Leptatherina > Leptatherina wallacei. Next base: position 18,397,101 of record JAOXYM010000004.1, on the reverse strand, counting down.
GGGCGGGGTGTGAGGGGGTCACGGGTAATGACCTTACCTCAGGGGTCATGCAGCTAATGGTGTCTAGATCATATCCCGCGGTGAGGAAGTGGGTGGTGTAGAATTGCAGCTGAAACTCACCCAGCCACGTCACTACTGCCTGCTTCTAGAACACAGAACACAGAACACTACTGCCTGCTTCTAGAAGAGTCCACGTGCTTCTTCTAGAGCACAGAGTGCAGGCCCGTTCTAGAACACAGCACTGAAACTTTCAAGGTGGTCCTAAAAGTTTACTCCACTTTACAGCAATGTATTTGAAATACTAACGAGCAAACAGCAACCTGCTCTTGAACATATACCAGGGAATTGTTCTGCAATACAGAACTGTAAATACAGATGTGACCCTGCAATATTTTCAACATTTGATTAATTATACTATCTACATTTGTGCTGCATATTATCTATAAAGTAAGGAATAAAATAACTCCCCAGCTGACTAATATAATAAATCAATAATAATAATAACAACCATAATAATAACAATAACAGTAATAATAACAATTAAGAATGAAATAAAAACTGAGACACATTCACTTCCCTTTTCTAATAATTAAGGCATGTTTTGAGACCTCTGCCACTGGTTTTTATGCTGAGTTTCTGCAACCTCCCCAGTACAAAAAAAGCATATTGAATGAAGAGCAATGTGGTTTTCACAGATAGCCTAAACATATTCCATTTTTAATGGCTGAAAGGAATTAGAATTTTTTTTCCAATTCACACAGGGAAATATTGAACTATTTGAACCAAGAAATTTGATGAGAATTTTACACAGGAGGTAGACAGAGGACATCTGACTCAACATTTAACAATATTAAAATGAGAGTTCACTGTCGTTCTATTCAAGACGTACAGTCGTCTGCAAAATTATTCATACCCTTCCATTAAAGAAAAGGCAACATTTTCCATTCATTCAAATAACTGGAGACTGAAAAAAGTAATAATACATCTGAATTTGCTAAATTATAATTTAGTGAAATAAGACTGTCGTTTTTTTTTTTATTGAATTGTAAAATAATTAAAAAACAAACAAACAAAACGGTCCTGGACCAATGAGAGCACTTTGCTGATGAGCAGTGGGCCAGAATACCTGTCAACAGGTGAAGAAGTCTGATGGAGAGTTACAGAAAACACATGATTCTAGCAATTCCCTCAAAGGATTGTTCAACAAAATATCAGCTTCTGAGTAACGTAACATATATTAGTTTATCATATTTTTTACTTGTTTTTAAAATATTTTTATTGAAAAACAAATAAAAAACAATGTCATGATTTTCATAGTATTTTCATTTATTATTTCTTTTATCAATTTCAGCTTATTTCAATGACAGCTGTTTTTTTTTCTTCAACGGGAGAGTATGAATAATTTTGTAGATGACTGTAATTAAGAATTAATACTCGGGTCCTTACCATGTCTGAAAATGTGTTAACTTCAACTTCATACTGTTTGATTTATGAAATATTTTATAAAGAAGGTTAACAGGGAGAACTTTGTTTACACCAAAGGCTATAAATCAATTTCCATTCACCTGAACTGTACAACATGTATAGCAGCAGAAGTCCCTGAGGTAGAGATCTCAAAACTTTTACTGTGGCTACTGGGTAACACTAGGTGTAGCCTAAATAAGAATGTTTGCAATTTACTGTCCCTTTAAAGCTCACTTTACATGTTTGTCTTGAAACCACTTATAATCGCGCCTTATTCTGTGAATGATTTTAGTGACAAAGAATTCTGAATGAGACAACCAATGCAGACACACTACATAGTTACTATTCCTTCTCTGATGGAACCCCTCTGTCGCCTGGCAACCAGTGAATGTTTGATCATTGAACGTGGCATCTGCTTGTTTCTAGAACACACAGAGGGTGTTTAACCCTCTGCTTCACAGAGCAGTTCTCGAGCAGAGCAGGGTCATGTGGGTGTCTCAGTGTGGTGCAAGGGCAGGGGGTGGGTGAAGGGACAGAAGGCAAGACAGCAACTGACTCCTCAATGTGTCTGTCACTCTGCCTGTCTCCATGGTGACACACTAGCATGCCTGTCCTCAGGGTGTCAGCTGTTCAGGTGCAGCACAACAGAGAGCTCACTGTACCTGCTGAATCCCATCTTTGTGAGTTGCCTTTCTCCCAAACCAAAGCTTGGCTTGAGAAAAAAACAAAAGCAAACTGAAAAAGAAATCTATCATCCAAAAACTCACTCGCACGTCATCTTCCTCTGCCTTCCGCTCAAATGACCGCTGCTCATGAACTGTGCAGCTAGAGGAACCTTTAGGTTGAAATAAAATGGAGACAAAACAGAAAAAAAATGAACAAAGAGAGCAATATTTAGTTCTATCTAGTCAATGCCTATTATTATGTTTTAATTCCAGAACCAGATTGGTGGATGCAATGATGTATTTCCTGGTTTCTGACATTTCTTACTAAATTCTTAACACATTAGATTGGAAACAAAAGAAGAAGAAAAAGAATAAGTAATCTTTTACTAATCATAATAAACACAGAAGGGTGCCATGCGAAGAGAAAGGAATGTTTTAATCAAGCAATGGTCTTAAACATTTGCAACTTTTTAAAAATCAGTGATTTAAGAACTTAACAGCTTGTTGTGAAATCACTTCTCACTAAATCATAGTTTAACTTAAGTTGTAAAGAAACACAGAGCCTTGAAGATTAACATGCTCCCTTAAGTGTTTGTTTTTTTAAACTTGTGAAGCCAGAATTTGGTGGTTGATAAAGTAAAACATGTTGTGGCAGGATGAAGGAGAGCCCGGGCGGAGATTGAACCCACAACCTCCCAGGTGAGAGTCCTGTGCACTGATAGGCTGACTATGTGGCCAAGTAGTCAGTGTGCATCATGCATCGGAGGCATAGTGACAGGACCCTCACTGTCACAATATTATTATCATTAATTTACTCATTTAATAGTTAAAGCAGTAAATCAAATACACATTTATAAATGTAACATGCAATTTGGGAAACTACTGTGACATGTAGCATTTCAGATTAAAACAAACCAAAAGTAAAACCAAAGTTGCAGCCCTTGAAAAAACTCACAAATGTCTGTCTCAAATAAAACTGGATCCAGATTTTATCCCTCTCTTTGTTGGAGTCTTTTTAACAAAAGCAGGTTCAGTTCAGGCTGGCATATTTGTGCAGATGAGCAGTTGGCTCAGGTTATAAACTAAGCAGGACATATGGGGAGAAAAGCTGCATGTTCTAGTACATCACTATGTTGTCACAAAGCAAGCAGCTACCAAAATAAATATTGGAACTTTTAAGTGTGACAAATGTGACATTTAATTGTCTACACAACATCCTGTATGTGCTTTTTGTTAATCCACCAAACTTTGAAGAGCACAAGTCTACGTAGCCTCAAGTGAAAACTCAGCCAATAACAAGAGTGCAGTTGCTTATGATGATGTACAACAAGTTAAAGGAGAATCAATCCAAAAGAAACATTGATGGTTTACAATGTGGGATGTGTTTGGAGGTGATAGTAACTTGCCAATCTACACAAAGAATGCAGATTTCAGTTTCCATTAGTAATTCTGTTGAGTAATTCTTGTTAGTCCACAAGTCGGCCCATTTATTTGTTATCTTGTGTCTTTGTTTGGCTGTCAAGAAGGCATTTGGATTTATGTAGTCTTTTTCTTCATTTAAAGTGGCTTTAGCTGCTCAGGCTAATACTGTTTATACTCCTCCATGTACAGGTAAATCTTTGTTACAGCAACCAAACCCTAAAATGCACAGATTCCTGAGATACTAAAGATCTTTCAGCTTGTTTCAAGATAAGTGTTAGAACATTTTTTTTTACTAATAAAAAAAACTTAAAAGTACAACAATACAAGGACCAAGGAGAGAAAAGCTGCTGGTGTTTAATATGAACAGACAGGTGGTCTTTAGAGGGCCAAGCTGACTAAAAGTGAGATGAAGGATAAAAGACATCCACACAAGCCACCAGGGAGTTGTTGGACTTGTAAATGCTGCCTTGATCATTTTTCATTCTCATCATTTTATTACAAAGTTGTTGTTTTTTTCCCATTAAATTACTGCATTTCATTTCTGCAAGTGAAGACCAGTTGGAGAAAAACACTAAATCTTGCTACAAACCATCTTGAACTAAAAGATATTACTGTCTTTAGATGTGTATGTGCTTACTTGTTGACTGCTCAACAGACTGTGACTGCTCCAGGAGATGCTCCTTGGCTTTTACAGACTGAGACAGCACAGTGGCCAAGAGCTAAAACACAAAAAACACATACATGCATAAGCAGAAATATAAAGAAACATTTACTCAAGCGTAGTCATTCAAATCCCAGCGGTGCCTTGTGACTCAGCACAGTAAACACAGAAGAGACAGACTCTGGCTCACAACCCTCCTCCTCGTTCTGAGCTTCCTGCAATTTCCTGCTACAGCTTAAATACTAGAATAACTGTTTTATATGCATAAACATAGGAACACTACCTACTTTTCAGAATGAGGATTTTTAAAGTGCTGCTTGAAAATACATTTCTTATATCCATGGATTAAACAGAATTTTGAATGATTTTAAAATGTTGAGAGAAACTGTGGGTTTTTTTTTAATGTTAATGGTCTGCAGTGGTCAGAAGCTATAAAAAAGTGCTCCAAGTAAGAAAAACTGTTGACCTGGCAACAGGGTCAAGGCTCACTGATGTGCATAGGGAGCAGTATGTTCTGTATAGGGCTCTGTAAGTTCTGACTTGCAAAGCCACTGCAATGGGCTTGTGAGGATCAGAAATATACCACAGAGCAATGGAATACGGTGGTCTCATCATATAAATCACATAAATCACCGTGTGAATGGCTGGTTCCTTGTGAATCATTTATCTGGAGATGACACAGGATACACTGTATGATGTTTTGGGCAATGCTCTGCTGGGAAAATTTGGGTCCTACATGAATTTTGGTTCCAGTTCGCTGTTTTTAGAACTTAAAGGACTTTGTGTCAGATATCGCAGCATACTTCCCCAGACAGATAAAATGTTTAGCTCAAATATGGCCCAGATGGCCAAAGTTGAGTGTGGCTGTCAAGAAACTGCAAAAATAACTTATCACCTATAAAATTATTTATACTGGAGTTCATAATCCCCCTGCTGCAAATGATACATTCCTTTAGTGACAATAAATAAATTAAGATGAATCTGAGTGACGTCAGAGAAGGTGCTAAAGTAGAATTTGTTTGACGTAAATCTAATTTCTACTGTTTGTGATGGTTGCCATATGACTGAAATATGTTTACAGTTGAAAAAAAATGTGGTACTGATCTCTGCAAAAAAGACAGGAAACACTTGTGGTTAACTTGGTAACTAGAGTAATGTTTATTTCCTGAAAATGTTTTGTTGTTTCCCAGAAATGACGTGTCTGTTGTACAGCAGCAACACGACAAAATGTACACACAAATAAATGCGGGGAGTTGTCTTACCTTTACTCCCTCTGATTGTGCATGCAGGCCTGGAGCATTAAGGCCGTGAGTGTTGACCCCCAGCGTGGGTGCTGGGTGAGGACTGGGTGCAGGTGTGGTCAGAACATGTGTGTTTCCAGAGCTCTGAAGGCTGCTCGTTGACCTTACACTGCCGATGCTGCCCACACTGCCGCTGCGCTCACCACCTGTACATGTAAACACACATTTACACAGAGAGCACTTTTCAAATCCAGACTTTCACACTGTTCTCCCAAAAACACATTTGTTTACCTGCCAGTGGTTTGCGCAGGACCCATATGTCTTCGCTGGTGCTGCTCTGATGTCCTAAAGTGGGAGAGCCTTGAGGACTCAGCTCTGCAGTCCGTGAACCTGTCACACACGCATATGCACATGCACACATACATTCATCACTGCAACTGTTTTACTTAAAGTATTTTGAGGAAAATTCTTACTATCACAAATACAGTCGTTACTTAGCTACACAATCAAATGGTGTGTGATAATGTGTGTTGAAGGTTAAATGAACACCATCAGACACACAAAGTTACACTCACTCACCTACAAGTGCAGCACCTCAAAGTGCTAAAGATTTTGTTGAACTTTCTTTGTTCAGAACACCACGGCTTTATGTTGGTGCATGGCTGTTCGGTGTTACTTAAATATCAAACTATCTAAAAGTGGATCATCGCTCAATCCTTACATCTCCTCTAAGCTACATATGTGATTGAAATAACTGATTAGATGTAGTATGTTTAAAACACACACTTAGTGCACACCTTTCATTAACAACAATTCCATTATTGATTTTTTTTTCTAATACTCTAATAATGAAAGTTCAGTCCTGTTCTACCATTTTTCTTCTGAGATAATTTCTTTGAGCAGCTTGTAGCTGGTGGGGTTGTGTTAATCAACCTTTCTTCTTAAAATATCTCAACGATCTTTTACTGGATTCATGTCAGGTGATTTAGCCAGGTCCCGGTTTTGACTCTCTTTTTCTTTAGAAACTATTAACATGCTCCAATATTCCTTCTCGGCCAAGTTCCTGAAGATTGAGAGTCATCTTGTCAGCCAGTATATTGGTATATCTACAGACAGTGGTGGCATTTTACTATGTCATGCCCACAAACACATTTAACATGAATGAAATCCCAAATTATCACAATAATCTGTCCACTGTGGTAGCCTGGTCAGGTTCACATCAAACATATGAGCTGTACAAATCTTAAAAGCCAAAGTTTTGCAGTATATGTCACACTGTGCTGTTACACCGACTGTCAGAAGCTGACGATTTTTCAGAGCTAATAGCGCTCTGTCTGTGGCATCCTCTCCAGACATTTAAAGCTTCTTATCTCTGAAAATGTTTGCGATCAGATTATCCAAATTCATTTGATCATTCATTTTCATGTGCAGTCATGTAGCGTGCATGCAGGTATATACAGACCAAAAGGTCATTTTACAATCATGTTCATGTAACTAGGCTATCTGGAAACAATTGCGGCCTCTGTTTTGTGTGGTTTTTCAACTTGTGTGTCATAATCACAGATGTGTTCACTGTCGTTGCCGTGAGTTTCTATAGTATTCTAAATACAGTATTTCTACATAATTTGTTTTTGATCATTCATAAGAGAAAGTACACTATTTCTAAACAAAACAGCATTGATTGAACGGTGATACAATTTTAAGTTGTTTGATATTTAATTGGTATTCTACAGGGATATGGTCCCTTTTACTTTATATGCCGTGTTTCAAATAAACAATGAGAATATCTGCATTACCAGTCAAAAGTCTGGCACACCGCCTACACAAGTTAATTGATGAGTGCATCCAAACAGTTGAGTGGTACTGTCAATAAGGTGATGAATAATGCCCCTAGAATTTTACACTTATAGCATGTTAAGTTATAGAAAAATAGTGTTGTAGATTGAATACTTTAGTTAGAGGATCAATTCGCTCAGATTAAAATAAATCTGTTTCAGCTCAAAGGAGTGTAGTTAAATTTCTTCCTTTAGTATTAACAACTGTAAGGAAAAAAAAAACAGATAAATCACAGATAGATTTATCTGTGGATAGTTTACACGATGTTGTACCATTGATAGAAAATGATTTCTAATAAACTGAAATAACAAAAATTCATCTGCAGTGGTGCAAGAACTCTTTTTTTGTCATCTGGGTGAACTGATCCTTTAATCAACGACGTCATGAAGCTAATAGATATGTTGTTTTGTTAAAGACCGTGTAAAGGATGCTTATTTGTGATTTACAGTATGTACCTGTCTGACTTTGCTGCTCCTGAGAAGTGGAGAGAGGAGGAGAAGTGGACAGAGGAGGAGTAGACAGAGAAGGAGGAGAGATGGGAAGAGGAACATACCCAAATGAGGAGAAGCGAGGGAGGGACTGTGTGTCAGGGTGAAGGGGAGGAGGGGGTGGCAGATGCAGAGGGAGGACTTTGGAGGGGGGGTATGAATGTCCGTTGACCGAGGCAATGGGACAGGGATTGGGTCTGCGGAGCAGGAGTGTGTGGCACTGCTGGGACGGGGAGTGACCTGGACACGTGCCAGGAGGACAGGGAAGTGGGGGTGCAAAACAACAACAACAACAACACAAAAACTGATCAGTCAACTGGAAACAAAACAAGTCTAATCAGAAAATCAGAAAATGCAAAAAAATAATAACTGATTAAAATAAAAACATGAGAACAGAATACATCCATATATCCACAGGGAATATATCAATATAAATGAAAATATATTATTTCTTTGGCAATAAAGCAAACAAACAATATGACAAAAGCATCACAGTTTAGTAGAGCAGGGGCCTGTCCTACAAAGCAGAGTAAGTGGCTTGTTGCGGTAGCCTCAGGTTCAGCTCTGGATTTTCAGTGTCACAAAGATGGTTTGCTTCATATCAGGTTTTATCTCCATGGCAACTAA
>JAOXYM010000004.1:18371166-18385731 GCA_028567055.1 Leptatherina wallacei | reverse complement strand
ACTGCCTGTTATATATACAATACAATATATACAATATATATATATATATATATATATATATATATATATATATATATATATATATATATTGTAGAAGACAGTGAAGGCTATATAGAGCAGAGAGCACAACAGAGGTAAAGGGTCAAAACCTGAGCCTACTAATCTGATTTGTCAAACAGTAATGTTACTACTAATAATAATGGATTAGATTCAAGGCACCCAAAATGCTTTACAGGAAATGTATTATTTATTCACTCCCCATTCATACTTGATGATGGTAAGCTCCATGTGTAGCTACATGGCAGCCTCTCCAACCACCACCGATCATTCAGTCACATTCATATAGCAGTGATGCCAACACTGGCAGCAAGGTGGGTCAAGTGTCTTGCCCAAGGACACAACGGCATAACGACAGGGATGAGGCAGGATTGGTCAACCTTACAGTTATTAAATGACCTGCTCTATCGCCTGAGCCTTTGCCAACCCATTAGCACCATCTGTACTATCATCAGCTGATGGAAACCTTTTAAATAAAGAAAATCCATAGACTTGCGCAGACTTGATACACTGCTTTCAAGCTTACGTCTGCTGTCTTTGAGACCTGAATAAATTCTGAAATTAGTGTTCCTTCCCACTGAACTGAGAATCAGTTTTAAATTAAATTTTGATCCCGGAATTGAAACTGAAATGTGTGATAAATACAGATTCACACCCTTGCTGCATACTTCCTGGTTTAATTAGCTAAAATAATGTGTTTAAAAATAAAGAAATAAATTAGAAAGTTGTATTAGCCATTATTAAATGAAAACATAATGTTTTGTGGGATTGATCACTGTTAGAAGGAGAACTTAAATATATATCATGCATGTGTTTGTGCATTTGTGTTAGAACTTATGTCCTCACCTCTCAGTAACTGTTTGATCTCACGGCTGGCCTGTGTGGTGGTAAACTGGTTCACAATGTCCAGGGCAGTTTGACTCAGTGTGTTCCTCACTCCTGCACTGATGCCACTCTGGAAGGAGGAAGAAGAAGAAATCGATTGACACTGGAAAATGAAAGTGTAAAAACGATGTGGTGGAATGCACCTGCCTGTTGCTAACATTGTTGTGTGTGTTGTCATGGCAATAACATTCAGTGTGACGTACAAAAGGATAAAGGGCAATGCTGAAAAAATCCATGATCAAAAGAAGGCTTATGCATTTCCATCTTAATGCATCCAAGGCAGGTTTGAAGATTGCATGCAGGAGTTCAGACAGACTCCTTAGCTAGTTTTATATAACATGCCAATGTTTCCCAGAAGCGTCTTCACACACTTTGGGATGAATGACAAATGCTGAGGTGTAAACTTGCTTGATTGATGAATGTTTGAAAGCATTGACAACAGCAGCTTACATTGAACAGAGAAACTTACATCTAGCAGCAGACGCACTACATCTGTCTTCCCACAGAGGGCAGCTTGATGAAGTGCCGTGCCACACTCTGACTGTCTGTTGATATCTATACCAGCTTGAATCAGCAACCTGCAGCACAACATAATACTGATATTAACCTTTAAACAATTTATTCATAGAAAAAGTTCACCCGGGGGAGAATCACAAACAACCTAAAAACAAAATGAATATTAAAAAGAAGGGTAAGCAGAGGCACTGATGCAAGTTAAATTCCAACAGGAATTAGTTTGTGTGTTTTGTGTTGTTGATCATTTTTCTTTTTTAAGGATGTTCCTTTTTTTGTCTCAGCAGGAAACAGGGTGTTTTCTGTTTTTAACTGACAAAAGCAGCCTGCCAGAAAGTCAGCACACCAGAATGAGCTGGAACGGAAGTAAACAGCTGTGATTCTGTTACAAGTCATGAAGAGACAAAATCTTACTGGACTTCAAGACCGCCTCCAGTAAAAATCCAAATTATCAAACATTGTGAGCCCATTCACATCATGTTTTTTGTATGTTTGTTTTTATTGAAGACATAAAGTGATCAAAACGAGTAGAGGCCTAGTCTGAGCATTTCCTTCCTTCTGTTTTCCAACAAATAGGCTACATGGATTCAAACAGGCAGGATTCATATATAAAAAACAAAAATAAACAAATCTGTCCACTTTTGAAGTGGATCTTGTCTGAATAGTGAGGGTAAAAAGAGAAGACAGTCTTAGCTGAGGGTGAGCTGTTAAAGCAGCACTACAGAATTTTGCCATATTTTCATACTTTGGTGCCCACTAACAAAGGCTAATTCAGCAGCTAATGCCCCTTTCACACTAGCACCTAGTCAGCCCAGGCTTCATTCAGCCGACACCACACTACCCCGGTTTCGTCTGTTCCCATTACAATAGAAGGCAGTTGCGGCCGTCCTCAGTGTGGGCGGGGTCTTCATAGCGAGGTTTCATGAAGTCACACACCGCTAGCAAGCTAAGGAACGTCCTCACTTCTGTATTTGACCACGGTGGTGGTTTTCAAGATTTTATCACTTCTTTCTCTGCTTCTCCTGCTGCTAATGTTTCTCTGGTCTCGGCTTTGGGTTTTGTTTTTGGCGTGGTCCGGAGTCGCACTAATGAGTCATCCCATGAAGTCAGATTCTGGCCAATAGCGGCCTACAATCTGCACACGTCACCATTTTTGGCCCCACTTGGCCCCTTCAGAACCTCGACGGAGTAGGTGCTAAAAGAGTATCAACTCGCCCCGGGAAAATTGTCATGTGAACACAAACAAATCGGGAGGTGTGGTGCTGTGCTGGGCTGACTAGATGCTAGTGTGAAAGGGGCATAAGTTGCATCCTGTCTCTTCTCTGAGCTCTCTCCAGAAGGTAAAAGCCAGTGCCGATGTTGACTCTTGTCTTATATCTTGTACTGTTACTTCCTCTCTTTTTTTTCTCGTCTCCTCCAATAATGTCTGGTTGTGTTTCTTTGCTGAATCAGCCTTAGTGCACGTTCAAAACGGACAATGTATTGATCTTCAGTTGCTGGCGTGTGACACGGTGCTATAAAGCCAAAATGCAGCTGTCACCTGATGCCCCAGAATGGGAAAAAAGTTTTGAAACTCGGTTTTGTCAGCCTCGGGACAGTGCAGGGCAATGATGGACCCAGGAATGTGCATAATGATTGTTGGTGTGCCATTGAAATGAGTCAGAAGCACAGAGTTTTAGGGTTGGAAACTTATGTAGGACTGCTTTAAAGCCAAAAAGGGGATAGAGATAAGGAGGAGTAATATCCGTATTTACAGATTCAGTTAAGCAGATAATAGGGGTTACATCTAAGTTATATCAATGGAAGCCGTGAAATATGTGATTTTTTTTTCTAAAGTTTTGGTGGTTTAGTGAATATCACCATAAGAAGTTGTGCCCAGCTTCTTATGTAGCTGCATAGTTGAGTAGGTAATAAGTAGTTTACTTATGTTCCCTGTGAGTGTTTATTTGGGCAATTATTTAACAACACAGGTAAAAAATTATATTCAGTCAAATAATGTGTTTACCTAAAAGCCCATTATGAGGATTATATCTCTAAGAAAGCGTTGACTAAATTAAAATGAACCAAAGTACGTGGACAAGGAGCAACAAAAAAACAAAATGAAACACAGAATAGTAGTTGGTCCACACTAACAGAGCACCTTTGAACCTTATCTAGTGCTCGACAAATTGTTTCTTTACACAATTATTCATACAGCACTTCTCAGTCTATATCGGCTCTATATATGCTGGGCTTCTTCTCTACAATTACAGAGCAATGAGCATATCAGGAGCAATGTGGGCATTCAGTCTTGCCCAGTCTTGTCCCTTCATCAGGTGGATAGGCTGGGGATCAAGCACCTAATCTTGCAGAAGACAACCACTCTACCATGGCAGCCACAGCTGCCCAATGAAAGATGGAGGCAGATGGAGAAAGACAAAAGGACATTAGTGAAAGTCAGCAAACCTCAGGAAACAGCTGGTGTTCCTGTGCTCACTGCTTCTGAACTTTTGAATACATGATGAGATCAATCTGCGAGTCGTGCCAAATGGAGATTGTGAATATAGTGAGCAAAATGGCCTCTGCAGACTTGCATTATGCATCCCAAAACAGACACTTTACATTCTGTTTTGGGTGGCAAAATCTTCATAAAACTGTACATGACACATATTCCCAGAAGCAACAATAATAAGAAGTAGAGAAGGTGAAAATAAACTAAAACAATTCTTCAAGCTTATTTTGGATAATGCATACAGGTGGGTAGACAGAAGGACAGAGTGGCTGACAGGGAGATGATGTCGGTGAAAAGACAGACATAGGAGAATTCAATCAGACCGTATAACTTCAATGTGTCCATTCTTAGCAGCGAGATGCAGAGGTGACACTCCGTTGGGGTCTGAAGGTTTTGGTTCCAGCATGGCTGCACACATGTTGCTGCTGAGCAGGAGCTGGACCACCTAAAACACACACAGCATTACTTACACCTCATTATATGAAGAATCCCACAATCCCAAACCAGGTGAAACAATTTCTATGAGTCCTGTTCCCTCTCTGTGTAACTCAATAAATAAGATTCAAAAGGGTCAATTTCAGTCTCTCTTTGAGCTAAGATTGAAGCAGAAAAGTTAAATGATAAATGTGTAAAGGGAACCAAAACTAAATAAACCAATACAATGAATATAATGTAGACTTTTTACGAGGTTGAAACATTATTGGAAACATTTGCACAAAACATTTGTAAGCACATGAGTCAATTAAATACTAACTAAAGATTGAATACATATTTCTGCATGTTTGTTATTTCCCTTTGAAATGCACTTACTCCAACACGTCCAAATTCACAAGCAAGGTCCAGTGGAGTTTTCCCAGCCGTATCAGAGATACATGGATTGGACTGGTGTTGAAGCAGCATCTCTGACTGTAACACACACACGTGTACATACCCTTACATACAAATCTTACTGTGGTATCTGATTTTCCTATTTTGTTACAAGCTCATTTCATGCATGCATCATCAGATCTACAAAACAGATAGACACCTCACAAAAACATACACATGTTCTGTACACAATAAAACATCCACAGCACACGCGCGCATGCGCGCACACACACACACACAAAGTTACCCCATCGTAGTGTCCATGCTGAGCTGACAGGTGCAGAGGGATCTGTCCTTCATCTGACTGTCCGTTGACTGATGAGCCTGCCTTCAGCAGCATTTTCATTGGTTCAGTCTTCCCCTGCCATGCAGCATAATGCAGAGGACGCATTCCTATACAAAACACACACACCGACACAAACACACACACAAACACACAACCGGAGATGACAACAAAATAAAACACAGACATACAAGACCCCACAAGCACATGCACATAGGCACAAAAATGAGCATATGAATGCACGGAAATATTTTTTTTTAAAACAGACAAATCAGTTTGCAATTATACAGCCAGCAGATAAAACTCCTATTTTCTCTCCCTTAATCATTTTACTTGAAAATACTAAATTATCATGACATGCTTGTCATGTTGCAAGAACCAATTAAACCAATTTTAAATGTTTTTGCTGGAGCTGAACTAAGGATATTTGCATTAGAGGCAATCAGTGGATTGAGCACAAAAGTATCTGCAACAATACTTTTATCAGCCTTACATGTGATGTCACTTTTAAAAGTTTCTACGGACTGCAAAATTATGATGAACACTGTTGCTATTTTCCTTTCACATGGCTATATCAGGCCCTGTGATGGACCTGTACAGGGTGTACCCAGCCTCTCACCTGATAATTGCTGGGATAGGCTCCAGCCCACCCGCGACCCTGCATGGATTAAGCGGTACAGAAAATGGATGGATGGATGGCTATATCATTTATGTATGATTTGAGAAAATAGTCAATTGAGTAATTGATAATGACAATCGTTAGGTGTTGCCCATAATTTCTATGAAAATTTTGAAAACATTTTTGCTTCATGAACAGCTTCAGGCCCAGGCTCCACTCCCAGCCTGGAAATGACATCTTAGAGGGTGGCATGTTTATGACCCTTTTCAACCCTGGGAGTATTTTTTATGCAAGCAAAACACTCATGGGACATTGGAGACAAACAGCCCCCAGACAAAGGGCAAGAAACCCCTAATCATTATCTTGACATGGCCTAAGCAGAGCTTATGGGGAACTGGACAACACGATCCTCCCCTGGAGCTATCCAGAGAATGTGCGGTTATGCAAAGTACAATTGAGAGCAGGGAAAAAATCAACATGGAATCATTACCAGTACTTCTTGCTAGAGGACAATACACACCACTTTACATGTAGCAGTGGGCATGTTTCTTAAGGCATAAATCCCAAACCCTTATCCTTTATATCGGAGATGAGCCATGTTGTCAAACTGAGTAAAAAGGCCCTCCAGGGTCAGATGGCATGAGAAAGATGTGATTCAGAGGGGAGATGGTGGCAGAATAAAGACACTCAGCAGCTGCTGGTGTTGTACAAGCTAAAGCCTTAATATGAAGAAAAGAGCCAAATCACCTTTAGAGAGTTTCAAAGAAGAAAAAGTGTTTTGGTGATTTAGAACAAGAAGGGAGGATTTTACCTTGACTGTGCTGAAAAACAGCAACACTAACCCCGAAACCTCTGAAGAAAAGCTTTGTGCACCTGGCTTAATTTCAAAGGGATCTTTAGCAAGAGTCCTGGCAGGGATAAAATCCTCTTTCTGATGTAGAGATTTTGTGTTTCATGTGTCCCAATGGGTTGGGCCTCTTAGTTCACAATTCCAATATTACTCACGTCTAGACAAGACTATGTAAAAAAACAAAAAAAACAAAAACAAACCCAAAACATCTAAGTCAGATAAGGAGGGTGATTTCTTTTCACATCAGTTTTCCATAGGTAGTGATCATGAAGGTGCTATGGAAAAGTGCTAATCGTAACTTTAAAAAAGTGAGCTTTTGGAAATACCCATCATTATGTTACAAGGTTTGTCCTGGCAAATCGTATACTTATCAGCTAATAGCCTCATTTTCATTTTTGTCATGATTTTGGACAGGATTTCAAGCCCAGAGGCCTGCAGGATGCCAGGGTCAGTGAACTTATGCTGGTATTTTTCTAAATCTGAGGAAATAGCTCTCTCCAAGACAATGTTGGCTTTTTGCAACTATTCGAGCAATGAATATAAGCCTGGAATAACTTCTTGGTTCCAACCTAACTTTTTTCTTTTTGGAGATAAAATATCAGGCTTTAGCTACGAAATGCTCCCCCAGCTGGCTTTCTTAGCAGCTAGTAGCTAACTTTGTCTGCATGCTGTCTGCTGCTGGGGAGGGAGTCGAAAGCAAGGAAGCTTTGATACTGACTAGCAATGAGCTAAAAGATGCCAAATACTCTGCAGAGCTTAGCTGAAATGCAGAACTGCCTTCATAAGTGATGTATCACGCACAAGCATTAAATATTGTTTATATCAGCTCTAAAATGATCAGAATTGTAATATTTTGTCATACAACTTGAGCACTGCACTGGACTGGTTCTAACGTTTTCCCAACACGTCCACAGAAACACACCCGTTGAGGAGTTAGGGCCACGTGGTAAAGATGCCTGCCAGGTGTACGTCGCTATTTAGAGACACACGGGGCATGACTGACTGGGGAGTGCAGAGAGACTAGGCCTACATCCTGCAGGGATTATAACTCCCATCTGCCCTGAGATTTCCTCTTTTTTCTTCCACTAGAATCTGCCAATGTTGGATGGAGATATTCTCTGCTCTGCTTCCACTTGGCTTTCAGTCCTGCAGCCATGAAGCTTTCATCCTCTGTTTTCTATTATTTACTGTGGAAACAAATCTGTCACCTCTCGTGCACACATACACACCAAAAAAAGGGGAAAAGATGTTATTGCAATTTCAAAATGCTCACTTTTGATCAAATAAGCTGGTATTATTTGCCATTTAGGGGAAGCCGGAAATGTGTGCTTTTTTTTTTTTTAGCTCCTTTTCTCTGAGCAGCTTTATGGGCTTTGTGTCCATTTGTTGTTTACAGTGAGCTGCAGTGACATTGTGAAAATCTGTTTGCATTTTTACCTTTATTATCTTTGATATCCACTGCAGCCTGGGCCTCCAACAGCAAAGAGATCAGCTCCTTGTTACCACTCAGAGCAGCATGGTGCAATGGTGACAGCCTTCACACAGACAGAGATCATGTGTAAAAATTTTACATATTCACATAAATGTAGTGTGAGCCCTGAGTATAACTTTGCTGAATTAATCTCCAGCGTACAGCTGCTCCGCCCCTCAGCTCCATGTGAGAGAAGGGAGGGAGAGGGGGAATGACCTACTTTCATTAATAAGCAATCTTACTACCCCGGAGTTGAGAGTACACATAGGGCATCTATGGGAGTGTGTGTGTGTGTGTGTGTTTAATGGATCCCTTGTGAACATAAGAGCCAGTCCCTGGAGTCAAATCAACAACTCATCAGTCGTTATACAAGGAGCTGAGTCCAATTATCTGATTCCAACCAACACAATGAAAAGACTCTTGTTATCTGATGGCGCCAAATGAAACACAATTGTAAACCAAGCATGTGCACACGTTTAACCCATGATGTGCCTAAATATAGCCAATCCATAGCTGAACATTTAGAACAGTCTGTATGTTTCAAAGACAGATTTAAGCAGATTAAAGTTATTATAATATGGTTAGTTACACTAATGATCAGAGCATGGCTGCTCTTATTTAAAGGAGTTTGGGATAACACAAATTGGACATGTTTAATGTCCAAAACCAGTACCAGGCAATACATTCCCAACTTCTGTACTGCCTTCTCAAAATGAGGCAACTTCTGATCAATCCTCACAGGCTCTACAAATAGTGTAGACACAAGTATATGATTTTAAAGAAAATCTTCTGAAAAGGATTGCTCTGTCTCCTTAAATTTAAACTTCAATACTCTGAACACATACACACAACTTATATCATGTCAAACACCCAGCTAGGACATAGTCTACAAATCTGTGTTTGTGAAAGAGGACATAACTTTCAAGACTAGTGCATCTATACATTATTCAGTGACTAAAACCAGAGCACCACATAGATAACAAAAAGTCAGGTCAATAGTAGTTTAGTTTGAAGAATTCAACATACCATAGGCTAATTCTGGCTCCGTTAGACTACTCAAAAACCTGTGTTTACATTTAAACCAACATAAAATGGTTGTTTGGTACATTGAATATTTCAGCTTGGTGCACTGAAAGATATCACAGACAACCAGATCAATCAAAATTTCTCTGAATCTAAGTATGTTACACACCAAGAAGACAAGAAAGACAGATGTTCACCAGTGTTCTCAAAGTCCTTGACAGCTGCTTGTTGCCTGTGTAAAGGAGCCCCCAAGAGCCAGTCGGCAAACCTTAACACAGTGCAGGCTATCATTTGTCAACACCAGCATGATGTTTGAAAGCCCACACATCTGTGTGGTCAGTGTGAATGAGGAAAGGTGACTGACAGTGGCGTGACAAGGTGGTCTTCTTAGTGTCATTGGGGCGCCATATCTGTTTGAAAAGGATTTATGATAGTTTATGGAATTCTTATAGATGGAAACAAATGGTGAGAGAAAAGGTCACTTTCAAAGAACATGGAGGAAACCTATACCATAGACCTTTATGTGATCTATCATGCTAATTAGTAAAATATGACTTTTTATTTAACTTTACTTTTTGTTAAGCAGAAAAAAAAACTATGGAATAAGGACAAATGAGCAAATACAGTATGACCATATAATCTTAATTCTTTTCCCCTCTCGTTTCTTTAAATATCTAGTAACCTTTCAGATTCATCATGCTGTGTTGACCTCCAGGTTGGCAGCCTACAGCACAAATCTAAAAACTTAGGAGGGTCTGATGTACTTTTTAACTATGGTTTCAGATGCTTTGCTCCTAATAATTCATAATATTGCTGTTAGTTTTTCTAGGTCTCTGAAAAGGGACTGGGTAAATAAGAGGAAAGGAGGGATGTGATGATGGCAGAGATGTGATAAGGAGAATGAGTGATGAGAGGATGGCTGGGTGAATTGTTGTCCCTCACCCGTCTGGATCCTGGATGTTGACATTGACCCGCTTTGCCGCTCCGAGGAGCTCTGAAAGAGAAACAGAGGGAGAATCCCTTTTAAAAACAGTCCAGTGAAACTTCAAGGCAGTGGAAAATATTTTCCAGCTCTCTTGTATGGATGTTCTACTCTGTTGGGGCTGTTGGAATTACACTTTCACTTCTGAGAGCTTTAAACAGACGGTCTGCCATTACAAACGATCTTTTTCACTATTGCAATAATAAGTTATGAAGACAACAAAAGCAAGCATTTGATAAACTAAACTAAGTATTTTCAAAAGCTCTATTTGTGCTTTTTTAACATATAATATTTACTTATTTGCTTAAGAAGCAACACTTCAGCAAATGACTCAATATTAAATGATAACTCAAAGTAAAAAGGTAACTCTGTGAATATTTTATGATATTAAGGAGGTTGGATGGAACCAGATGATTTTATAGTTTATTTTACAATAAAAACAACTTGATCCATGAGCCAGAGTTAGCACATAACCTCCCATAAAACCACATCCTGGCGTTTTACACTTTACAAAGCAGATGTTTTGAAATTCTCCCAGTGTTATGATTACTTCTTCAATTTGTATTAAGCACCGACATATAGGAGATGTATTTATCCTCCCATTTAACACTTTGAAAAAGTCATTTCAGAATTTTGACCAAGACAATATGTGTAAGCTCTTGTACTGAAAGACCTTCTTTTTCACTAATTTGTGAATGATAGGTCTGTGTGCAAAAAATACTAGATTGTTTTGATGATTTTTTGTATTTATCAAATCCTAAATGCTTTATACACCAGATAAATTTATATATATTTTTAACTGATGGATTTTTGGTAAATTAATCATTATAATAATTATGATAAATGTAAAAGCCTAAATTAGTTTAGTTTTCCTAAAAAGATTGTATATGGCATTTTAGCTAATAAAACTGTATAAATGGGCCATTGGGAATGTTTCAATATTATTGTTCAATGTTATTGAGGTTAATTTCTCAGTTTAATTGATTGTTGTTTGCTTTGTCAAATGTCATAAAATAGCTTAAAATGTCCCATTAAAATTCCCAAGAATCCAGGGTCTCCCCACTTGTCTTATTTTTCTGAATAACAGTCAAAAACCTAACAATATAATGATGTTAATGCATAAACTTTACAAATATAATGTATAATTTATTTATATATATATAAAATTTTATATATAAAAATCTGAGAATCTTTTGTCATGATTTACTTCAATAACATTGTTATGAAAAAGCCCCTTAACTTCCTGACAATCCCCTAAATGTTTGTTGGAATTGTACTTGCAGATGTTAAGGGATTATTCTGTTTTACATGTGATTTTGCTTCAGTGTATATCTCCTTGTGATTGGTCTGTATCTGTGTGTGATTTCGGCATTGATTAACAGCAGCAGCTCTAAAAGAAAATGATAAAGATGAAAAAAAGAGGGAAAGAATATGCCCGAAAGGACAGAAAAAACAGCTTGTCTTTCTGCCTCTACTTCTCTTTTTTTCCTTCTTTTTTGTTAGACTCATAATCCTCAGGCCATAATCTGTAGCTGTTCTGTAATCTGCGGAAAAGCTTCTCCCTCTCCCTGCAGCTCTATCTGCACTTCATCCCTTCATCCTGCTTTCACACTCTAATTTTCCATGTAATTTGCTAAAGAGTGCTCGCTGATTGGTGGTTTGCCTGTTTCTGTTTACACTCTGCAGCTGACATCATTTTCCTGCATGCAAGTGCGTGTGTGTGAGTTAGAAAGTGGGTGTTAGTGTGCACGCGTATAGGTCCCCCCCTATCCATCTTGGAATAAAAACAAGAACCATCCCTTCCCCCAGCTGATGAATCAGATATCTGTGATATCTGTGTCATCATTAGACTAACACAGAGCCACACGAACCCCCAAAACACACACATGTGGTGTGGTGTGTATAACTTTTAGGTTTTGGGTTGTTTTGAAATGCTTTCGCTTTGGTTAGTTATTTCACTTTATTCATGCAAGATCTTGATTGTTGGTTTCAATTTTAGCATCTGTTCTGTTCTCAATTCTGTTTCTTTCTGCATTTGGATTATTTTGTTGTTGGATAACTAGCCTGTGCAGTGTTTTCTGTTTCTGCATTTGGGTCTATAGTTGTACTTACTGATAACAAAAATTAGTATTTGTGTCTGTTTACAGCTTGCTGAGAAACATGTGGACAGACAAGAAGAATGATCGCAAACATATTAAAGGGTCATTTTCTCAAAAAATAAAACAGGACACAACAAGTAAGGAAATTTGTGTTTTGTTGTTTTTTCTTCTTTGTTGTAAAAATGCTTCTTGGAAATAAGTCATAGACTGTTGGAAAGCCTGTTCATTTTCCTTTGAAATGGTGCCACATTTTATCTGGAAAATGCATTTGTGGGATGAGCAGCAGAGTTGAGTCTGTGGCCTGTGCCCACGGCAAAACTTCTCTGTCAATGCAAAAAAACTTATTTTTCTATGTACTGCTGTATTGAGGTTTTGGTTGTGACATTCAGATGCAGGCCCTGCTCTGGTGTTAGCAACTGCTCACTGGAAGCTGGACATATGGAGGAATGGTATGTTTAGTGATGAGACCAGATTCTGCCCACAGCAGTTGGAGCATTAAACAAAGAGGATGCTATCCTGCACCAATAGGATAATAGCTTTTGGTTGAGGCAGTGTGATACCATACCATACCATACCAACTTTATTTATAAAGCACTTTAAAACAACCAAAGCTGAACAAAGTGCTGTAAACAAATAAGAACATGATACAAATAAAAACAATTACAAAAACCTTTACCTTATCCGGCATGACCTGCTTGTTTGAAAGCATTACCATAATACTTCTCCATCGGTGTCCTTGGATCAGGGTTCATATTTTTTATGATAATTTTAGGCATAACACTGCAACTGAGCCATGGTTACTATGGCAACCTCTCAATGTGCCATTCTCACATGCTGTCAATCACTTGGCAGGCATTACCATGATATTATTTCCTAACATCTCTCTCAAATTGTAGCCATAGTTCAGTCCAGAATGTATTTGATAGGAAATCCAATCATTCACTTTCAATTTGGAAACCTGCAATCTTAACGGAGAAGTGAGGCTGAAGCTTCTGCCTGGAAAAACAGCCTTTAACAAACCAGAATCATAAACCTCTTGAGAGGTGAAGTGGAGGGTTTGTCGGGGATTCTCATTACCAGAGATGTTCTGAGGTCCTGATTTCATAACCTCTGCCTTTACTTGTCATTATGCATTTACAGTATAAATGTAACATGCAGCCCAAACCAAATGCCAGCACTGATGTGTCTGTTCTAATGTTTTTGAACAATTACACACACACAGCTTGCCCAAACGATTCAACTCAGGGTCACAAAATTGCAACAAGCCAATAAAAATATTTTCTTTCAAAAGATGTTCACACATGACTGTTCTGCTATTCATTCCACAAACATGGTTGTGAAGTTTGCGGATGACCAGTAAGACCAAGGAGGTCATTGTAGACCTTAGAAGATCCAGGAGGAAGGAGAACATCCCTGTCCTCATCCATGGGGAGGAGGTGGAGAGGGTGGACAACATCAAGGTCCTGGGCATCCACATCACATCTGACCTCACTTGGTCCACGCTTACATCGCACCGGGTGAAGAAGGCCCAACAAAGGCTCTTCTTCCTCAGGAAGCTCAAAAAGACTGGACTCTCCCCTCAGATCCAGACAAACTTCTACAGAGGCACCATAGAAAGCATCCTCTGTCTGAGTGGAACAGTGTGGTACGGGAGCTGCACTGCACAAGACAGGAAGGACTTGCCCCCTTCCCTATGTCACTTAAGAAATATTTAAATAATTATTTATTATTTATTCACAATTCAGAAATATTTATATTTGTGTCTTAGTGTGTTTTAAGCCAAGAGCTGCTAAACAAAATTTCATTGTGCTTGTCATAAAGACAATAAAAGATTCTTGATTCTTGATCTTGATGTGTGTGTGTATGTACGTATATGAATGTAGAATGTATATATGTGCGTATGCGTGTATTCAAATGTATTTTGGTATGTTGTGTGCAATGATTTCGACCTGTCTGAAACGAAGCAATAAAAAAAAAAAAAGAAAAGAAGCATCAGCGTTCTATGGTTTCTCTATCACCCCAAATCATCTGCTGTTCTGTATTGAACTCTGTTGATGCTGTTGTTGCCAAATTTTGTGACAGATACAAGTAACCCCTTTCAATGAAAACAAACCCAAAACAAGACAAGACTGGCAACTCTGGAGCTTAGCGCATGTGTTGTAAAACAGAAGGGTCAGTTGTAACATGCCATTAAGACTAGTTTCTTACTGCCCAGAGGGAAATCGAAAGGTGTACACACGTGTACATGTATTAAGTCTATACATGTCTATATCATCTCACTGTTGCTCTTTTCAGAGCTGCTGGTTCAAAATGATCCTACAGGTGCTTGCTTGATGAAATGGCAACATACCTTAATATTTCTGTCTGCAATAGAACGGTGCCAAAAAAGTAGCTCCCTGATAAGGACTGTGATCAATAGGACTGT
>JAOXYM010000004.1:18330760-18342696 GCA_028567055.1 Leptatherina wallacei | reverse complement strand
CAAGAGGGACTTTATACATATAAAGCTCTACTTGATAAAGTAAATTTGTTCAGCACAAAACAGCAGCCAGACAATCACTCTGCTTGCTACAATTGCTTTATCTGTAGAAGACATCAAAACTATTACAACTGGGAAGGTGTTACCCAGAATAACAGAGTGGGAAACGTACTTACTTTACATGGAATTGTATTTTTTCACAGACATGAATAATGGCAATGATTCAAGTACATCCTCTTTCTTTTTTCATCTTACTACAGTTTACTGCTGAACTGATGAAAGCACAGTCACCTCTGTCTTGGCAGCTGAGGAGTGTGATTATAATTTGGATCAAGTTCATACAACAGCAACATGGGCAAGTCTGCACAGAGCTCCACTTTAGTACCACCTCCATGATCCCTGTGATTGTATCACTGGATTTCTGAAGCCTATGTTTTGACCTTTTGTAGCAATGATCACTGTTGGTCTGGACTGTGTTATATACTCACTAAAACAACCAGTATCTTGACCAAAACAAGTTTTCAATTAACTTATGGATTATTTTGTTCAACGTTTACTCTAACAACGTAAAACTCACAAACCTGCCTCAACAGGTTTACATGCAAAACTGACTTCCAGTATGCTCAAATCAAATTTTCAGGTGGGTGGCACAGTACTCATTCTGCTTCTTCTTCTTATCCATAAATTTTAAGGTTTGACATATCTGGACATTGATCTTAAAACTAAGTCTTAGAATGAAATAAATACAACCTTAGATTAACGACAACACATGACATATTATTGTATATATAAACAAAATGCTGAGGCAATGTGTTAAAAACTAAGTTAATCTTTACTTTCCCCATAAGGCAAATAGCAGTCAGATGCTACTAGTTAAATGCACTTGATTAACTTAACAATTTAGAGTGCATCATTCTATAGTGAGAAAAATCATCCATAAATGGAAAACACCCAAGACAGTCAAATATGAACCCATCTATCTGATGGATAAAACTAGACTGAAATTGTATCATGCAACAGAAAAATGATCCCAAATGCAGCAACAAATCTGTAATAGAATGGTTGAAGAAGAAAAATTGAAGCAATGATCCAGTTAAACTTTAGACCTCAACTTGACAAAACCTGAAATGCTGGGGGGACCGAGAACACTGCATTAAAAATGCTCATAAGACAGGATATGATAACACTGCACTGTCTGTTTGCATGGGAAAATTGAACTGCAGTACCACCTCATCAATCATTACATATGTACAAAAACAAAAAAAAACAAAAAACTTACCCCCCTGAGAGGTTTAGCCAAACAAAACTAAGAATTTAATAAACTGAAGTTAAAAAAAGAAAAGGTTATGCCACAAATCCTCAACAATTCAAGGCTGTTAATATCATACAGAGATGCTTCACTGCTTCACATTGTTGCTGCTGGTTGTTCTATATGATAGAAGCTACTAGATCATGAAGTGTACTTAGTTTTCCACACTGCACTTTGGATATGATTTGGTTGTAAATATAATTACCCTGTGCAAAATGTCATGTCTTGTTCATCTAAATTTGCATTCACCTGCAACTTGTAAATTTCAACCCTGGTTTTAGGATCAGATCATTTTTACTATATATAATTTTCAATATAATTGCGCAATTATTACAGGTCAAAAAAGTTGGGACAAACAAATAGATTGGAAAAGTTTGGTAATGTTTTAAAACAGGGAAAGATTGTGTTGCCTTATGCTACAACAATTTAACAATGACGTATTTCAGCATAAAACTATGAAGATTTTAATGGATTTAATCTTGTATACAGTAGCCTACTTACTACCATAGAAAGATTCAGAAAATGTTGACAAAAAACTGAAGGGCTTTTCAGGACCTCAGACTGCACTATACTAAAACAGACATGATTCTGTAGAAACAGTCTATCAGAAACAATTTTGAAACCCACTGTCAGAAAACACCGTTTGTCATTGCAAATATATACAAAGCAGAGAAAAAAAAACAGAACTCAAGTCCTTTTTTGAACCTGAGTTAATTTAAGTTGCATTGAGGTAATGTGGTTATCGGTTCATCAGAAAATTTTGAATTTGAAATTCTTTAAGAAATATCACCCAACATCCAGGCTTTAAAAAGCATACAGTTCAAAATCCTGCTTCTGTGATGAGATGGTGGTAGATTGGCGCACATGACTGGAACATCTACGAAGGCACCGTTAATGCTTAACGGTACATGCAGGTTTTAAGCAACATGTTGTTGTCAAGACTATTTCTTTATCAGGGAAGGCCTTTTTAAAATTTCTGTAAGACTATATAAAACCACATTCTGCATCATAATCAAATCATCAAATCAAATTTTATTTGTATAGCACTTTTCATACATTAAGCAATGCAAAGTGCTTCAAATGGTAAAAACAACAAAGAAAAGTTTGAAAAAATGAATACATACACACATCTGGTCCCTCATGCACACACACAGACACCCTCCTCAAACCCATATTACAACTCTAAAAGCATATGGTCTGTCTCCTTAACCAACCAGTAAAAATAAATAAACGAACAGATGAACACCTGGCTTGGCGGCACTGGGAGGAAACGATATCGTGAGGATCCATTCACTCCAGGGGCTAACCCACAAACGGCCGCAGAGTGCGCCACAAACGAGACGGCCCTGACCCAGGGCAGGCCCCAAACCACACTACCGCCAAAAGGGTGTAATGTGAAGGCCACCCATGAAGGAGCCATCCCCATGGCAATGACCCTGCAGATCGCGTAGGCATAGCCCCCAAGATTTTAAAGATCAAACAAGACTAAAACAGATAAGAACAATAAGAGTGTAGAAGTAAATATAAGACTATTTAAAAAAACAAAAAAACAAAAACAAAAACTTTGGTTAAAATAAAAACAAAAGAAAAAATATAAAAACTAAATAAGTGGATAAAAATAGAACAATAATGATAACTCAATAATACTAAATAGACTAGAAACTAGAAAAGACAAATTTCTAAATGACTAAAAGAACCTTAAAATCAATCCTGAAACGCATAGGGAACCAATGCAGTGATTTTAAAACTGGTGGAACTTGAATGTAACTTTACAAGTAAAAGTAAAAAGGTCCAAGTGTTAAAGTTTTCATTTTTGTAACCAGCAATTAAATTCTTTAGTCTCAATTATTCTTGAAACAATTTAACTTTCATATGACAAAAAGATTAAGGCCTGAGGGGAGCGTTGAATTTCAGAAAACAAAGTACTCACTGAGCTGCACGGTGGTGTGGTGGTTAGCACCACAGCCTCACAGCAAGAAGGTTGCTGGTTTGAGCCCTGGGCAGAGTTTGAGCTGGAGGGGGTTGCTGGTTCAAGCTGGGGAGGGGTTCGAAATAGGGGCCTTTCTGTGCAGCGTTTGCATGTTCTCCCCGTGTATGCGTGGGTTCTCACCAGGTACTCTATCTTGTGAATGGTTGTCTGTCTCTCTGTGTTGGCCCTGTGATGGACTGGCGACCTGTCCAGGTTGTACCTGCCTCTTGCCTGATAATTGCTGGGATAGGCTCCAGCCAACTCGCAACCCTGACATAGATTAAGCAGTACAGAAAATGAATGAATGAAAGTACTCGCTGCTGACTCCTGTTATCCATTCTCCACCTCCTTGATCTGAGTGCGGCTTTCAACACTCACACACCATTTTTCTGGAAAAGACTTCCCAGTATTGGCATCACACATACATCCCTCAGCTGGTTCAAATCTTATCTCTCTGGCTGCACTTAGTTCATTCAACTGAAAATTTTCACTCCCAGTCACCACAGGTGTTCCCCAGAGTTCTGTCCTGGGGAATGTTCATGTTGTTCACATTTACACACTCTCCCATGTCCATATCTTTTGGAAATATCACATCATTGTCTGCTGCAAAGCGGATGATACCCAGCTCTACCTCTCCTCCATACCTGATTCCACCATCCTACTAACATCACTTGTTGATTGTCTTAATGAAATAAAGTCCTGGTTTGCTTTCGATTTTCTCAAATTTAACAGTGATAAAAACAGAAATGTTACTTGCATTGATCATTTTGCCATCTCTCCCTCACCTCAGGTCAACAGTCTGAGTTTTATCCTCGATAGTATGCTCTCCTTCACATCTCATATCAACAACATAACCTGGTCATCTCACTTTCGTCTTTGCAACATGAACTGAATACATGTCTTACAATATGAAGAGATAATATTTAGATGTTGTACTGTAATTTGATTGGTCGCAGGGATATACTCGTTTCAGTGTGATGTTCAATGCAAAAAGTCAAACTCTTTGCACAAGATAACAATCTGTGTAATTCTAAAAAGACTTAGACACTGAATGCATCAGAACAGCTAAACCCTGCAGCGGCTACATTTGGAGTTGTGGGCAGGTGGCAGATGAACACCTTTTTTAGCTTCTCTCACATGAAACCTGCAACATCGCAGGTTCAAATGTTCAGGAGGCAGCGGTTTCCGTCTTTTACACATAAAATCCCACACACAATGTGGCAGCTAAAGAGAAATTAAATATGTCATTGAAACTAAGTGTCTAAGTGCAATCAAAGGTGATACCCACCCAACAATATCCATTCAACTTTCATCCACACACCCCATAATAAATAGGCAAACTAAATATCTTTTTTTTGGGTGATTAACGCAAAATAGAAATATAACATCAGGACAGTGCTATTATAAATAAACTTGGCCCTGCAATGGAATTTTGCCTGTGTACCCTGCCTCTTGTCTGTTAGCTGCTGGGATAGGCTCCAGCAACCCTGCACAGGAATAAGTGGGTAGAGAAAATGGATGGATGGATGGATATAAATAATTTTAATCATAATTCTATGTACAATTGAATTCATAATAAGATTATAATTAAACTACTATGGGTTCCCTTTTGAGACATAAAGCATCTATTTACTTTGTAAATCATCAGATTGCTGTATGTCTGATATCAACTTTCATATATATTGCCTTTGTATTTTATTCAATTTAACTTGGTTTTACTTCCTTATTTGAAATAAAAGCCAAACATAATAAATGACTGACAAGCAATAAAAGATAAAGAACGTTGAGTAATACACGTCTTACAGAAATACCGGTCCACTTAAAGGTTATTTGCACTAGAATGTCTCTGCCACTATTGGACATATCACTTAACTAGAGCTATAACAGCTATTGATAAAAATTCAGCTAATTGTTTAAGAACTGAACTTTAATTTGTGAAAACAACATTCTGCATTTAAGTATTAAACGATTAACACCGTTACAACATAAGTAGTGTTGCTTGGAAAGGTGTGCATAATTTTGATATATGCCTTGATTTTTTAAGGTGTTCTGTCCAGCAAATGATCCACAAAAAATTTTAACAGTGACATGAATAAATAGCCTGCAATATTCTGCAATATTTAACCCAAAACAGGTCAATATTTGTGCTCTGTCTGCTTACTAATGCTGCTTGATTTCAGGGAATAACCAAAAGAGTGAGTTCTTTTTTTTTTGCACTGCAAGTCCTAATGATTCAAAAGCAACGTTACAGTGTCTGTACATGACTTCAGAGAGAAGTATTTTGTATGGTAAATAAACAGTTAAGTAATTATGGGTGATTGATATTTGATATTATTGATAAACACATGCTCTAATTAATGTAGCTATACAATTTTAATGTACTGTAGATAATTTTGGATGAGACTAAATTTAAGAGGGAAAAAAAAATCCTCAGATGTCTGTGTGTAAATGCAAAAAACAAGCCATGATGGTCTATCCACAGACAGTGAGGTGGTCCACAACAGCAGATGTGGACTAAATGCAGCCAGGTTTGACCTGAGTAATTAATCTTAATACTCCAAATGATATCTGGTGATGATCTGATGTAGCCTGTTTGTTTCAGCCTAAATCCACCCAGTAAGCTGGTACAAGTAATACTGCAGACTCATAAACAGGTCAACTTTATGTCATAAGTTCTGAAGATTTTTGTATCAGAATTAGAAGCGTGTATTTTCCAGGCATGTAAGGTGAGGCAGGAGAGTAAAAAAAAATAAAGAATTCTTTTTAACACATATATTTCTTTCAGTAGTGGAAAGTAGTGGAAAAATGCATTATTTAATTATTAATTCTTTATTTCTTTAAAATATATTCAAACAAATTTAAAATCTCATTATATAATGCCTCATATAGGTTTACATGTTTAAATATTAGAATTCAGTCCATGTTAATGAAAGTTAAAGTTAATGAATTCATTAAACTCTGCATTTTAAATAAATTGATAACTTTTTTTTCATTGCAAGGACAGCATATGCCACACTCAATTACTTTTGTCTCTAAAGGATGTATTTGACAGCCCATTCTGACTGTTTCGGAGAACAAAATTACAAATATGACACAAGGTGGTTGAAAGCAGACACAAAATATTAGTAAAATTAGTCAATATTTGTGTTTCCCTCGCACAAATATGGGGCCTATTATACATCTAGCCTATGCCCGGGGCCCGTTGTTCCAAAATGTGAAGGACACGCTTTTAGCACAAACTGTTCTCCAGCGGCAGCAACACAACCACAGCTATCTGAAGCTGGGGCACTGCAGGCCTCTGTGGCGCCCGGTAAATGTGCGCTTCGTTGAGGTGGAGCTCCGTCCTGGAGTGGGTGTGTGCATGCCTTCTGTAGTCATGCTCTTCTGAAAGTATGCAGGACTTAAGTTTCAACTTGTGTTGCCAGTGACAGATGAGGAGGCGCGCGCACATAAGCTACAGTGTGCGGTAGTTTTAATAATCAACGACAAGCTGTGCGCATGTGTTTGTCTGTACGTGTATATGTGTGCGCGTGTGTGTGAGAGAGAGAGAAAGAGAGAGAGAAAAAGAGAGAGAGAGAGAGAGAGAGAGAGAAAGAGAGAGAGAGAAAGAGAGAGAGAGAGAGAGAGAGCTGTAAGCAACAACAACACTTTGGTGTGAATAGGGAAGCAGGCGCGCGGCACGGGAACCCGCCGGAAGAAGCAGCAACAGCAGCAGCTTCAGCGCTATCTGGACGCAGACCATCAAAAACACCGACAGCACGAGAGACACCAAGGCAGCCAGCGGGGCGGAGAGGAGGAGAAGGAGGAGGAAGAGGAGGCGGAGGCACCTGCACCGCCACTCGTTCTCCCCCGCCGCCTCCGTCGTCTCTCCTTCTCTGTCTTGGCTCTCCTCACCCCTCGTACCTCTCGGACCGCCGCCGCTTCCTCGTTAAGATGGCTGACCCCAACAGCGACGGAGAGGTACCGGAGAGCGCGCGCGGCTTTGCCCGTCAGGGAGCCCTCCGTCAGAAGAATGTGCACGAAGTAAAGAACCACAAGTTCATCGCACGCTTCTTCAAACAGCCAACCTTCTGCAGTCACTGCACGGACTTCATCTGGTGAGTGTGCGCGCGCGTGCGAGCGTGCGAGGGGGGGAAATGACACAGGTGATTCACTTGCTGCTACTGGCGCGGCTTTAATCGGCCTCTCTGCACACTGACACAGCAGTGTTTCATTCAGTGTCATTGTCATCCAAAACACCGCGGTGCGCTATTCTCCCCACAGTCCTCCACAATGCGACAGGACCGCGGGCCTGTCGGTGGAGATGCGCTGTCGGCAGCCTCTGCTGCTCGGCGTTTACCGCATCGACCCCGACAACCGCCCCAGAAACTGGAAGGCGGGTGGAGGAATGCTGCTGGAGACAAGGGGCCCCGCTGTCATTGCTGCTGCTGCAGCAGCAGTTGTGTTTGCTGATCTGTGCGCTCATATGTGATATATCTGCTGTCCATGTGTGCGCGTGCGTCCATATCGGTGCATCTTTGAGAATTCCCCAAATTTCACATCTCTCTATTCTGTCCACAGGGGCTTTGGAAAGCAGGGATTCCAGTGCCAAGGTAAGAGCAGCGGCCCATTCACAAATCCCTCCGCTGCATATGGCTGTGGGTGTGTGGACTGATGGTCACTGTCTGAAGGAGTGCTGTGCTTGTTGGTGTTGGTGTATGTGTTGCACTCAAGGCTGCACCCTGTCAGAGTGACCTGTTGGCTCCTTCGTTGATGTTGTGTTTGTGTTAGCAGGCAGGTGTCAGACCCAGAGCAGGTGCTTGCCAACAATGATAAATGAGAGTGAGAACACTTCGAAGAGACTCCAGCTGAGGAGACGGTGTGAGATGTAAGAGTAGAATAGTCGGCAGACTGGTGAAAGCTGAGATGTCTGGTGTTGGCCAAGGAGAGATGAGAGGAAGACACACAAGGAAGTTAGATTTCTCGAGTTTTTTTCTCCCCTAACATTAAGCCTGACATCTTGATTGGAGCTGTGAAATGGTGGGTTTGTGTGTGTGTGTGTGTGTGGGTGGGTGATGTGATGTGATGTGCGCCTGTGGGTGGACAGCCAGTTGTGGTGGGTGGGTGTCTAGACAGGGACCTCTGCAAAAAATGGTTTCAAAAACAGGCCAGCAAAATATAGTAATACCCTTTAATCACGTGTGCTACTGTACTGCAGCAAATGTTGTTCTGCTGCCAGTATCACTTCCTCTTTTTCACCAGTTCATATTAGACACCCACCTTAACTCATTTGGCTTCAGTCATGTGACCATCTGTGTGAGGTTCGGGAAGAAGACAACCACAGTTTCCATATTAGAGTCCCTGATTTAGAGGAAATTGTGTAATTTCATTAACTGAATTAATTGTGGACAGCTCTGAGGGGTGATACAGGAAATGCATTTAGGGTAGACAAAACTAACACTTCACATGTGTGAGTGAGTGTACACAGCCCTTTGGTCTACAGTGAGCTGCTATGTGGTGAGTTACCTAGACATGACAGCACAAATAGTCTGCTCAGTGTAGAAAACACAGGCCAATAAATGTTTTGCACAGGTAGAGCGCATTTTAGATCAGGTTTCCTCAGAGAGTTTCCATCAGTGAACTGAAAACAGACAGGTTTTAAATATGTAGAAAGTCTCTTTCATAACAAGCTGGGCTGGTTATCGTTTGTGATATAAGTTGGTAACCAAAGTTAAGAGAGAAGATAAGAGAATAATTTATTGATAAAACTCACAAGTCAGGAAGCACAGACAGAAGCATCTAGAGCACAATGTCAGCAGAGTCTGGCTGGATGTTGCACAGACTTGCATGTTGCATGTGCTAAACAGCAAGAGACTAGAAATACTCTGGAGAGGCATCTGGATGAAGCACACAGGAGGCTGGCAGGACATCTGCACGCTAAAGATAGGAGAGGGAGCCACTCATTTATCTGTATACGATCATATATTTGCACTGATATCACAGCTACATACCGCTGAACATATTACCAACTCAGTGCACACTTGTATTTGTTCATTTTAAAAATAGTTTTGATTTTAAATGTCTTTATTTGAGGTATTTTAATTTGTGTATCTCACATTTGTATCAGGGAATGATGTAATGTCGTATGCACAGAGAGGAAGACAGCTTCTTAGTAAAAAGGCGATTGCAAACAAGATGTGAAAACTTTCACAGAAATGCAGATTGAATCTCAGACTCGGGTCATGTTCGGTTGAAGTTAAACATGGGAAAAATTACGCTCAGCGATATTTCAAAGACCAGTTTTTGTTGGTACACAGTGTTTGAGTAAAACGTACCTTGGTTTGGTAAACACAGCAAAGTATTATACCAGTTAAATAATGTCAAATGAGCAGATAATTAATTTATGTAAAATTTCTTATAGTTGATTGCATTATCACTATAGTAGCAGTACTTTTACGAGACTAAAACAATTGAATACTCTTTTTTTTTTTTTACACCTCTAGGAGATGGCAAGGCTAATTACATTAGTCTAATTTGAATATTAAATACTTAAATAGATCTCTTTCGAGCAGTGTATGGCAGTGCTGCAATGAATGTGTGAAATGCCAAAACTGCAGACCCTCAAATGGTTCCAGAAGTGAGCCAGACTCCACAGACCTGAAAACCATAGCGGAAAAAGACAGACAGTAGTCCATAAACCAATGGGTGACGTCTCTGTGATTACTACTTTGTTTTACAGGTGAGGATCTTTATTAGACTGTTAATTATTTGATGCGTGTGAATCTGCATTTTCACATCTTGCATCCTGAAATTACTATTCAACCACATGAAGCTACATTTTCATGAGCAATTAAGTACTCAAATCAATAAGAAGTGATGATAAAATGCACGCAGACGAATGTCACTTGAGATTATGTTTTCATAAATACGTTTTGGGTGGATTTGCACTTGTATTACTAGTCAGAAATATCATGACCTTTCTATGCATACAGTGCAGATATGTGATCATCAATCTCACTCGGGGAGCAGTATTTATTGTAAAGTTATTGTGTATGGGAGGAATGATTTAGATGCTTTTTAAACAATAGTATGTTAAATATTTCTCTAACTTATACCCAGACAACTTTTAAACTACCAGGTTTTCTGTTTTGCACTTATAAGCCTAAATGCATTCAACTTATTGAATGTTTTTCCTTTGTCTTATTGAACATCAGTGTGTGTGTGTGTGAGACACAAACAAGAATGAGAGAAAATTGTGTGAACAGTAATTCAGTAAGACGCAGTAAAAAAACAAACAAAACAAGGATGAAAATGCAGTTTAGATTGAAGAGAAGGTACAGCAACAGAGACAAATATTACAGTGTCCTCTTGGTTCAAAGGAATGTCAGTCATCTGGTTTAGACTTGTTCTTACGTGTATGGCTGATTGTGTTTCAACCAACAGGTTGACTTTGTATGTGTGACAAAAGATGTCCTCTCTGCGTGTGGGTGTGTGTAGATACCTGTTCAGCAGGTATTCAAAGATGTACGGTCTTTCTTTCCTGCCTTCAACTTTTTTTTTAAATATTAGTGTCCATACATGTGTCTGGTCACCTGAATGTGCTGCCAGTAAAAAGAGGAAGTAACTTTTGCTGTTTCCTGCTAAAGAGCGGTGCAGATGTCTGATCAGATTTCAGACAGAGCCTGAAGTTTACATTTCTTTTTTGTATAATTATAATTATTCAATACCCCATGAAGCTGTTATTGGAGATAACACATCCGATTATATTAATATAGTATCAGAACCATGAAATGGAGGAAGCTTACCAAAGTTTAGCTATCACTACAGTATTTTCATTGATTACACAAGTGCTCTTATTTGTGTTTACATGCCAACACGTCTCCACTGAAAAAGATTTCACAATGAGACATCTTCTGAAATCATTAATTTGTCAGTTTAACAGTTTTAAGGTGGGACCTCAGACAATAAAATACTACATTTAATTGCTTTCTCAGAGGCTAGAAACAAGACTCAGGCCGACTGGATAACAATCTGAACATTGAGTTAAGGGAGTGGCAAAAGTTAGACAACAAACTTCTCAAACATACTCATTGGATAAAAATTTTTTTTATGAGGATTATTCATTATTGTTAGCTTATACCATCTAGAAACTAGCTGTTCTAACTTGTAGCTTTGTTTACACCAGGGGTGTCAAACACAGGGCCCGGGGGGCAAAACTGGCCCACCAGAAGGTCCAGTATGGCCTGCAGGGTGAATTGGGTAAATGTAAAATAAGAGTTTTTTATTTTTAAAAAAAGATCTAAAACATTTCCAAGGTGGGGGGATAACTTGTTCTATCTAAAAATATTTTGTGATTTATTTACATTTGTAAGTTGTTATGTGCGGGTAAATGTATAAAAATGTCAATATTTAGATAGAATAAAAGAGATAAAATAGATAAAAACTTTACATACACTTGTGAAAAACCTGTAGGCCTATGTCATGGCAGTTCTGAGTTGTTAATAATTTCTACAACTTTTATTTTTCTGTGATGAAATGATTGGAGCTCACACTTCTTTGTCACAAAAAACATTTGTGAACTTTGATTCTTCTAAGAATTTATTAGAGGTCTTAAAGGGGACATATTATGCAAAAATCACTTTTATAAGTCCTTGGAATAGTCTCTTACAATGTTCTAAGTCA
>JAOXYM010000004.1:18313918-18326320 GCA_028567055.1 Leptatherina wallacei | reverse complement strand
TCACCGCTCATCCACACCCACCCACAGGTACTCATATCCTCCTATCAACCATCTGCACACACAACACCCCCTCAACATGTATACCCCCTACATACACACAAACACATGCACTCCGACCTTCGCACCACCCATCCACCCACATTCTAACAACATCCTCCCTCGCCCCTACGCACCCTCAACATGTATACTCCCCACATAACACGCACTCATGTCCTCCCACCACCCATCCACATACCCCCTCCCGTCCCGCATTCACCCTATCAACACCCCCCCACACACACACACACACGCACTCATGTCCTCCCATCACTCATCCACGCACACTCACATGACTTCCTCCCTCGCCCCACAAACCCTCAACATTTAAAACATTTACACCCCCACACAAGACTCAAGCATGTCCTTGCACCCCCCCGCCCTCACACACCCTTTCAGCACACACATCCCCCCACACATACATGCACTCCTACCCTCCCACCACCCATCCACACACACCCACACAATCTCCTCCCTCGTCCCCACTCACTCTCCACATATAAACCTCCCACACCACAGGAACTCATGTCCTCCCACCATCCATCCATCCACACGCCCTCCTCCCCCCACCCCAACACACTTTCCCAATACACAAATCCACTCAGACAAAACATTGCACTCCCACCACCCAACCATCCACACACAAACACACTCTCCTCCCCCCAGCCCCATAACACCCTCTCTACACAAGGTCCCCCCCCCACGCACACAAATCTTCCAACCACCCATCCACACACACACACCCACACACCCTCCCATCGCTACACTTACCCACACACACACGCACTCCCACCACCCATCCACACACCCCTTCCCCCCGTCCCCCCCACATCCTCCCCACATGCACCTCCGCCCACACACACTCGCCCCATTCGTCCACATACACCCACCCACCCACCCCCAACCCTCCACCCCTCCACCCCTCTCCTCCACACCTCTCCACCCGTCCCTCCCCTTCCACCCACATACCCACACCTCCCCTCTCTCACCCTCCACTGACACCAACACCCACACCTCAGCTCTCAGATACCCGCATCTCTCATGTCCCGTTGGGGGCCAACCCCGGGCCGGCAACTGAAAAATCCCTGAGCTGGGGAACCCAACACCACATACCACCCCCTACAACAGTAACCCCCCCCCCCCCCCCCCCCCCAGAGCCAACCTCTGGCACCCCCACTACCCCCCAAGGACCAGAGGCCCCCCCGCAGGGCAGCCCGCACAGGCCCCAGGCCCATGCGACCAGCCCCTCCGCCCCTACCCCGCCCCGGAGTCACCCACGGAAACAGGGGCGCTAGAGGACCCCTCGCCCTCGCCTCCCCCGCTGATGAAGGAATGTAATAGTGTGCCATTTGCTTAGTCTTCCACTCTGGTCCTGAGTAAAATCTCCAGATCATCATAAAACAATGTGTGAATGTATCAGCAAATGTTCTTGATCTATTGCTGCCTGTGTGTGCTGGTGAGAGTAACTGTGTACTGCTTCTCTGACCTCCTACATATGCACATCCCTATGTTTCAGCATGTTGCTGCCACTTTGGGGTAGTAATCAGAAAATGTGGAACAATCCCAGCTGTGGTCTGCTCTTGGCTGTGTTGGTGATTTAGTTTTGCTCTGGTGTGGAAAACATAGAATATAAAGTGGACAAAGATTTGTTTTGCAATGGAATTAAACAAATTGTTGTATTTATACTCCATGCAGTAGATGTCTGTACTTTTCACCTGTGTTGTTGGCTGCTCCTGGGTAGAGCTAACTTTTAGCCAGTCTCGTGCTTTTCACAAGGTGTGGCAAAGGGAACACAGCGATTTCAACAGCATGATTTCTGCATTGCGTGCCACCTCCTGGACACTCTAGGCCGGCATTTCCCTCCACCTCCTCCCTTGTTTTTCCAGCTGGGAGAGTGCATCTCCAGCAGACAGCTTCCCACTGTGATGTGCTTGTGTGAACAGCAACTGTGGATAAAGTCAGAACCAAATTGTCCAGACTTTTTCCTGCAAACCTCCAGTGTACAGGTGTGGAAATGGCTTCGACCTTATGTTGGGTAGAATCCAGTCTTTTCTCACAGACTGTTAAGTCAGAATCATTTCATTATCTTCAGGCTTGTTCTCATTTTTGTAAGTTACAGAAAAGGAATTGCGGACAGATTTGATGTGCCTCTGAGATGTCTGTACAGGTATACCCAGATCCCAATTGAACTTTCTTTAAGCTAAAGCCAGCACAACAAAATACATATTTATTTTCACATTCTGAAGCTATTTGAGATTACACTCTTGGAAAATGCTATGCCACCTCATGTAGGACAGTTTAATTGAATAAAAAGGATCTAAAGTACCATAACATGACATTTTCTTTTGCAGTACTGCAATTTAGGGCTGGGCACTATATCGAAATTTTCAAATATATCAAGTTTTTTCCCACACTTGATATAGAATGAGGGAATATAGTTAGAGATAGCTTGTTTTGAGTTTAAAGTATCTCTTTTTTTTTTGCATTTTGCCCAACTGTATTTTTGTTATGGTTATTAAAATGTATTTTCCATTATTTTGATATACAGCTACGTGAATTTCAGTCAGCTGTTTTTAATGCACATCTCCTGTTGATCCTAAATCAAAGTGCATTTAGCACTCAAGGCTGTGAATTAGAACCGTCTATTTGGTCACTTGACAAAAAAAATATGTCGCAATATATATCGTGATTCAAGTAAAATAATATGGAGATATAAAATTTGGTTTATATCTCCCAGTCCTATCACAATTTATACCTTCATGGAACCATCTGTCTGCAGTACTCTGTCCCTGTAGATGGCGATTTTCTCACCGGCTATGTATTGACATGCAGTCCTCCAAAAACCACTAGGACAACACAGACCCCTGGTAGATGACGCTATTGGTCGAATGTTAATTGGCTTATAGTTGATTGACCCTGGAGAGGACAACAGCAACTTTATTTATAACAAAGAGGATGAAAGTCCAAAATGATATGTAGGAAAGAAATACAGGTCCACAAATAACATCTTCACTGCACTTATATTCTGTATTTTCAAACACCAGAACAAACAAAAAAATACAAAATTGCACCAACGAAATCAAGTGCCGTCCGTGGTGCATACACTGTATTTCAACGTCACAGCAACATGCTAAAACATAGCATGTTAGAAGCTGAGAAAGGTAGTGCGCAGAGGTATGTTTAGACCTTTACAGTGACAAGAGGATGGACATTCAGTTATAGCTACATTATTTTTAAAGGTACATCTATTGTTCAGCCTCACAAGCTTTGAATGACGACTGGCTGATCAAGCTTGGAGAAATTAGATCTCTATTTTTATATTTTTCAACTTGTCAATAAACTCATAATGTGTGAAAGGTCACAGACATTTTCTGTAGTCAAAGGTACTACAGAAATTTGATGCATCACCAGATCAAAATATAGAATATTGAACAGGAGATGCTATTTTGATGGTTCGTTATATTGACGGGTAGGGTCCACATTTGATTGTAAGATAAATGCGGGTACCGGATCGGGTTTGGTAATTATCCTTCCGGGGTTCAGGCAGGTACAAGTTTGAAAAATTGGACCTGTGCAGGACTCTGATATGGTGTGTGCCATGGGTAAAAGCCTGTTGCAGCGTCTGAAGTATATTGTATGCGCTTACGACATCAACGTCGATGATGCTTTTGCGTTTTTTGCTCGTTGACTCGCTCTGTATTCTTTGTCGTGATTCTTGCGCAGGTAATAAATTAAGTTTGTCGTGTTGGAGTCTGTTGTTGGGACCGGGAGCCGGCATACTTTTACAAACAACTGTTGTCTGGTCCGTAATAGCACCGTTGCTACGTTACAGTACGGGATCTTCCTCTTGCAGCGCGGACAGGTCCACTAACTCTGCTTTCACTGCCTTTACCTCTCCGTCCTTCTCTTCTTCTCCCTCTCACTTCATCTGACCATCTCTGAGTCTACAGGTCACAAAAAACGATTTCACATGATTATATTAGCTATTAGCAGTAGTTTGGTACCAGATACATGGAGGACATGCTTGTAACTTATCGTCATCAATAAGGAAACAGAATTTTGTCGTTCTGTGCCTCATCACCTGACGGGACACTCCAACTTGTGCAAGATGTTGACGTTTTCACATTTATGACTCTCCACGGCTTTAGTAGTGGTAATGATGCGCATAAACGGCGAGGCGCCAAAGAGCACTGTTCAGTTGTTTGGATTCAATTAGCGCACCACTAGATGGGAGTAATTATTACACGCTGGGGCTTTAAGCACTTTGGTCAACTAATGTTGTTTGTAAGGTGCTATACAAATAGATTTTAATTGAATTTCCATTTTCTTTTCCCCCTCGCATTTTCAAATCCTTTTTGCAAACGCATTTCCTTAATGGTTTACCCTCTCTATATAACTACATTATTGTGTGACCCTTCTGGGCCCTGAACACACTGAAAAGCAAGTTCAACCAATCACAGCCGCTCCATGTTGTGCTCCATGTGGTACTCCAGCTCTTTCATTGGTTAGAAGGGTCACACAATAGCTAAATGGAGAGGGTAAACCATTAACGAAACGCATTTGCAAAAAGGATTTGAAAATGCAAGGGGGAAAAAAATGGAAATGGAAAAGGGAATTACTTTTGTGAATGTATTATATGGAAAGGTATTTCTAACCAAATTTGTGAATTGTGTCATTTAATTCTGCTTTTAGGATTTAATAATGAAGTAATGAATACAATATGCAATTCCAGACGCCGTCTGAGCATGCATCTTTATTATCCATTTCCATTTCAAATGTGCAATTACAAAATGCTGACAGTTTTTTTTGTAATAAACCTTTTAGGATTTGGAATTTTATTTGTTTAATTTCATATACATACGTGAATATGTCCGTTAATTATGAAAATGTCATACCATATCACCATAGAAGAAGTTTAAACACTACAATTTAAGAAATTTAGAATGTAAGAAATAGAGAGGAAATATTTTTTCTTAATTGGGGACCCATTGAAAGTCCCAGGGACCTACTCAAATCACCACCTTTGGGTCCCAGGGACTCACTACATTGACAACCTATCAACATCACTGAAAGGGTGAATACTGGACTGACATTTGCTGACTGGACACATACAGATGCCAAATGAAATACTTTTTAGTGCATTTAATGAACTTTTTATTTTAGGAAGTAAACCAGATATAAATGTATTGTAGTTCATTTTAATTCTGTTGAACTAGCTATTAGTGATTAAATGGATTTGAGGTTTGAGGCTTCGCAGCCATTCTTCTCACAGTGTTAACCCTTCTATCCAATAGAATTAAGCAAGAAATTCCTGATATTTCCATCTGAGTTACCACTGAAAGTAGTCGGCACTCTGAAAAGGTTTCTTTAACTCCAGTGACATGACATGACGTGAATACAGCTTTGGACAGCCATGCAGTAGCAGTCATATCTCTGTTTATGCAGGCATGTTGAGGCTTGAATGATAATTACGAATAACTCCATCTGTGTTGTATAGACCGGTAATCATCCAAGATGGAGGAATTTCCCAGCACTTCTACTGTTGAAGTGAAACTGTTGGCCTGCTGTTATGGTGGCGTTTCATGGCAGGAATCTTTTTTTGGATCAGCTCCGATTTGCTGTTCCTGCTGTCAGTCAGATAAAACGGGCAGTGTGTGCGTAGCCTCGACTGTAGGGCTCAGTCTAGTTGCTAGGCAACAGGGCAACGACCTACTCACCAGGTCACTAGGCCTGTCTTTCACTGTTGTGTACATGTGCTTTGTGAGTGACAGAGCGGATTTATGAGCAAAAGACTGCAAAGTGCAACAGCATTTTTACTGATTTCTGCTGCTCCAATTCCCTTTGTGTCTTTCTGATGTGTTGCAAACACAGAAATGAGCCTCCACCCCCTCACATTGCCTCAGACCCAGCTGTGCTCCCATCACACACATGCACACAAATTTCCAGTTCCATCTCTGTGGGGACCCTCATTGAATTGATGCCTCTCCTAATAAAAAAAACCCATTAGTCATCAAAGTTAGATACATAACCTGACTAGTGAGCAATGCTGTCCCAAATAAAGTTGAAACATGGTTTGTGAAAGTGTTTTTAATTTTACTCCATATATGGTATAGTTTATTATAAATTTGCTGATTCATTTCATCTGCCAACTTTCCACCTTAGCGAGGTGGCAGAGTCACCACATGTTAGCGACAGGTGTTCATTGTCACATGACAGCCGACAATTCTTCACAGTAAACTGTGGTTTGTAAAAATGTCATTACCAAGATTGAAAGATTCATGTGGAAAGATATGTGGCCCAGGCATTGATACTGTTCTGGTAGTAGGGTTTCACAAACTTGTGATGGAACTGGAGCTGCTGCACAAACTTTTAAGTTACATTAGTCTCACTCTCAACACGTACTTGTCCAAGTTTCATCAGCCAGTACCAAACCCTACACTACCCCCTAATGTGTTCCCCACTTTGTAAGGTGTTTTGGATAAAGTCTGCCAAATCGGTGTCATGTGAGAACCTGAAAAGAGTTGCAATACATTTAAAGAATTTTATGTTAATTTCAGATTAATTCAAACATAGTTTTTTGGAAAGAACGACAACCGTGGTTCTCTCAAAGATGGACGTAATCTTTCTACTTCTCTTTTTACCCAGTGCTGCCCTGTTCTGTTGTCTTCTTGTCTTTCTCTGATTCTTCTTTCAGTTCCTCTCCTTACATCCTCACATCAGCTCATTGTGTTGGACTACATGGGATTTCAAAAAACTTCAAAAAATCAACTGATGGCCTAGTCTCATTCCTGCACAATGAGCACATACACAAACATGAGAACTGTGTTACTTAACTTCATGAATCCCGTGGACTGTGTCTGCAGTTGCCTCAGTGCTTCATGAAAATGTAATGAGAAGGTGAATAATTAAGATTAAAGCAGAGTAAAGTCACCCTCTGTGTTTGTGTGCATGTTTTTTTTAGATGGTTGGTGTTGCATCATAAAAGATTTTCATGGTTCTTGGTGAGAAATGTGAACCAGTTGCGTTAATATTGATATTAACACAATATTGAAGAAAAAAAAATAGAAAACCGCTAAACCACTGCCATGCTGCTGTGGAGGTGATGGTCAGTGACTGATATATCCTGTTTATTTCAAAGGAATTCTACTGATGTTCACATATTTGGCTATAAAAAAAATGACTGATCACAATTTTGAAATATGTTTAGATTTGTTCAAATGCTTTTGCAGCAGTGCAAAAGCATATGATTGATCATATCTCTGTCTTATCCCATCACATAATCTGTTATCGTTTTGTTGATCATTCATTTGGGGTCAAACCAGATCTAAAACTCAAAATGTTTTAGTTTTGTATAGTTTGATGTTGTCCAAAATGATGATTATAAGAAAAGAGATTATCCAACAAATGACAAACTGTGACCAGTAGAGTCCAACACATGCTGTATTTTTTGGGACCAGTGCTAAGGATTAAAACATGTATCTCAGTGTTGAGCAATATTCTTTATACATACTCCCAATTATATATACATACAGGTTGTTAGTTGCATTGAAAAAGATAAAACATAGCATCCTGTATACTCTTGTTAGCAATTTAACGTAACACCTCTGCCTGACTGACTGTACCATCGTTTGTTCAGCTGTGATATGTACTACAGCCATGTGCAGTTGCAAAACAGTGAAAATCAGTGTGATGACATTTCTAGGGTGTGTTGATAATTTAGTGTCTCTGTCTGGGACTGTCTCTGCAGCTCCTCTGTGCACATACGTTCTGAACCCGAGTTGAATTGTCACGACAGGAAATACTACAAAGCAGTGTGTTGAGCCAGGAATGTTTTTAATTGTTGACAGCAAATCAAGAATGAAAGATGAGGCTTCCTGGTAGCTATTTTGGTGCTGATATCTCATGTACATTTAGATGCATTCATGATGACAGACAAATGAGAAGCAACATGCAATTCGTTAGAAAGAGTGCCAGTTTTTGCTGCTGTATTTACACTCTGGTACACTTCCTCATGTTCTTGATTTTGAACTCCATAGTGGAAAAATAATTCATCACTTCAACGCAACAGACAGCATATATGCAGATCTGTGTTAGGCTTGTATTTGTTTGTACTACTGACCAACTGAAGAAGCCAGAGAGGATCAGATTATGATGCATAAAAATCTGTTATGTGTGCCATCCATCCAAAGTCATATTGTATTATACTGT
The DNA here is from genome assembly GCA_028567055.1 of Leptatherina wallacei. Taxonomy (NCBI): domain Eukaryota; kingdom Metazoa; phylum Chordata; class Actinopteri; order Atheriniformes; family Atherinidae; genus Leptatherina; species Leptatherina wallacei. Next base: position 18,318,076 of record JAOXYM010000004.1, on the reverse strand, counting down.
ACAGTATAAAATCATTTATGATACAAGAATTAATGAAACTAATATGTCATGAGACAAAGTAGTGGAGAAGGATTTAATCTGAATTTGCAAAGGAATACACCACCTGGAATGAAAGGCAAGCTGTCCGTCACACATTGTCTTGGTTGCCTTGGTTACACTGACTCAGACAAATTTCTCACACTCTTCTCTGTGACGTCTCACAAACCTTTTCAAGTTTCTCATCTTTGAAACACATGACAACTGTCATGTGAAACAGTTGTAAAGGCTTTGCTCAAATGTACGGAAGACAGTGCATCCATTACGATTCTTTAGGGAACAGTACATTTTACATATCAGTGCAGGTTGATTTCATACTCTACTGGATAATGGCAACAAATTAAGGCAAAAACCAAGATGTGACTTGGATTTGATTTAACTATTTACTCAAAAATGTCCGATTTTTCTATTGGTTTACTGTGTTATTAAATAAGTCAAACACAGCTTTGGACAGAGGGTGCACAAATCAGTCAACTAACCAAGGGTTGCTGGGGAATTTGATGTTGATTGACAAATGACCTGAATGACCAGTTGTAGGGGGGCTTTTTGTTATTTGTTTGTTGGTCAACATGAATTTCAAAGTTCTGGCAATGTGGACTGGACTACTTATTTTTGTTTTGGATAAGAATGGTCTGGGATGTTATAATGGCACTGCTGAGCTCTGGCAGATTTGTGCACTTTGGCACCCCCTAACAAAGGCTTATTTGGCATTCTGTCTCTTCTCACTTTCTCCAGCGATTAAAAACAAGTCTGATGTCAACGCTTGTCTTTTTCCTTTTCTTCACTTTCTCCAGTAATGTCCTTTTGGGTTTCTTTGTCAAATCAGACATGGTGCGCGTTCAAAACGGCCACTGCATTGACATCTATTTGCTGATGTGTGACACAGTGCTGTGAAGCAAAATGCAGCTGTCCTGTGATGTTCCAGGCTGGAAACACATAGTTATGAAGTATGGTTTCTCAGCCCCAGGATGCTGCAGGATAATGACGGCCCTAGAAATGTGCATATGAATGTCAATATGACATCAAAACAAGTCAGAAGCACAGAGTTTTAAGGTTAGAAACTTATGCAGTGTAGTTTTAAGCCACAGTCCTTTGTTGTCTCACACTGAAGCTCTTTGGTTTTTTTAACTGCCTGAACAGAGTAAGACATTTGATTGGATTAGCTTGAGAGTTAGTAAAACTGAGGCACTACAGAACTTTTAAAAGATTTTCTCCTCCTATTGATGGCTAATTTGACATCCATCTTGCATTCTACCTGAACTGTCAGTACAATGTTGACTCTTGTCCTATCTTTTTTTCCATCTTCTTCTCTCCTTTCTTTTCCTCTCTTCCTCCAATAATGTCTGCTTGCGTTTCTTTGCTTAATCAGCCACTGTGTATGGTTAAAACAGCCGGTGTGTTGATATCCTGTTGCTAGCATGTATAGTGAAGTGAAACTCAACCGCAATGTCGCGCAGCATCCCGAAAGTAAAAGATGTGAAGTGCGGTTTGTCATCCTCGGGACACTGCTGGGCAGCAGCAGCTCCAAAAATGTACATGATAAATGACAGTGTGCCATCAAACGAGTCAAAAACTAGTTTTAAGCTTGGAAAGTTTCATGTTGCAACTTTAAACTAATCTATTGAAAAAATAATGTGATTTATGGATCTCTGTCTGGGCCTTTTTTCTGCCAGTACTTTCTTGAAAATTACTTTGGAAATGTGTGTTTAAATTGTTCTTGTCTTTTTATTTAACTATGTGCATGTACAATTCTAATTGTTGCAAATTCACATTGCCTCATGAGATATCACCAAGAAGCTGCATTTCAAGATGTTAAGCACCTTGTTTCCCTCTAACTTCCATTTACACCGATTTTAAAGGTGATCAGTAGTCATGTGCTAAATTAGAGTATGAACAGTGTCTGCTTCAGCTCCACATCTCGAGGTGAAGTCCAGCTATGAGAAGGAACCTGCAGTGAAAACTGCTTGCTATCATTTTAAACTGCCATTCTGGGTAGTTTACTGTGGCAACTGCAATGTTATGTGGTGATTATGATATGCCCCCATCATGCTATGGTAGCTATATTTAAAGTCATCTATAAAAAAAGCAAAATAGGAACAAATGTGATCTTCTGAAATCTGAGTTGCTGGTTGACAAATATCATGTGCCACATTTGGCGCTGCACGGAAGTCCAAGTTAATATTTGCCTTTTGCTTCTTCCTCTCCAGTGTGCTGTTTTGTGGTCCATAAGCGCTGTCATGAATTTGTCACCTTTTCCTGTCCGGGGGCCGACAAGGGACCTGCCTCTGATGTAAGTAAAGAAAGTTGACAATCATGCAGGCACACAAATCTTCATTTAATTAAATCCTTTCTTTTATATTTGCCGTCAAAAGTTTTAAAGAAAGAGGACGTTTTAAGGAAGCTTGCAGTGAGTGAGACGGATCATGAAGCTCATGCTCGGGATAAATATTTTGTTGCTTATATGACTTTATTAAACTGTTAAATAATGGTTATCAGCAATGGCTTTGGGTTAGTATATGTACTCCTAGATGAGCATACACAACCCACACAGGAGGATGTAAGCTGTTTCCCTTGCTGACATGTCAGCCCCTCCGATCATATTAGCACATGCCAGTAAAGGGAAAATGTGCTGCCTGGTTGCCTCAGGTTAATGAACCAATGTCCCTCACTCACCGTTTCAATAAGCAAGCATTTTTTAACTTATGTGCTGATGGTTACTAATCTCTCACTGTTCCGCCCTTGCTTTTCTTGTCACCAGAACTTTTTTCTTTTTTTTTTTCATTTTTTTTTTCACCTATTTTTGCAAATCTTTCATACTCATTTTTTCTGTACTCCATTTACGTTCCCTTTCAGTAGTTTTCTGTTTTCGTTCTTTCATGCTTGAGGCAATATTTAGAAGATATTGTAATCTAAACTCAAAGAATTCACAAATTCCTTTTTACCATCATTGTGCTGGAGTTAAATCATATTTCTCCATTTAGATGCTACTGGTGATAAAAAGTTACTGCCATAGAGATAAAATAGAATGATGCAGAAAACAGTATTGCACACAAAAGTTGTTTTGTGACAACAGTTGCAACGTAATATGTGGCCCTTGTGCACAAAACCTGTTGCCTGTTCAGGAAATGGTTTTCCCTGTTTAAGTATTAAGTTGGCCTCATCACCCAACATCAGTGACTGGCTTTATTAATGACTCATGGCTGATCGGGAGCCAGTTCGTGCAGCCAATTTCCTTTAAGACCATGAAAAGCTACTTTAGAGGGGTAATGGTTTGAGAATGAAATATTTAGCAGTCACATACTTTGATAGATGTACTCTTTAACTGTACAAATATGATGTTTGGGCTTCTACTCTCTTTTGTAAATACACCAAAAAATCTGCCAGGTTGAACACTCTTGCAGAAGAGTTTTTTTGGATAACTCATTATAGTCAGCACACACAACAAAAGGCTATTAAGAACATCTTAAACTAAAATCTTGGAGCACTCTCCACACACATTCAGTGACCCTTCTTAATCAACAACTTTTTACGCTGACATTTTTTCTCTCCTCTGTTTCTGCAGGATCCTCGCAGTAAACACAAGTTTAAGGTCCACACCTACTCCAGCCCCACTTTCTGTGACCATTGTGGCTCTCTTCTGTACGGGCTGATACACCAGGGCATGAAATGTGACCGTACGTACACAGATATCTGCATTTGTTTGTGTTTGAGACCATTGCATAAATAAAGGGTTGAGCTTCAGAGGCCACAAGGAGATGGTCTCTCATTAAGTGGTGTTGAGGTGTAAAACCTTGTGTTTCAGGAATAAAAAAAATACTGATGAACATAAAGGCAAATTCAGTCATTTTAATGATGATTATAAAATAAAACAGTTTAGGGGACAGTTTTAGATTCTTTAGAAAACCATGTACAGCCTGTAAATGAAGCCTCAGGTCCAAATGGGTTAATGAGAGATTTGATAATCAGTGTTTGCTGAGAGCTGCAGCTCAGGCAATTTAAAGGCTGAAATTGGTTGTCCATATTAAGCAAATGGCAGGTTTCTAAAACCAAGTGTCTCCTCATTGTTGTGCAGCCTCCTGTGGACAAACCATTAGAGAAATCATTAATTAAGCAAATGTTCAG
>JAOXYM010000004.1:18292779-18304551 GCA_028567055.1 Leptatherina wallacei | reverse complement strand
ATTCCCACTAGAACGTAGACATTATTCCACCTAGAACGTAAACATTATTCCCACTAGAACGTAAACATTATTCCCACACACCTGCTCACCCTGTTTCCCCCCATACAATTACTCATATCCTCCCACCAACCACGTACACACACCAACACCCCCTCAACACATATCCCCCTTACATGCACATACACACACGCACTCCTACCCTCACAACACCCATCCACACACATTCTAACAACATCCTCCCTCGCCCCTACAAACCCTCACACACGCAGTCAGGGCCATGCACTAATGTCCTCCAACACCCATCCACATACCCCCTCCCCTCCTGCATTCACCCTATCAACACCTACATCCCCCCACACATACACGCACTCATGTCCTTCCACCGCTCATCCACATACACCCACATAACTTCCTCCCTCGCCCCACAAACCCTCAACATGTACACCCCCCACACCACACTCATGCGTATCATCCCACCACCCATCCACACACACACACGCACCCCTCCGCACTCACACACCCTCTCAACACACACATCCCCCACACATACATGCACTCCTACCCTCCCACCACCCATCCATACACACCCACACAATCTCCCCCCTCGCCCCCACTCACTCTCCACATGTACACTTCCCACACCACAAGCACTCATGTCCTCCCACCATTTATCCATCCACACACCCTCCTCCCCACCCCAATATACCCTCTCAACACATAAATCCCTTCACAAACAAAATATTGCACTCCCACCTCCCAACCATCCACATACAAACATACTCTCCTTCCCCTGCCCCCTAACACTGTCTCAACATGTATCCCCCCACACGCAGACATATCCTCCAACCACCCACCCACACACACACCCACACCCACACATCCTCTCATCGCACATACTTGCCCACACACACATGCATTCCTGCCCTCCCATCACCCATCCACATACTTCTTCCCTTCCCCCCGCGTACCTCCGCCCACACACATTCTCCCTATTTGTCTACACACACACACATACTCACACCCCTGCCCTCCCAACACCCACCCACCCATTTCCAACCCTCCACCAATCTCCTCCACACCTCTCCAGTCCAGCACCTCTCCACCCATCTCTCCCCTTTCACCCACAGCCAGATTCACCAACACCCCCCCTGCAGGGCCCCCCGCAGGGCAGCCCGCACAGGCCCCAGGCCCACGCAACCAGCCCACCCCGGGGTCACCCACGGAACAAGGGGCTCTAGAGGACCCCATCACCCTCGCCTCCTCCGCTGATGAAGGAATAGTGTGCCTTTGTCTGTACTTTGTTAGGCAGTTTACTCAATCCGCTTATTTCCTTACATTAAGTTAGTTTACCAATAATTGTATTGTGTACATAAATAAGTGCTGCTTCTTTCATCTAATCAGAATAAAGATGCATCTGTAAAGCATTTCAAACATGAGATAATTACACTGAATTCTTGAAATATACACTGAACAGGGTGTGCTGCATTATTAAGCTGCAAAAAAAGCAAACACATTAAAGTTATTAAATTAATTAACAAAATTGAGCATAATGAACAGTGAGTATGGGATTTTTGGGAAAGTGTAAGCACACCGGTGTAAACTGATCTTACCGTGTGCGTCTTTTGTGTTTGGTTTGTAGTTGATGACCAAACATCCAGGTAAGCGTCTAGGCTGTGGTCCAGAGGGGGAGAGAGACATCAAGGAACATGCCTTCTTTCGCTATATAGACTGGGAAAAACTGGAGAATAAAGAGGTCCAGCCACCTTTCAAACCGAAAGCTGTGAGTATACTGCAGACATGCATACTCGTCTGTTAATGCTATCCAGTCCTCAATGTGTGCCTCAGAAATGATTTACATTAAGGAAGAAAAAGAAATAATCAAACTTTAAAGGTAAGTTATAGAAATTATTAGATCACTCATCTCCTGAACCCAACCATCACCTGCCATTGGTCACTACTCTGACAAATGCTTTGCGAGTGTAGTCACCAATGATGAAGCTGAAATATCACTGCTTTCATTTAGACCAATGAAAATCCACAGTTTCGGCTGTGACTGATTTGATTGGTTGATACCATGTTTTAGTTGTATTTCTCTTTTTCTCTCTGTTGTTTGTTGCCCTTTTTTTCTTTACATCTTTCATCAAACTCACTCCACCCCCCCTCCCCCCATCTCTTTCCTCTCCTTTCCATGGCAGTGTGGGCGTGATGCGGAGAACTTTGATCGCTTTTTCACACGCCACCCCCCAGAGCTGACCCCCCCAGATCAGGAGCTTATAGCCAACCTGGACCAGGAAGAATTCCAAGGCTTCTCTTTTGTTAACCCTGAGTACTCTCACACAACTCACTGACCATGCCACATATCCCTGGGCTGCTTTACTACATCTCACAATCATACTGTACAGGAAATATTTAATAAAGGAAAAAAAAAAGAAGAAGAAAAAAGCTCATGATGTCATATCCAGGTTGCATTCAGCTGGGAAAAATGCTAAAGAAATAAGTGGTCATTTTGGGAAACATGCTTATTTTCTTCCTTTCCAAAAGTGTAATGAGTAGAATTTCCCCAAACTGGAAACACTGTGTTGCGTCTGGAGCTACAGCTATAGAATGATTAGCTTATTGTAGCTTAGCATAGTTTAGTTTAGCGTTCTCAAGTGTCTTAAAGGAAACTCTCCTGTATTTCTCTCAGATGAATATTCCAACTTTAAAACTATCATTATTTACAACCTGCCTCTTGCTAAACATCTAACTGAACACTGAATTTAACACCAAACATACAGCAACACATGTAAGTGCCTGATAAAAATCTGCTTCCTAGCTAGCATTAGCATTAGCATGTGCGTCAAAGATGCATACTCTTCCCACTGGCTGAAAAAGTAGCTGATGGTGTCTGGTATTAAAGCTGGTATGGTACAGACAAGATGGTGCTATCAAGTTAGAAATTTCCAGAGTTCCAAACAGTTAAAAATTGCAATTGAGGTCTATGCTGTGTCACAAATTGTTTCTGTAGTTTCCCTTGCTATTTTGACAAGTGCATCTATATCCTGACCACTATAAGTGCCTGGATGTGCTCATATCGGTGAAAAGATTAAGTCTTAAAATCAATCTTCTTCTCATCCTTTTAATGGAATGATCACCAACAACTTCAGCCAGTATGAGGGAGATAAATTGACGCTGTCTATCGTGGTGCAAACGCTAGCTAGGTCACAGTGGCATCACCACCTCACAGCCTTTGTACCTACAATCTTTAGAAAAGAAGAGGCATGCTAACACGCTGAATTAAGAGACTGAAAATTGTAAACATAGTGCAGTCTAAAATAATAGTATGTTAACATTTATATTTAGAGGACTTATATTATTTAGCTGTGGTGCCAAATTACATTCTTAATTAGACTGACGTGGTTGGTAACATTGCTGAGCAGCTGTGAGAAACTACCAGCATGACACAATTCGAGCAGTCTCTTGCAGCAAGCAGTGGAAAGGTGGTGTTGGACCACCAAACCCTGCACAAAACCAAGTCGGTCATCTTATTACATATGTTGGAGTTGGATTGTCTAACAGCAAGACATACTTTCACAACTCCGATTATTTGAATTGTTATAAGTTAACATGACAAACGGCAACACATTAGCCATTTTTGCCCCCTGCATTGTTTTTGTTGTTTTGATACTCTCAGAAATAACATTGCAGTCCAAGATTACGTAACTTTTACACATCCAGAGAGAGCTGCTATCCCTGTGAGGGTTAGCAGAATGTTATACTTGCCTGAATTTCCTGCACCTAAAATGCTACTTTTGCTGCTTCTGTCAATCAGTTGGTGCATTGTTAGCTTTTGGAGTCTCTAAAGGGTATAGATCAGTGTTACCTGCAAGCTTTACTTGTATTAGACATGTCATTTGCGTTTACCCCAGTGTCCAGTCTTCATGCTCAGCAAAGCTCATTATCTCCAGGCTCCAACTCTGTACTTAGCCCTTCTGAAATTTGGAAAGAAAGCACATAAATGTATTCCCCAAAATGACACATGATTCAAATAATGATCAGCTGGAAATGCAGACATGCGCATAAATGATAGAAATAAGCCAAAATAATCAGATATTCCTGTATCAAGGTGCCAGTAGAAGACTAGTCTATTTTCCAGTGGCAATACTTTTCTGGGTTTAATGTGGTTTAGCACAAGCTGCTCTTGTATCATCTCTGCTGGCTGTATTTCTATCTTTAGTGCAGAAATGTTGCTTGCATCTGAATGCTGCCCAGCTGCTCACATCAGCAGGTTGATGTTAGTCCAGCTTCAACCTGATCTGTTTTTTGTGTTACCCTCCCTGTAACTACATATTGACTGTGACAACCCATCAGTGATGTTAATGAGTGTACAATGATCACATGTTGGTAGCCCATACAGTGTAAGTGGAAAAATGATCAATTGCTTTGCTATAATTGTTTAAATACTAATCAGTTTCCCAATGTTTACTTTTGTCAGTAGGATCAAATGCTTATACACTTTCTCTTCAATGTTGTAGTGAGCTTATCTACTGTTTTTTTTTTGTTTTTTTTTTGTATTTTCATATAATTTACTATTTTTACACATGCAGTCTGCAGAATTTAAACTTTGCACCATGCTGGTTTTCTTTAAGTTTGTGTTTTTTGTTTGATTTTTACTTAAAGCTAATTACTTTTATGGATCCATCAAAGAAAACTTCCTCTGCATTGCACTGTGTTTCTGTTGACAGAGAGCACATTTAGTGGCTTGTTAACAACAACTTTACTGAAGTTCACATACTAAGCTGTTTATAGTCCTGTGATGCCGGTAGTTTGTTCGCTTACAGAAACCGCATCTCCAGAAGTGCCAAAACAAAGCTCAGAGTCATTAGGACTTAGAAAAATATTGCTCTTAACTGTGATGAAGGGCAGCCATCTTGTGCCATTTTGCAGTACATGTATCATTATCATAATATACATTATAGCCTATCTGTTCACCAACAACACAGTACCCTTTGAAAGTCATTTTCATATATAAGGTTAATTTGTCTGAGTTGTATTATACTTTTGTAACTGTGTAGCGATACAAGGTAGTAATGATGTGTCAAATCTTGTTCTTAGAACTTGTATCATAAAATGAGGTTATATGGTGACATCAGAGATAATTGCTTGAAATGACAATGAATTAACCAGGTGAAAACAGTGAGCACTTATTGTGATGATGGTAAAAGTGACAAATCAATGATGAGATACAGCAGAGGGAAAAAACATATATATATACACACACACACACACACACATGCACACACACACATATATATATATATTTATATATATATGAGTTCTTTATCAAAGAGATATTTGGAAAAGGTTTTTCTGAATGGAAGAGAGGCTTCTGTGGATTGTGTATTTGTCCTGTATGACTGGAAACTGATAATATACTGCCAGACTAATTCTGTTGTGTCTGCCTCGTTACTGTTGTTGCAATGATTAAAGAAAACAGTGCAGCATTTTGGCAGTTGAGTTTATTTCTTTCTGAGGTTGATAAGATGATTAATTCCAGTATTCATCGTCTTTTTTTTTTCTTTTCTGGTTTTTATATGATTTTGTTTAATGCACTTAATTTTGCAGGGTTCAACACATATGGTTGCAAAATAAGTCAGATTTTCTGAGAACAAGACTTCCTTTCTTTCTGCAGTAAATTTCTAATGTGTTAATGCAAGAGGCAGTTTCATCACCTAATTAAAACAATATAATTTTAATGTTCAGCTTGCAATATTAAACAAGGTATGCTGTTTAGTGGGGCTGCACATTTTCTGCAGTTCTTTGTCGGAATCAGCTCAGTTTACATCACAATGCAAAACTCTAATTTTCAGAGCTGGAGTCCGCAAACGAGTGAGGAAAATCATGGTGACCATGGCATCCATCTTTTTATTCAGTGCACAAACAAAACATATTTAAAAATTTACTAAATGTCATAGTCTACCGTACTTATGTAATGTTATCCAACCTGTTCATAAATGCAACATATGTTGTGTTTTGTTTTTTCCCAAAAATACACAAACATTTAGTAGTAATAATACCTATATCTGCTTCATGCACATCTATGAGCTGAATTAGAGGTGAAAAATGTTTCCAGCCCCTCCTCATTTCAGCTGGAAGCCCTGTGATGACAAAAAGGAGGAGGTAGGAAACTAAATGCTTTGTGTGATATTTGTGTGTGTGATACATGTATTGCCAAGGGCTCACTGCTTCACTTCCCTGTGTGAAATCCCTTCTAGTGTGGTTTGGTTTATTATCGATTCTGTCTGCTCTGTACTGGAACATTTCTTCTCTCTGGCATTAGAAAATGTGTCTTGGATCTTTCTGTATCTACTGTGGACATGGTTTGGGTGGATCTTTTCCATCTTTTGAATGTTTTTCTGGGTTTGTTGATGGCTGTTGTTTGTTTTCTGTTGACTTGCTCCTCTCCTGCATTGAGTCATTGGTGTGTCTTTTCTCTAGTCAAAACACAAATGTGACACAATCATAGCTCTTATTTGACAATTTGACTTCATTCCATGTTTTCACGTTTTTCAGTCCAGATTTAAATACTGAACCATTTTTTCTCCCTCTGACAATTACCCCTGTTCATTACTGAACTTAGGAAGCTGCTCAATGCTGTATATTGGGAGTAATGGAGCATAAGGGACACAATCCCAGGTTAATTTGAATCCAAATCAATGCAGCACTATGTTGACATTTTTTTGCTCTGGCTCTACACAAAAAGGGAGTTTTATTTGTAAAATAGAATAAAAATTAAGCTCATGCAGTTGTGGGGGGGAGAGTATATTTATTCAGTTCTATAGTTTAACACAAGCTGAACAGGACAGATTTTGAAAATAAATCTTAGCACGTCTCAAAATAATGCAACCTCAAAGGAACAACATATTGAATATTTAAGTCATTATTGAAATGATAATGATAATAAACTAAGCCACAATTCAGAAACAGTGACCGAATAGTTAATTAGTAAGTACACTCTTACAGCTTCCTCAGGAATTGAGAGGGTGACTGATGGATCATCAGCAAGTATGAGCATCTGTATAAAACAGAAGTTTTGGTAGCTTGCTGCTCTGGAGCTTTCAGATGTTCATTGATAGAATGCTAAGGTGGAAAGACAACAGCAGTGACTTCAGAGAAGGAATTGTTGCTTCCACTCAGTCTGGGAAGGCTTATAAGGTAATTTCCAAACAATTTAGTGTTCATTATTCTACAGTAAGAAAGAGTATCCACAGAAAATGAAATTTTTCAACATACTTACCAATATTTCCCTAGTTGGATTTTACAAAAGGTTCAACCCAAAATTTGAAGAATTGCTTCGAGAAACAGAAAAAATAAAAACCACACCTTTGAATATGTGAGGCATCAGATAAATTTTAAAGTCAATGAAAGTAGGATTAGAAAAAGACTGAAGAAGCATGACTTGTTTGAAACTGTCCATGTAAAGTCTCTCTATAAAGATCTTGGCAGCATGACTTGCAAAGTCTTACCCAGACAAACCACAAGTTTTCTGGAACAAAATCATTTGGAGAGATGTTTGGTCATAATGCACAGTACCATGTTCAGCAAAAACCAACCTCATACCAATTGTCAAGCACAGTGATGGAGGGCTAATGATTTGGGCTTGTTTTGTAGTCATTTAGTAGTCCATAGACAGAAGTAGGGGTGTAAAAAGATATTGATTTACCGAAATATCGCAATATTTCCCCATTCTGCAGCAATTCTATTTAAAATCCTCCTCCACACATTCAAAGCCCTCAATAATCTGCCCCCCCCCCGTATCTGACCTCCTTCATCACCATATACCTTCCTGTCATCTCCGTTCCTCTGACACTGGTCTTCTTTCCATTCCTTTCATGACCAAGTACAGAACCTGGGGGGAACAAGCTTTCCCTACACTCTGGAACTCACTTCCCACGGACATATGTACATGCTCTGATCAAACAGTTTTAAAAAATTGCTAAAAACACATCTTTTTAGAGCTGCTTTTAATAATTTTAATAATTAAATGTACTCTTTGCTGTTTTGTGTTTTATTGCTGTTAAATTTAATTGTTATTTTGTTTTTTTATTCATGTTTTTATTGCTTTTTTTCCTGTTTCCCTGCTGTAAAGTGTCTGAGTGTCTTGAAAAGCGCTTTTTAAAATAGATTTATTATTATTATTATTATTATTATTATTTTGCGTGACGATATTGTATCAATATTCAAAAATACAATACGGATTTTATTTTTCTAAAAAAAGAAGAAAATTTTTATTTCAATTTTTCAAAATCGACAATTTGTTATATATACAAACAGTATACACAGTGGTGGTATCGATATTTAACACCACAATATCAAATTTTTATGAAGAAAAATGTAGAATTTTTTTGAAAATTATTTTTTTTTCTTTCCAAAATCAACAATTTGGTATCTATGCAAACATTACACAGCGGTGGTTCATTTCTGTGTTGTATCTAAACATGACTTTTTGACTTTACTTGAAGAATCTGAAGCACTTTAATTTTAAATTTATGTAGATGTAGATGTTAAAAGGAAAACAGTAGAAGTGTTAATCATAAATGGTGATGTGTTTGATGCTACAGGGATACTTGAGACCTTTAGGCTACTGATGAGGATGATTTTCTTTTCTTTATTCGTCTTGTACATAAAGACCAAGGCCCTAAAGTGCGCCACAATTATTTAGTACCTGTTGTGTTTCCATGATTTGCGGGTGATCTACTTACATTGCTCACGCAATTAATAACAGGTGCAAACAGCAGTAGCCTATTTAAATTTGGATTTAGCATTCGCTATTGCTTTGTCATGGAAGGATCTTGAGAGCAAATAAGCCGCAAAATTAAATTCGATTCAATTGAGGTTGAAATATTAGTAGAGGAGGCAAATAAAAATATTGCTGAGCTCAAGAAAAAAAATCTAAATGTCACCAGACTGACTGCAATATGGGAGAATATCTGCGAAAAAGTAAATGCAGTTGGAAAAAACCAGAAGAACAGCGGAGAAAGTTAAGAGGAGGTGGCAAGATATAAGAGGAGAACCAAAAAAAGAATTGCTCATAATAAAACATCGTCAAATAAGACAGGGGGGGGCATCAGAAGAGATTCCTCTGACCAATATTGAGGAACAGGTGCAGCTCACTTTCTGCGAAGAGCAGGTAACTGGTGTATCGGGGTATGACACGCGGGAGCCGGTTGTAGAGCAACGTATGGGCACAAAATAAAACAAGTTTTCATAATGTCAACAAAAGTTTTTATTGACAAAATAAAAATGAACGTGTCACTTTTGGCACAAATTTTAAACTCAAGTTGTGATTTTTAACATTCAAACATCCGTTTGATTTCTTTCCAGGGGTTCAGTCATCGCCCCCCCATTCCTCACATCAGCACCAGGCCAAACCAGACCAGCACTAATTGCAAGTGTGCGTTAAAATGATCCAGATGATAAATAGTGCAATACTGCCATGAGTTTTGTCATACAAGGGATGGCATGACTTCTCCTTGTGACATATTCTAAATCAGCCCTTCATTTATCAGTAATTCTAATATTGCAACGCTAGATAGGCGATAGGTCTCAACAATCCTCTCCTCTGGCATTCCAAATATATTAATACGAACAGAAAAGATGCGTTTTCTCCGTCTTCTTTCGTGGTGTCTATACCTCCTCCTTGCAATTTATTACTGCAGCCATTAAGTGTACTGTTGTGCCAGTTAATACCTGCTTTTCAGACCTGCTATTTATAGGCGCAAAGATAGTCACCGCAAACAAGTTACACTTTCATAAATCAGATTGCGTGTGCAAAGCTGATTATTTTTTGCATAGTCTCCTCCCAACATTTTTCTGGCAGAAACGCCCATATTGCATATTCATCAGAGGCAGACAAATGGATTGTGTGTACTATTTTGTCAGTATAACAGTGCACAATCCTCATTGCGCCCTGTTAATAAATCAGCTGCGGCTGATTTTTGTGTGTGCAATCAAGTTAGCACTTGTTCTAGTACACGCAAACCTTTCGTAAATCAGGGCCCAAGTGTTTTAATTTCTTCTGTAGTGAAATGTAGATCCTCTGTTCTCATTCAGTAATTTTATGTCCAACATATTACAGGTTGGAGTTTTTACTGTTGTAACAGTTTTCTTACAATTAAATTCTGGTAAAGAAAAATCGCTATATATCGTCTTACCTATAGTATTGCAATATATCGCGATATATAGGATCGTTGCCCCTGTATTATATGTATGATATATATCGTATCGCCAGATTTTGCCAATACACACTCCTAGACATAAGTAGACCATAAGTTTGTTAGAAAACCAAACTGTTCTCGTGTCAAATCTGTGGTCATCTATCTGACAGCTGGCTGGCTGAAACTGAGTTATGCTACGGAACAATAATCACATGAACAGCAAATCTACAAAAGAGTGAGTGAAAAAGACAAGAATAAAGGTGTTGCAATTACAAAAATTTTTTACCTCAACCTGACTGAAATATTGTGGATGGAACATATTAAAAGTGTGCTTAAAGAATGCCCACAAACTTTAATGAACTGAAGCAACATTAACGAGAAGAATAAGACAAAATATCCCCAGTTTAATGTTAGAGACTTGTAACATCATAAAGAAATAATTATCTCACCTTATTGCTGCTGATGGTGGTTTTGTGAGCTCTTGTTTAATGAGATGTTCTTGGTTTTTCATAAACTGCTTCTGAATTTTGTTTTATTTTTCCTTCATTCATAATGACAATATAATATGCCATGTTTTTATGTCCTGCCAAGTAAAACCTTAGAATTGAAAGACAATGTACTTCTTTTTCACATGACAGCATACATTATTCCTAACAATACAATATTCTCTGTAAATCTTAGCCCTAAAAAGGCAGTGAATATTGTAACCTATTTACATTCAACAAAAGTTAATTTAAGGCCAATTATCAAACATTCACATGTGAAAATATTCATGTTACAACTTTGATAAACAATTGCAAAATGATCCACATGTAACTTCTAAATTATAATTTCCACCAGAATATTTGGAGGAAAAGAAAAAAAAAATCCGGATTTTTTGCATCATTGTGTTGGTTTTACTGCCGTCCGGTGGATCTGTGGATCAGGCTTTAGATCTGATCAGCGCAGGTTACTACATCATCAAATTCAGATGATTTAATTTAATGAATCCATTAAGAAGACATTTTTTTTTCATATTTATAAATTGCCAATGCTCTCAAAACGTTCAAATTACTTTGAAAAACAGACAAAAGTACAATTGTGGTCACAATAAAGCAGTATCTAAAGCAGAAAAAACTGACCATGTCAGATAAAAGCAGGTGCTAATTAGCTGGCTGAAGGGACAGGTTGTTTGGGTTTTCAGTTTTTCCAAATGATATAAATTTTTTAGGGATGTTCAAGTGTTTACGCAAATTCCTTTTAACGGCGATAATCTTTTTAACGTGCGATTTGGCATAATTTCAGGGAAGTGATGTAGAAAGCAGGTTGAAGCAGAAACAGACACAAGATGGATACACCAACAGTTCATCTTTAAAGTTCTGCAAGATGGTTTTCTGGAAAAGACTGAGGAATTTTATCTACTAAGTTCTCCAAATAATGCAGGAGAAGGCGACTCAAACCAGCCACGGGTCAAGGAATAAAAAGTGAAACTTAAATTTACAGTGACACAGTTTGCCTTGGACCTGTCCAGGGTGCACCCTGCCTCTCGCCTGATACTTGCTGGGATAGGCTCCAGCCCACCCGCGACCCTGCATGG
>JAOXYM010000004.1:18265512-18276370 GCA_028567055.1 Leptatherina wallacei | reverse complement strand
GTATGTATGTATGTATGTATGTATGTATGTATGTATGTATGTATGTATGTATGTATGTATGTATGTATGTATAATTTCGCAGGTTTTATATTTACATTCAGTTTTAAAAAAAAAGAAGAGACATGAGACGATTATATGAATCATTTTAAAATTAGCCTTCCTGAATCTAGCAATATAATGTGACAAAATATTAACATAAAAGATGTCCTGTTTTCTGATGCAGAAAAATATTCTGGTCTCCTTTGTGTTTAACCCCACAGTTACACAATACACCTTTTGACTTACTGTTTCTAATGTTTCTGGGCACTGTGGATGATTGGAACGTCTTTTGCTTACGAGTAGAGATATCTCTTGCCGTTACGTACTCTTTGTAAAACCTGAGATACATCCGGTTCCGTCCAGCGCCATTT
This sequence comes from Leptatherina wallacei, assembly GCA_028567055.1. NCBI lineage: Eukaryota > Metazoa > Chordata > Actinopteri > Atheriniformes > Atherinidae > Leptatherina > Leptatherina wallacei. Next base: position 18,275,960 of record JAOXYM010000004.1, on the reverse strand, counting down.
TGATGAAACAGCGAGGGTAGGAGCAGTTTACCACCTAAATGGATTTTATGGATTTAAACTGAAGAATCATCTGGATAAGTGTTTTTCGAGTTGGAAAACTATCGTGGATCGAAGTGGAACCTTTGCTCCCTGACTGTGAAATTTGTGGATTGTGTCGGTTAATTCGACAGTTAACTGTGGCAGCGATGTTAGCATAAATCCGTTAACCATTAGCTGTTAGCTTTTGTTAGGCCATTTGTGTTTCATAATGTGTGGAGTGGCGAGGCATGATTAGCTAAATCTTGAAGTATAGCATGCTAGCAGTAACATACACACGGTACATTACAATTTCAGAATAACATTTTGAGGTCCGACAGAATTAAACACTGTGGACTTGGCGGGGAGCTTTTGTGGACTTTTTTGTGGAATGCGATAGTCTTTGTTTATATTTGGTAAATAAGGACTATTTCAAAAACATTGCTTCAAGGACTGATGCTTGGGAAACGAAAGGCCCGCTGCTAGCTACACGAGCGGCTCGTAGCGCGGCGGTTTGGGCTTTTCATCAAGGACAATACACTACGGACTTGGTCTCATTTACATCCATGTAATTGTGCTGCATGGACTCTCTTGGATTTGGTCGCACTCTGATGTGTTTTATTGGACTTTGAAGAACTGACGAGGTACCCAGTGCCTCTCAATGGCGCTTTGGCCTCACACCTCGTATATTTTTCTTTGGCATTGATAAGGACTCTGTCGTCATCTGCGAGCTGAGCCTTTTCCCATTTTATCCTTTTCTTTCTCCAGAGTGTTTCAGCGAATATAAAGAAGGTTTACCAATTAAACTCACCGCATTTAGTCTCCTGTGTTAAGTGTTGACGCTGTTTAATTTTCTTATGACAGGCCTGTGTTCCATTTTCCCACTTGTGCTTGGTTGACCTCATTAGTGCTTAGACCTGTAAACATGTCGTGTGTTCACTATAAGTTTTCTTCCAAACTGGACTACAACACAGTCACTTTCGATGGGCTGCATATCACCCTCAGCGAGCTGAAAAGGCAGATTATGGCCCGGGAGCGCCTCAAGGCCACAGACTGCGACCTGCAGATCACCAATGCGCAGACTCGAGAAGGTATTTCATCCGATAACACATTAGGATGGCCCATTTAAAAATGTAGCCCGATCATATTGTGATGAAATATTGTTCATAGGCTGACATTTATAACATGGTGTTGGTGGTTAAAAGTAATGAAAATTGGGCCAGCCGGGATTTTGGCTTATGCAGTATGTTGTTAAGCTTTGTTTCGGGGTTGCAATTAAAGAATCTTTTCACTGAATAGTCAACTAATTGTTTTTATTTATTTTTTACATTGGATGTTAAGGGTAGTGTAAGACTATCAATACAATCTAATAGAAACACTCATAATACATGCTAAGTGCTTGTGTGTTATTTAATTTTGATTTCCTTAAGAATAATCAAATACATGATTAATGGCTAGTTAATGTACTTCTGATTTAGTCCATTTGCAAACTGGAAACTACTCCACAACAAGTGATTTTTAACATTAATATCTTAGAAATGCATTGTTTAGTTTTGGTTGTTTCAGTTACTTCCATAACTTTGGGTGAAGGAATAGGGTCATACACGCTTGAGAAATGCTGTATTTAGATGTCCCTTCAAAGTCAGAATATCATTGTAGTTATGGCAACCCACAAATATGCTGGGTTTTTTGTTGTTGTTTTTTTCCTACAAGCAGTACAGCCTTATCAGCTGACAAACACGTAACTGTAGTCTTAAAAAAGTGTAATGTTTTTGAATGATTACTGTTGTCTTTTGTAGAATACACAGACGATGAAGCGCACATCCCAAAACACTCGTCTGTGATCGTCCGCCGCACTCCAATTGGTGGAGTAAAACCTGCTGGCAGGACGTTCATTGTGTGGGTATATTCATACAAATATAATATGTTGGTCACAATAGAGTAGTGGGGTTGCTAATTTAAACATTTAATGATGCCATCTGTAGGTTTCGTTTGCATTTTGTTGTTTTTCTTTTAAATTTACCCCGTCCCTTGCAGAGTAGTACAAAACTTAACCTGTGGTTAGCAGTGGAGTTCTTTTAGCAGCTGAAAATTTCTTTCTCTTGGTTTTTGCAGAGATCGTTCTGACACAGCTGTTGTGGGATCATCAAGACCCGTATGTAAAACAAACCCAAAACAACACTCTCTCCTCCTCACCTCTCTCTCTCCCTTTCTATCTGACTATAGTCACCTTTTCTTGAGAACATTTTGTCAACAAAGATCGAGTTGTATCTGATGTTCTCTGTGTGTTTGCCACATTTGTGTTGAGATTTCGACTTCTATATGGTATTTTATGTCTTATGGGAAAGGAGTTCTGGAGTCACCCTAGTTAAAATAGTTTGTTTCTTTAAAGACATTGATTTTGTTTCCTTTTTTAAATAAGCAGATTTAAGTGCATTATGGCTAAATGAGATGAAGTAAAGAGAAACAACAGACTAGGAACCATTGTTTAATGATGCTTTGATCTAATTGTTAAACTGTTGCCACATTATAATTTCCTGAGAAATGATTTTAAAGTGACTGTGTTTCATAATGAAATGGTTTTGTACCCTGCATCAGGTCAGGCAAATGTATTTTTAAGGGATTTGTAAAAGGAAAATTTTGTTTTTTCTGTATTGATAATTCATTGTCATTTATTTTCTGTGAAGATATTTTATTTATTATCTGGTTAAAGAACCCAAAGAAGTAAAGTGTGGCTGAGATTGATTGTATTTAACTTAAATAACTGCATTCATAAGACTAAAGTTGTGTGAGTGGAGTTTGATTTCCCAGTGGTTTTTATTTGATTTCAAAAGCATGCTAAACAAATATTCTCCCATCCGTTGTTCAATAACAAATATCAATGTCAATTGTTCTGTCTTGTACAATTTCATCACAAAGATGTTTTGGTTTGCCTCTAGAATGGACTGGACATAACTTTTTTGAAGGCTCACATATTTTACCCTGCTGAGTTGCACACATTCAGTTTCTAAGTTCCTCTTTTGCAAAGGAACCAGTAAAATTCAGTGTATTGTTACAACTTTGATTTGGGGGTGGGGGTTTAAAAAACCAGTTTTGCTAAGTAAGAGGCTGTGAATTGGCCTCTCACCTGTAATGCTGTGACACAAGCACAAAGTACTAACCCATAATCAGTGAAGTAAATGCCCTGTGAATCTCTGGAGGCCTCCCATGGTTGCTGCAGTGACAAGTATACTGGTGTAGTGTGTCCTGTAAGCTGCACAACCTGTCAATAAAGATGTTCAGTGGTTCAGTGTCAGAACTGCTTGCACCAGATCCCTGTGTGTTCCCTCCACAGCTTACTGCAATAATCAGTGTTTCCTCTGAGCCCTGTGGATCATGATGGACACGCCACCTGTCTCGTTTATTAACAGACCCTTGTTAGAAGAAAAGAGCAGAGTAGCTTATGTAAAAAATTACCTGTGCTTGACACTTCTGAATCCTGAGCTGTGTTACAGAGACACATGACCTTTCACTCTGTAGTACTTTTAGGACTGTTTTAAGGGACAGTTTGAAGGTTTGATGACACTAAGTATTACATATTTTTGATGCTCAGGCTGATTCTAGAGGGGGAAAAAAAGTGCACACTTTTGTTTTACCAGCTCTACATATTTTGACACTTGACAGAGTTTGCATTTTTTTTAAAATGGATTGGAAACACTCCCTGCTGCGTTAGCTCATTAGGTTTCCAGAAATAAGCTTAAAAGTGTTTAATCATTTTGAAATAGTTGCAACTGCCACTTTTTTTTACAAGGTAGTGCAAAACTTTAAATCTCTGGCTCAGTGAATGAAACTGCAGGTTGTGCCAGTAGTGTACTTTTGGAATTTGCTGATAAGCACACATAGTTTGGAAGCTTTGACGTGTAAAATATGCAGGCCTAGACTTGTGTGGAGGAGTAGTTGAAGTAAAAGTATACTATACATGGAATAAGCTTACTGTAACAATTGTAAATGTTGTGGACATGGATTTATCATGAATTAAATATTTGAGAAATAGTAAGTACAGGCACAGAGTTGTCATATTTTTTAACATTTGGCAAAAGATAGAAATGCCACCAGCATGGATGCTTTGCTTTTTTTAAAACCACTTTTTTAAAAATTGTATCATTATTTATTATTGTAAATCCCTCCGGATAAACAAGCTGAGGGTTTCACATTAGCTTTTATAGTTTTTTTTTTTTTTATAAATATGACACAACAGAGGGATGAAAACCGTGAGCACCATTTGTAATCCATGCTCACTTGTGCAAATGTGCATTATTTCATGTGCTTTAAGTGTGCAGCAAAGACCCTAATATTGCGAAGACTTGAGTGGACTGGATACAGATGTGGTGGGAAACTGTCTGGACTCTTCCAGTGTATGTCTAATTGACATATTAACACCCTTAATTTATATACTCTGATTCTCCTGCAGACGGATTCTTCTCCTTCTTTGTCTCTTGCCCAACTGGCCAAGGTAGCGTTTCTGTACATGCTTGTTGTTCTTCCAGAAAGCATTTCTCCAATTAGAATTGATAGATTTTTGTTTATTTATTCAGTTATTTTGGGGGAGGAGCTGGCATTCTCCTTTTGTCTTAATTTTCTCCTCTCTGTTATGTGTTATAGACTGCAAACCTGGTCGACGCAAATGCATCAGAGGAAGACAAGATTAAAGCTATGATGTCTCAGTCGAACCATGAATATGATCCAATACAGTTAGTAAACACGCGTTCATTATTCCTGCGATTTTTCTTTATACAAACCTCTGCATGTCAGGCTCTTAAATTTTCTTAATCATTTTTAGTAATGAGTTTAAATGAATTTAAATCAATTTGCCTCTTCAGTTACTCCAAGAAGGCAGTTGGACCCCCGCCCGCTCATTATACTTGCTTTCGCTGTGGGAAGGCTGGTCACTACATTCGGAACTGCCCCATGCTCATGGTAATAATTGGTGCTTTGTTTGTTGTTAGCCCCTCATCATGTTGTTTCTTTTAACCTTTAATACAGCAGTCATTTTTGATCTTCAGATGATAATTTTGTTTGTTTTTTATACTTTCAGGTGCAGGATAAAAGTGTGGATGGTCCTAAGCCAGTACGGATCAGTAAGGGCATACCACAGAGCTTCATGGTGAAGGCAGAGCCGGGGGCAAAGGGAGCCATGTTGACGAGTACTGGAGAATATGCTATACCTGCCATAGATGCGTATGTCAACTACAAATGAATGCAGTTTTGTCCCAAGTTTTTGTGTGTCTGCAATGCATTCAATAGAATCATAACCATCGCTCTTTCCCATTTTGTACACTTTTGTATTTTTAAATGACAATTATCTGCTATTAATTTATTTACTAGTTTTATTTTTTGCTGTTAACGCACCCCTTAAAAAGAAAAACTGCTTCTCTTATGATAGGGAAGCATATGCCCAGGGGAAGAAGGAACGGCCACCATTTGTTCCACATGACCAATCTTCATCTGAGGATGATACTGATCCAATCCCCGACGAACTCTTGTGTCCAATCTGCAATGACCTGATGACTGATGCCGTAGTTATACCCTGCTGTGGAAACAGTTACTGTGATGACTGTGAGTTTTTAAATGTTTTTTTCTGTCAGAAGGGAGAAATAATTTTCATAAAGTTGAACCAATTTTGTTTCATATGAAGTGTATTGGGGTACGTGCTTTTCAATCCTGATTAATTTTGAGTAGTTTTTGATGATTCAACTGCATTTCCAGTCAGTCTTTGATTATTGCAGAAAAGAAAAAAATCTACTGCTATGAATAAAGGACTTGAAAGGAAGTTCTTGTCATTCTTTTCTTGTTGTGATGAATGTGATCTTGAGTCTAACTGACAATGCCTGTTTCCAGGTATCCGGACTGCCTTGTTGGACTCAGAGGAGCACATCTGTTTCACATGCAAGCAGTCAGATGTTTCACCTGATAATCTCATTGCCAACAAGTTTCTTAGACAGGTAACTAGTCTCTTCATACGTGTCCATTCTCATATATTTAAGGCTAATTTTACTTGAATCCTTTACAAAATAAACAATCTGTTTTTTGTTGCGAAGGCTGTGAATAACTTTAAGAATGAGACGGGATACACCAAACACGTGCGTAAGCAGATCCAGCACTCGGCCCCTCCTCCACCACGACCACTGTTGGTGAGGCCTCTGCAGTCAAGACAGCAAGACCCCCTGATGGTTAATGTCTCCAACCCTCCTTCAACAAGTGCACCCATAACTGTCCCTAAAGCACAGGACCCGCCTCCTGCACCTGCTCCGGTTACCACTTCCCCTGTTCCTCCTCCTGCCCCTAGTCCTCCTCATGTTGCTCCTGTTGAAGAAAGAGAAGCTTCACCAGCCTCTGCACCTGTTCTTGACCGCCATTCTCCTGTGCACACTACCAGCCAGGGTGAACCACCCCTACCAGGGTATGTCAAATCAAATATTTGATTGGTGTTTGTCAATAACAATGTGTTGAGAACTGTGGTTTGAGGTATTTTTGCCTTTTCGTAATCTGTGTCTTGTTTCAGTGAGACTGATCCAGAACCCACTGTGACACAAGACTCTTCAGGAGCCTCAGAAAGTGGATCACAGGTGGGTCCATTTTCACCTTAATAATAATGTATTGGTTTGAGCTGAATTACTGTATCACCGATGACAAAAGGTGCCCGGATCGATTGTAGCCCAATTGTTCTCAGCTAATATTTGTTGATCACAGGGTCATAATGAAAGATTACTGTTTTTTACCACTGATACAGGTTAACAACTTAATTGACATCAGATGCAAATGCCTGCTTTTAAAACAAGAATCCATCAATTTTCTTGGATTAAACAAAAGTTTCATTTTACACTCTCCCACAGAGCTACAGTTTACCTGTTATTGGCCACTTGCCGCCTGCAAGACTGAATCATCCACCAGGTCAGAGGCCGGATTTAGTAATTTGAGGTTCAGTGAATCCAAAGAAAAAACTATGAAAGGAAACTGATTGTTTCTGCTCTTTTAGGTCACCAGTCACGTCCCAACCACTCTCACAGAGGATCAAGCAGACACTGGTGAGACTCAACCAGCAGCCTGATCTAATCTACTAAATGTTTGTATTTCAAAAGTCAGTCTTGTAATGCTTATTGTCCTGTTTTTTATTAGGTACAGAAGTCGAGGCGAGCCCCCCTCCAGTCATCTGCAAACGGCTTTACCTCCAGCACCTGCTCCTCAAGTTTACCCATCTCCCCTGTACCCGCCCCCACCACAACCCTATCCTCCTCTGTACAGCTCTGGCCCTGGCCTTATCCCTCCACCTGTCATGAGTTATCAGCCACAGGCTGTTTATGCACCCGGACCACAAGGGCTCAACCCTCCCTGGGTTGCCCCAGGTGCTCAGCCTTCTCTTGTTCCTTTACTACCATCCCTATCACAGCCCCCCCTCTCAAAGGAGGATTTCTACAGACCGAGGCACCACCGACAAGACAAGTGAGTTATTCTAAAACTACTGTCAACAAAACTATAGTGGTTAGTGTAGCTGATGTAAAAAAAAAAAAAAATTCTAAATGTCACTCAAGGTTAGGATTATGAAAATATATGAATTGAGTCGATTTAAAATTATTGAAATGAAAATTTAATATCATCTTTGTATTTATAGAATTACATCTAAACTGGATGAATTCACTAAAGACTTTCATGAAGAGCTTATCAAGTACAGAAATGCACCGAAGAGAAGGAGGCGGTCTTTTTCCAGGTAATTTCATTTCATTACCGGGGCAATTAAGAATCAGTTGCCATTCTTGTTTGAGGTCAGATGATTCATTGATACTGATGTGTTTATACAAACCATTGGATTCTGTGGAATTTGGCTATGATGGTGACCTATAGCAGCAATGTCTGTCATTTCCCCTGGTTACACGTCAAAGTTTTGTATACAGGATTAGTCCAAGGAATCATAAGTGTTTTCAGTTGAGTCTTTAAGCAGCTTTCACCATACTGAGATTGTGCAATTATCTTTTTAAACAGTAGTAGTAATGTCCATAAGTGAATATTATAAAAGTTGTACATCAGAAAATGTTCATGGAAATGGCAAAATTCAAAATGATGTCCTCAGGTTTTCCGTTTTAATACCTGCTTCATGTGTTTTTTGCTTTTTATGAAAGTTAGCATGCATCCTTTAAGCAGTAGCTTTGAGGCAGAAGACACACTTGGCACAAATGATCAGCTCTCAGTTTTATAATCTTCATTTGTTTTCCAACTATTTTCTTCTCTTAGGTCCCGTTCATACAGCCGTTCTCCGTTCAGCCGCTCTCCTTACTCTCGCTCTAGATCAAGATCCAGGTCTTACTCTTTTTCCCCAAGTCGATCACGCTCCCGTTCACGTTCCCATGGCAGGTCTTATCCCCGTTCCCCTTATTCTCGACGAAATGGACGCAGTTATGGACGCTCCCGGTCAAGGTCCCGCTCCCGTTCAAGGTCTTACGGCTACCGGCGCTCTGCCTCACCACACTCTCCTCCTCCTTACCGGGGGGGAGGCTGGGATGGAGCAGAAGTAGCTGGACCGTACAGGTCTAGGTCGCGATCCCCTGGTAGCTTTCGGAGTCGCAGCCCTAGTGGACGAAAGCCACCACCCCGGGAGTTGCCTATGTATGACCTGAAGGGACACAGTCCTGGAAGCCATGAGCGTTGGGAGAGAGAGAGGTATCGACAGTGGGAGAAGGATTATGCAGACTGGTATAATAAATACTACAAAGACTATGACGGCCAACATCCTTCCCTGCATCACAGAGGTCATGCCAGCAGGGACAGGGAGAGGGACAAAATGTCAACATCTAGGGATTACTCACCCCAGGGGAGAGGAAGACGAGGGAGAGAGGAGAGAGGAGGTCCACCTCACCATATCCCATCCTCATCAGGGACCAAAATTGGCACTAAAATTGTAAAGTCAAAGAAAATAAAAAAGAAGACATCAGGAGAGGAAGGAGAGCCATCTCAACAGTCACTGGACAGAGGTGATGCTACTCCTGTCAGAGACGAACCTATGGACGAAATCGCTTTACATTCTAAAACCCCTCCCATCTCTTCAAGACCTCCAGTTAGCGCTGCAGTTTCTAAAGCTCCAGCCTCTAAAACCACCACAGCGCCTGTAAAACCCACAAGCAAGTCGACATCAAAGATTCAGGCTGATAAAGTGAAGAAAGAGAAGAGTCAGAAGGTGAAAGCTAAAGTTAAGACAGAGGTTGTGAAGGTGAAGAACGACAAGTTGAAGAAAAAGACAGGAGAGGGTGTGGTGATCAAAAAGAAAGACTCCTCTTCTTCCTCCTCCTCTGTTTCTAAACCCTTAAAGACCATAAAAGCCAAACCAGATGATACCTCCACCTTAACTACCACTAAAAAGGAGAAGAGTAAAAGCTCTGGTGTGAGGCCTCCCTTGGCGAAAACTCCTCCAGTGTCCTCCCAGAATCTTCCTTTGCCTCATCCTTCTTTTCATGAAGGCCCTCGATCTTTGCACGACTTGCGTGGTAGAAGAGACATTCCACATGGTGCCATTCTTCACCCTCTCCCCCATTCACACCGACTCTCACTGCTCCCTCGACCTCCATCCCCAGTGGATAGCCGGAGGAGGATGGGAGAGGAGTGCCGCTCTTTACTTGGACCTCCACCTGTAAAGCTGAGGAGAATAGATGGGCTAGAGAGTGGCGGTGATGTCCTCTCTCACTCGCACTTGTCCCATCAGCTCCAACTCCACAGAGTCCCAATACCTTCTGAAAGGTCTAGTTTTCATCCTCAGCAAGGAAGGCGTGAACTGGGCCAGGGAGATGTAGATCGAGGATCCATTAGACCACTGATGGACATGTCGGTGAGTCTTTCATTTTTGTCTTCAAATCAGCCCAAAAAAAACCAAAAGTATGCTCTCATTTATGTCAGAGCTGCTTTATATTTTAGCAATAATGCAATGTACTGATGTGCAGTAGTCTCAGTACATTTTTTTTTTATCAAAGATTTTTAAGATGTATACACAGTTACATGACAAAGAAATAAAGTAAAACACAAGACGGGAGAGATAAGTCTGTGCATTTGTCTAATATGAGAGATGGAGATAGCCTTTGTCGCCCTGCTACTTCAGGAGTCTTCACAAGAATTTTTGCCTCCAGGGATTATGAAGTAGGGCCCATCTTTTCTTCTTGTGTCGGTGTTCCCTCTCTCCTCAGATTTCTACTCAGTGTTTCCATTACTGCTTTGTTTTTCCTCCTGGTTAAACAGGATGCTTAGAAAGGGTTATTGTTTTGCTTTTGGCTGCATCCTTTCAACTCGAGCTCTGCTCAAATGGCCTCAATAACGTTGGTCCCTCAGTCAAAGAGAATAAATTTTTTTCTGGTTTATTGTCTGTACAGATCCACTTGTTTATTAAATTGCCTAAGTCATTTTAGGGGGAAATTTAT
>JAOXYM010000004.1:18255177-18265412 GCA_028567055.1 Leptatherina wallacei | reverse complement strand
AATTTTTTTCTGGTTTATTGTCTGTACAGATCCACTTGTTTATTAAATTGCCTAAGTCATTTTAGGGGGAAATTTATTTCCAATAAAAAATCTTAAAGTCATCCAATTAACATTCCTGCTACAATACCACTACATATACGTCAAAGAACACCAAAGCGATGCAATGTCTGTTTTGTTTTATTTCATGGTATAATGTCATCATATCTGATGGCATTTGTCGCATGATTTTTAGAGTTTGAGAGCTTAATACCATACAAAGATTAACATTGCTCTTGTCCACAGAAGACAGTGCGAAGGATAAAGTTGAACAGAGATCTGGGCAGACGAGGCAGCTCTGAGACGGCGCCCTCAGACAGAACACAGTCTGGTCCTGAGAAGACGACCTCAGATCGATCAGTTGCAGCTAATGTCTCTGAAGGTGATAGACTTAGCAGTACGGTACAAGGAGCTGGAAGAAAGGACCCGCCAGCATCTACAGAAAGAGGAGTCTCCAGAGAAAGACCAAGCAGTGCTGGAGAAAGACATCACGGCTCAGACAGAGAGCATGACAGAAACTCTGGACAGGACAGAGAGCGAAATAGACCATCTGGTTCAGACAAAGACAGAGATCTTGGGTCTGACAGAGAAAGGGACAGGGTCTCTGGGTCAGGCTTGGAGAAGGCTGCAGTGAACAGAGACACACAGGGAGAGAGGTCAGTGAAGACGGAAAGAAAAAACTCCAACGGTGGAAATGGAGGAGGGAGGTCTGTCAGCTTGGATAAAATGACCATCGGAGAGAAATCCGCCATTACCAGGAAACTGGCAGACCATCAGGAGAAGCCAAGCGTGTCCTCCAAGGAGAGAGGGGAGGGATCAGAAAGAGCTGCTAAATCTGACAGGTTATTACATTTGAATTCTGCTGCTTGTCAAAACACTATCCATGACTGAAAGAAAGCATGATATACTGGTCCTGTCTGTGAACACATTTGTTAATGGATGTAATTATTCTCCCATTTCCCAGGAGTGCATCCAAGGACAGAACAGAGAGAAATCTCCTCTCAGGAGAGAAACCAGCTGCTGCTAACAGAGAAGGTAATTTAAAGCTCTCTAAAAATACAGCAAGAGATGATTGATTTTATCATGTGGCTTTTTAATTAAGCGTTAATTAAAATCCATATCTGTTCCTTCTTCTCTGACAGGGGTCAAAGATGGTCAGGAGGCGGTCATAAAGAGTAAACCCAGGATTAGTCGTAAGGCTCTACAAAGTCACACTGCTAGTTCCACCAGGTGAGTGTGTTGTAGTTATGCTTCCTAAAGACCACTTGAAGTTTTAAATAAGTTTATATGAGTGTTTTTTTAAAATGTATTTTAAGATGTGTCTTGTTTTTGGTATAACCTCTTACTGCAGGCCAATCTTTCCTTTTAGGATTACAAAAGAATCTGTTTTTTTCTCCTAAGAGTTTTATTTTCTTCAAATTACTCAACTCAACTTTATTCATAAAGTGCTTTAAAACAACCTCAGCTGAAACAAAGTGCTGTACAAAATAAACACAGCAACACAAGGAAATAAAACAATTGACAGTGAAATAAATAATAAAACTACAGTTTTTTTCATTAAGAACATGAAATAAAATTGGAGCCTTTTTTTTTTCTCAAATTGACTTTTTTGACTCATGAGGTTGGTACTGGTGGCAGATCTAGTCAACTTTTAAGAAGTTTGCAGTTAAAAGTTGAAAATGCAACAAATACCAGAGAGTAACAATGAAATATTTTATAAAATAATTTATAAAATAGTTGCATACACAGAAACTAATGCCCCCCCTTTTTTTTTTTTTTAATAGGGAAAAAAAATATCCTTTTTGGGCCATCCAAACTAAGATGAAGTACATCACTATTATTGAAATATTTCAGAACCTCTCTTAACTGTATCATACAGAAATATTCTTCAGTCATAATAAGTGTTTTCCTTTACAGCAGGTCAACTCAAGAAAAAAAGCAGGACTCAGAGAAAGACCAGAAGAATTTACCCTCTAAACCTGTGGAGCAGCCTAAGTCCAGCCCAGTGGTGAGCCGTGTTCGCAGCCGAAGTGCCAGCCCGATTCTCAGTCCTGCACGGGAGGAGCCACTCATTCAACCGCCTCCACGCTCAAAGTGGGAGAGGGAAGATGATGAAGAAGGCCAGGAAGACAGTCTTACCGTACCTATTAAGGAGCCCTCACCAGTGCTGCAGAGGAGCCGGGGTAAAGAGCATGGGCAAACTGAAACATCCAAAGCTATCAGGAGCGGAGGCCGGGAAGTTGCAAGGGACGAGAGGAGAGGGTTTGTGAGGGAGGAAAAGAAGGGGAGAGCACTGAAGGAGGAGGGTAAAGGTAGCAGGACTGCACAGAAAGATGTAGAGAAGCCAACCAAAACAAAAACTGTGAGGGAGGAGGGTAGAGGGGCAAAAGAGGAGAAGAGATCTGCAGTAAAAGAAGAGGAGAGAAGAGGAGGGATAAGAGAAGAGGGACGAGGACAGACGGGGAAGGAGGAAAGAGCAGCAGAAGGCAGAGGAGGAGGACGAGAGGAAAGCCGTGGCCCAGAGCCTAGGAGGCAACGTTTGTGCTCCGATCTGACTCGTGAGACAGACGAGGCGGCCTTTGTGCCTGACTACAGTGAAGGCGAGAATTCTGAGCCAGAGAAAGGAAGGAGCGGCAGCCAGAGTCCATCTCTCAGTCAGCCCTCCCACAGCCCCACGCCAAGCAACAGCGGCTCAGCTACCACCACAACAGACAAGAAGAAGAAGAAACATAAGAAGCATAAAAAACACAAGAAGCACAAGAAACATAGCAGCCAGGACAAGGAAGAAGAGCCCAAGCAGTACAAGCACAAACACAAGAAGAAGAAACACAAGAAGAACAAAGACAAAGATGCAGAGGTAGAGGTAGATGAAAAGAAAATGGAGAAAGAAGAGGAACAGGCTCCATGCTAACGGGCTCCGCTTAGCTTAATGGCCAAAAGTTGCAACCTCCTTTATGCAGGACATGATGATGCAACAACAGCCTAATAATCCTGCTCCATGTACTGCTAGAAGGGGAATGGATAAATGGGCCTTTTGACTGTCCCTGACACAGATCTGCTTTGCTGCTGTTTCACCACTTCATGCTGCTGCAATGCGAAGACATGGCCTTTGTTGTACCTGATAGTGCAGCATCAGGACAGATGTCAAGGTCTCCTTGAGATTTAATGCTGACCTCTGCTGATTTTGGGTCATGAAAAACTAGATTGTTAAGTTGAATAAAATAAAACAAAAAAACTACATCATTTATCGTCAGAGGGAAACTTTAAAGCACTGTTGTGATCAACCTTAAGTGAGCAGAAAGGACTTAATGAGGACTGATCACAGTAATCAATCTGAATAAGAATATACTTTGTACTCAGGGATGTGATTGCTTCTTTGTAAATGAGGAATTGCTGTTCCTCTTTAATTCATTTGTAAATGGCGAATAACTTCTGCTTCATGTAATTTTTCCTCCGTTGATTTTGCTTATATCCCAGTGTGCTTTTCAATGCTTAAATGTTGAACAACCTTCTATGCTTTAGAGGCTATTCTTGTTTTATGAAGTACTCAACCAGCACTTTTGTACGTTTTAGCATGTTAAAAGTTGTACCTCCTATTTCTAGACATTTTGAGCATTTAACTTTTTTTATTTTTTTATTTTAGGGAAAGTTTAGTTTTAGCTCAAGTGCAGTTAATTTAGTTATGTTATTTCAAATTCAAAACCGTTTATCTTGATGCTTTGTTCAGCCATATTAACTGAAATCCTGTTGCTATTGGTAAAAAGGGGGGACATTTTTACATCCTGAAAAATGCTTGGATGTAAAATTAATGAGCTAAAACTTACAAAAATGACTAGTTTGGTTCTTAACGTTAAAGCAGATCTGTATACATTCATGCCACACTGGATTATGTAAATCAAGGATGTTTATTTAATGACGAATCAGTCTTTGTTCTGAAGGTGCAGTAGCCGTGGAAAAGTTTTCAGTGAGTGTGTGTGTGTATGCATAGGTCTGTTGGTGTGGAAGTTAAATACGATGGTTTGTGTAAAAAAAATAAAAAATTTTATCATTAAAATTCATTTGACTGAAAGTCTTGTATTTGAATTTGGTTGTATATTTTGACGACACAAAAACGTTTACATGCACTCTAGTCAGATGAATAGGTTTGTAAAGCGGTAAAACTGGTGACGAAAGTCCCAAGTATGATGTGAAATAGGATTGAAGCCCAATCAACAGTACATCACATTGGTTAACTTGAAACTGCAACCATTCAGTAGCAGAAAAATTCTGCACATCAAGTCCATGGCTGTGGAACTGTAAGTCTACAGCATAATTTAACATTAGTTAGAATATAACGAATGCCTGAAATTTTCAGTGTTATTTTAGGCTAAATAACGAAACGTTTTTGATTTGACAATATTGTTGAATTTAATTATGGGTCTGTCACTTCTGTCAACATGCATAGAAACGGTGCATATTTTGCTTCTCAAAGAAAGAAAGAAAAATACTTTTTTTATCCCTTTTGAGGGAAATTATTGATTCAAAGCCCCTGATAATATTTTGTTCATTAAAAGTAAACACTGAAAGACATAATTGTCTAAAAGTTATAAGTGTATAAAATCACCAGATTTGTATAAGATGAGCATTAGCTAATGTTTATCATTTTTGTATATTTTTGTCAGCGTTTCCATTTTAAAACAAGATATATGGTAATGAATTAGAGAAAAACAAGGTAGATACAATAGCTGATTTTTTAACTACTATGGTAATTGATGATGAATATACTTTTTAAAAACATTCCATATATGGCAGATGTACTAGATGGATAAATACTTTATTGATCCTAAGGGAAATTGTAAAAAAATGATACTCCATGCTATTGTAGAGCATGGAGTATCATGCTATTTGGAAGCTAGTTGATCTTTCAGTGTGGATAGATGACATTCTCTAAAGCAGTAGGCTATTTTAGATAAAATTATTATTTTTTAATCTGTGGCAGCTCACGATCATGAACATAAATAATTAAAGCGTCCCACATGAAAACATGCAATGGAACAGAATGAACACTGTGGGGTGCTCTAAGTCCCTACAACTTATAGCATGGGTAGGAAAGAGATTACCAAAAAAACATCATGTACGCCTTAGTTCCAAAATACAGCTCCACATGTCACTACCTCGCTGTTCCTCCCAAAGCACACTGCAGTAATGTTTGTCTGTGAGGGATGGCGTGACTGCTGGTAGAGCACCGGTGATGGGTTCAAAGAGAGAGGTGGAAGGAACGTTGCGACACAAAAGAGCAGCAGATGTATTTTACTTCAAACAGCAGTGCTTTTATGCGCTGCTCAATCCATTTCCTGTGTGAGTGTGTTTATGTAGGCGCATGTGTGTATCCACATGTAGGGTCACCTTTAATGGACTCAAAGATCAGTGAAACCATTAGAGAAGATTAACATATTACTTTAACCCTTATCCAGATTACCATCAAAAACTCATTCCTCTCGTCTACCATTCTGCATGGTTCACTCTGCATGTGTGCGTCTGTGTGTGTGCACCTGCAATCTGCCTGTGTATTTGTCTGCTTGTGTTTTGTCTTTTAAGCATGACATCATTTCCTATCATCAAGGCCAAAGGTTGCTAAGCAACTTCACTTCTCTGGTGATTGTCAGAGAAGATGCTTCTCCGCAGACTGGCCTACCACCTAACACAGTCTCATCTTTTGTAGTGAATAAAATGTCAGAGGGAAGATGCAGGATATGAAGCCAACATTTTCATGGAACCAATATATGAGAGAGAGAAAGAAGAACAGGGATTTACTGTCTGATCAATTTATATGACTCCTCAAACTAATAGAATGAATGAGTCACTAATGTTGATTCATCATAGAATTCACCCAACCATAACAGTGTCAAACATATGAGCTCGAGCAGCCTATTGTTCTGATGAAGTTTCTTATTTGAAAGTTTCTTATGGTCTTATTGGTATTTCAAATTCTTTCAATTATATGTTTTATGTAACTATATTTTAATATTCATGATAGAGAATATTTATGTGTATGAGATGGTTTAGAGGCAGAAGACAAGCAGGTAGAGATGTACCTTACCCTTGTCAGATTACAGATTCACATTCAGCAATCTCTCACTAAAATCTTAGGGTCAGCTAAGAAACACAGGTTCACCATTGGACTCTGGAACAAAGCCAGAGTACCCGAAGAGAAAAAGCCATGCACACATGAAGAACATTCTTCAATTTCCCTCATGGGTTGATAAAGTATTTCTGATTCTGATTCTGGATGAACACAGAACTGGGAAACATATTTTCCACGGCACCATTATGTGCCGCATGCGGTCAAAAAGGCAGGGTCTGCTCTGATTGAGACACTGATTGGCCAAAAAATATGAGAGCTCATCATTTTACCCTTGAAGCAAGAAAGCTTCAAGGACCATGTCATGACCATGTCAAAGTGTTACAGAGTGACATGGATAAGGAGAAGAAAGCCTGGATTATAACACAGCCCTGTTGGTCAGTTCAAGAGCAGGGGCCATCTTCCATCTTCTCACTCTATAAGATTGCTGGTCTTCTCTGCTGATTTATTCCCTTTAAAAAAGGTCATTATGCACTGAAAGACAAGGGATTATCAATAAATCATGATGTGACCTGTTCAAGTATGGTGGTGCTTTAATGGAATTCTAATGTCATCATATTAACATAATCAGAATTACAATAGCAATGGTCACATGTATATGTTTTGTTACTCTGACTGGGAAGATACCGATTGAAGATTTCATCCAAACTTTTCACACAAGAAGGGATCTGTTTTGATTTAAAGAAATACTGTCGCACTTACCGCATTAGGAAACGATACATTCTCAAATTGGATCATATACCTGGTAGTTTTCTTTTTCTTTTTAACCAATAGAAATTTCAGTTGGAGTTTATTGTTTTTTTTTTCTGAGTTGCTCATATGAAACCATTTTTTTCTGTTGAGTGTAAATGCATGCATTGCTAACATGGTGTCGCAGCTTCACCTTTTATCCACCTTATGTTTGCTTGTAGGCATGCTGGAATTTGCAAATACAACTGAGTTTTGAGCTTGAAAATGCTACACTGCGGAGTAAAAAATGACTGGGAGAGTTGAGTTAAAAATGTAATTCTGTTGTTAAAATCAAAGACACGGAAGAGCTAAAGCTGTCACGCAATATTAGTATTTCAAAAATGAGCCCAAGAAAATGGATTTTCTTCACTTGTGCCCCCCACCCCCTTCCCAGTATTATGTAACTTTAATTGACCCCTGTGTAAAAAAAATGACATCAAACACTTTTATATTAATAATGCAATTACATTCTCCTCAGAATATCAGTCTTTCTACTCAGTTTCTTCAACACGGGATCCCTCTTTTTACATTTAAATTATTTATTGTAATATACCAGGAGCTTCAGTAACTATTTATTCGCACATTTTTATTTGCAAGTAGTTCATGTGACAATTTCCCTTGCATTCGAGCTTAAATGTTTGAATTAACATGGTTTATTTGTATGTTTGAGCTTTATTTGCTTTCATTTTGTCTTTATATTGTATTTTGATTATATATCCTTTCCTTGTTCGTGTTGGATTGGTTACAAGTCTTTTTAATCCATTAAGACTTACATTAAGACACCTTTTGCAGGTTGCCATCTAGAGAAATACATCCATACACTTTAAGTAAACATCATTGCGTTGAGTCAAGTACAGTATTTACAGTTAGATGACACTCTTATGTCCTCATGCTCTGAAAACTGAAACTTTAACACGCTGACATGGACACCGCTGACCATGCGGGCCCATGTGTGTGTGTCTATGCATCCCATTAACCTCTTCATGTACCGCTGTTTTAACCAGGTCAAGTGAAGGAGCTGGACCCTCAGTGTCACGTCATATGTGAGCATGTAAAGTGGATTGGGATGTGCCCTGAGGTGGTTGTCATGGAAATGGCAGCGATTGATCAGGATTATTGATCTCTAATCGAATTCCCACAGTGTGTGTGTGTGTAGTCGTGATAGTGGCATGGGATATAGCGCTTCCCCATATATAAGGTTGTGTGATGGTCACCATGGAAACGCACCCATCGGGCGGCAACTGCCCACTGATATTAATGTTTTGGCCTAGAAACCCATCCTTTAACTGATAACAGAAGGGATGCATTTCTGTATGTGCTGTTACGTGTGTGTGTGTTTACATTTCATTTCTAATGTAAACCAGCATTTGAAGCCACCACAGTGACAGTGCTGGAGTGAAAAATGCATGAAATGACCCTGTGGAGCAGAAAGTCTTGCATGAGTTACACAAGACAGTAAGTGTGAGATGAGTGAGATGAGCTGGAAGGAGAGGAAAAAAACGAACAAGAAGGGAAGTGGAAACACACAGTCAGGGACACACAATAACAATTGATGACAACCAACACACTAGCACACACAGGGACGCACGCTTTAAGCAAATTTAAGCAGATTCCTTCTTCTGGGGATAAGATTAGCTGGAAGTCTTTGTGGTTGAATTTGTCCCAGATATTTTAAACTGTGTTGAGATACAATAAATCTTTGATGTATACTGTAACTGTACCAGCTAAAACAGCTGTGCGTGTTATTAGGGTATTTCACCATGTTTCCCTACTCTAAGTAAGAATCTGCCCTTACTTTTTAGTCGCATGCAGCGGATATAAGAGCTGCAGCTAATGACAACATTACATCCACTATAAGAAAAGTCAATAACAACGATTGCCAGGTTTCTGTTGGGAAACCTAGCATTTAACTAACAGCATGTCTCACCACACAGCAAAAACTGCTCGAGGAGCATGACTGCTGAGGACATGAGTGCCCACGGCATTGACCTATACTCTATGTTCCCCAGATCTCAATCTGATCAAGCATGTGTGGGATGTAAGGATATGTCTGACCCAGAAAAGCCAAAGAATTTCATGCCAACAGGTGCCATGTCGGAGTCAAAGCTGATTTAGCAGCAGGAACGGACCCTATAAGGCTTGTATGATTTCAATATTGATAGCAATTTTATCAAAATGTCAATTGAAATCTAAAAAAAACAAACAAACAAAAAACTATAACACCAGTTAATCTTTATTTTTTGCCTTTTGTCTTGGCCAAGTTGCTCTTCCAACTGCCTTGACACACAAAAAAGAAAGCTATTTTCCCAACCTATTTTCCTTGAGGACCCCCTTTATGCAACTTCAAAACACCACTGGCTACCGCTGTAATAGAGTATCTGACAATAAACGCAGATGACTATACACAGACAAGCTTTTCTATCACTGTCTAATAAAAACACCTCTGAACATTTTGAAATGTCATAACTCTGAAACAGAGAGGTGAGATGAATATATTTCACATTCAGTCAGAAACTGAATTGGTGACATTGATCATGGATGTCCACCTTGAAAACTGTGATGACTGTATAGATGTTCCATGCTGCTGGGCAAATTTTTAATGTTTCATAATTGGAAGCGTTTTTGCAGCAATATTTGCAAAAAGGATTACCGGGCCTGTTGCACTTGTTACATAATTGTATTTCATTACAATTATTTGAGATAATCATGATGTTATTGTATAATCCTGTCAATCATATTTACTCATTCGTTTCAAAATGGTAAACATGAACATAAAAGTCAACATGGTTTTCTAACATTAGATGGAGTTGAGTGACTGGTAGAGATGATGCCCTTTAAACGACATCATTGCTCTTTTTTAGGACGTGGACATGGCATGTCTGACACAATTTTTGTTTACAAAGCCTAAAAGGCATTTTTAAAAACAAACTATGTTCCTGTATTTGTTGCCAATTAATGACTGCTATGATTCATTGTGTTGGAATTTTAACGTTTAGCTATAATAGGGTCATAAAAATGAACTGAGACAAATAAATCATCAATCTTAATTATGTCTGACAATTAATTTTGAAGTCAGGTTACAGGTGAATGTTAGGGAGATTTCAAACTGTACTGTAAAAGACATCCATTAGATTATTCTCTCTGATGTGGAACATTTTCCAAAATATAAACAAGGATGTAAACTCTAATGTGTTTTGTTGGTGAAGGCATACAGCCATGAGGTGGTTACTACTTTGTGTTTACAACACAGTCAAGCCAACTATATAGACATCAGCTGTGCCCACACAACTGAAATATCCAGTGCAAGATTTGCACTCACTGTGTGTGTGTGTGTGCGTGTGCGTGTGTG
>JAOXYM010000004.1:18235598-18249844 GCA_028567055.1 Leptatherina wallacei | reverse complement strand
ATAGAATAGAATAGAATAGAATAGAATAGAATAGAATAGAATAGAATAGAATAGAATTGAATTGAATTGAATTGAATTGAATAGAACATACCCTTGAAGAGAACAGGGGGTCCCTGAGGCATTGACCATTCAAAGCCATTGTGAATACTGTCCAACAAGAAAAAAATTTATGTTGTATGTTGTTAATGTAACTTTGGCTTCATGGAAGGACAGGACTCAGCCAGAATCCAAGATTTATGGTGAGAATCCATGGCTTTTTAGTGCTTGCATGAAGGGGGACCTCAAGGAAGAAGATTGGGAACCACTGAACTTGGTGAAATTTGCAATGGACTCACAGTTCCTGTGATAGCTGCCTGTACACTCAAAATAAATAAATAGAAATATATTAAATACAAACACTACATTAACACACAACACTACAAGTAACACACGCACAACATATCTGATAAAAGATTAAAAAAAGTTAAACAGTATGAAGTTAAAAGTAATCAAAAACAGAACACCCCATTATTGCACACTACTCAGGATGTACGTCGCAAGAGCTATTTAACATTTTGACAGAGAGCTGCACAAAGGAAGGAGCCAGCTCTTGAACTACATTCAGAGCTCATGTGTGTTCACCATTACATTATCAAGGTAAATCTAGTGGGTTGGACCAATACTAACGATATAGTACATGTCAATATACATTTGGGCAATAACTGACAAATTATTACCACATCACATCAATTCACCTCTATTTTCCTCCATCACATTTTATAGTTACAATTAATCAATGCCACTTTTGCTACAAATAACTATTTTGCTTTGTGAGTGAAAAAGGTAATTATGGTAAGGCTGTTTGTCTTTTTTCATTATGAGTGATTTATTCTAATTTCAGTTCATCAAATCATTTGCCACTCCATCTGCCACTCTATTTCTATTTTCACATCCATTTTCTTACTTGATTTATTGATTCACATGCATTTTTAAGCCTTCATTAGTTTTTGTCATTCGCCAAACCGTCACTCCATTTGGACATAAAGATTTGCAAGATTGTGTGTACTTTAACATCCAAATATACGTAAATTATGATTCGGTTGATGTTGTTTTTGTATGTCTAGCTGACACGCATACTCAACCATACCTACTGTGATGCTGATGAATCAAATCTGGGCCGCTTTTTATCTACCATTGTTGCTCTTCTCTCTACTATGTCATGTCACTATATCATGCTTTCATTAAATATTTATTGTGCTCATTGTTTTGATTCTTGTTGTTTTTAATTGTTTTATTGTTTCATTTACAGCCCTTTACAGCAATCTTGGGTTGTCACGTAAAATGGTTTGCCAGGTTGTTGTTTTTTTTTTACTTTGTCATATGAAAGTTTTGATTTATTTTAGTGTAAACTTCACCCACAAAATCCAGCTTAGCATCAAAGTAAACTTTTGAATAGGCAAACACAAGTTTATGTTTCACATCCAAATCTTTTGGATTTATATTTCAGTGACAAGTTTGACAAGTTGATTTTTTCACTGTTATACATTGGGATTCTTTATTAATTTTTGGATTAATATTTTAACAAGTTGTCTTTCATTTTTTAATAGGAGCATCTCTAAGTTTCAATTTCTAATTTATTGCGAATGTTTTCTATTAAAAGCAGCTCTATAGATATCCTTGTGTGAAGCTGGGCCAACAAATGGGAACTATGTAGTTTTGATCTAAACATCAAATAATAAAGCTTAGAATGACTTCAGAGAAATTAAATAACTAATAATTTAATATCAAAATGTATTTTTTTCTACATATTCATTTCTTTTTTATTTATCTCTCACTTTAGCAACAATTAAAAGTTAGTTAGTTTTTCAACTATAGTCTACTTCAATTCAGGAATGCAGCCTTCTCAAGATTGATATATGATGTTATAAGCTAGTGACTGTGGAACAAGTTAGCTTGTAGCCTGGATAACAGCTAACTAACTACAGATACTCGCGTTTAAATGGTGTTGTAGCTCAGGTAGCCTAACAGTGCAAAGGGAATATTTGTGTCTCTTTATACCTCATATTACACAGTGTCAAACCAAAGACACTTTTATCTAGCTATTCTAACTTCCTGAAGCAGGCCGTCTTATTTCAAAGGTACATTGTGAGTATTTCCGGTTTGCCTGTCTCTGGCTGACTTGACACAGCTCCCTTCGCCGGTGCGCCTGAACTCCAGTACATGACACCGCGGAGCGCGTCCAGTGGCTAAGCGGACGTTGACGCACGGGGGAGCGCTTACTCCTATAACTTGACTTTTCCCAATTTGTTAAAACTTGTGCGTCTCATTCCTATGATATTTTCCTTCTTTTTCATCCTCCTGACTGACTGACTGAGTTTGGATATCGGCAGGGGTGGGGGGGAAGAGGAGGCGAAGGACCACCGAGCGCCTCTCAGATGGAGCACCAGGGCTCCGGGAGCTCAGGGCGCACGGCGAACCCGGTGTGAGTGAGGCTGTTGGATGGACGCTGCTCCCCGGTAAGAATGCTAGGGAAAGTTTTTGCTTTTTTTTGCTATTATGTACTTTTATTACTGTCTTGTCCCATAGCGTGCGCGGGGAGAAAGCCTGTGGCACAATAGAAAATGTCCAGATCTTATGATGTCGATCTTTGTCAATGGCGGTGTGTCTTCCACAAAAAAAGAAAAAGAAAATATTATATTCTAATTACGCAATTATAAAGTCTTTACAGTTGTATGAAATCAGTCAATATTGCTGAAAAGGCCAGGCCTTTGTAAATTTCTTGAAGATAATTTCACAGGGATAGTGAGAATTTATGGCTCTAGTTTTACACAGTTTTATAAGCTTATTGAGACCATTTTTGTTACACGGAGTACGTCAGTGACTGCTGGATATTAGCCTAAACATGTCTTAATATGTATCTGGTTGGCCTTTAAGAAGACGTGGATCATCGTAATGGACAGAACAATTGTCATCTTAAATGGAGATGTGCAGGTCCCTTTGCTTGTATTGCTCAGAAGGTGTTCTTGTTTTTGGTAAAGATTCAAAGCAGTAAATGCTGCTGCATTGTCTGGCTGTTACACGTTTTAATGAGTTTCAGAGGTCTTCTAGAGGTATGAATATTCAGTGTTTTGTTCTGGTGACTGGTTGAGATTCACAATGATGATTTATTTCCACTATAGCCTGACTATTAGCAAGGGAGGCTTGTAATGAATTCTGGAAATATTTTTGAAAAGACTCATCAGCAGGCTCTCAGCAGTGTAGAAGAATGGCTTCCCCCCCTCATGGTTAATTGATGTCTAACTAATAGCCACCAGTAAATCTAATTCTTAAAAAAAAAAGAGAGGAAAAAAAGTAAATTGAAAAGCCTTAAACTGTAGTCCTGGACTTTAACTATCTGTTCCAAGTTTAGAAAAGAGGGATAGTTGCAGATACAATCTGATTATTCTCATCAAACAAACACATACAGATACACTTCTTTAAACTGTGAACATCATTGCCAGCTTTCCTGTTGTATTCCTCACACAGAACCCGAACATACAGTTTGTGCCTGCATAGACTCAAAGTTGGCTCAATTTACCAAAATAACTCAGTTGATGCTCCAACTTCAAAATAAATTGGTTGCTTTGGAGTAAATTTGTCAGAGTCTCTGGGGTGATAAGCAAAGGAAAGAGCACATGGCAAACCAGTGGGCAGCATTTGCTGTGTACTTATGAGACTGGACTGTGTCACATGCTCCTACTTCCATCATTTCTTGCCAAACTCCACTGCATATTTCCCAATAGAGAAGGAAATCTAAAAAAAAAAAAAGGAATCTGCTCTTGTGATCACATGTTTAATTCAAAATGAGATTATCATTCAATTTGACATTGCCTAGATGATATTCCAGTCCTCCAAGAAATCTGTCGGTGCTTTTAAAAAATTAACCACAGGCTGCTGTGGCTTGTCCATGTCACAGAAGTTTATGAGATTTTATCTTAAATTAGAAGTCAGAGAAAAAAATATATAACTCATAGAGTTGGTAATTGTCATTGTAATAAGGGTCAACTTATTGTGGATTGA
Source organism: Leptatherina wallacei (assembly GCA_028567055.1). Classification (NCBI taxonomy): domain Eukaryota; kingdom Metazoa; phylum Chordata; class Actinopteri; order Atheriniformes; family Atherinidae; genus Leptatherina; species Leptatherina wallacei. Next base: position 18,245,806 of record JAOXYM010000004.1, on the reverse strand, counting down.
AAAATGAAATGAATAACTGGCAAAATCATTACACAATACTGTTAAAGAAACAGTCATCTAAATCATTTTAACTGAACAAATTGTTTAAAACTGGATTAAAAGCATCAGCCTTAATGGGCAGTTTTAATCACAGAATTGTACAGCTGTAGGATTATTATGCAGAGCTTTAAGTGCTTCCTGTTGCCCTGTCTGTACCTCTACCCATTTGTATTTATTCACTATGTTTTTATTTATGTAAAGTTATATTTTGTGCACAGCATTGTTGGCTGGCTTTGAGAGAAAAACAGGTAGGTTTTTTACTGCACATCTTAGCCTGTGGACAGGCTTAACAGTCAGCACAGGTCCAGGTTGTTTTTGGAGCTGCTGGGGAGAAACAGTAGAAACACACACAGATAAACGTACATCCATACATATGTTGCTGTGTAATGAACAAACTACTGCTGCCCCTACAACGCTCTTAGGTTCAGGCTGTTGCCAGCACGGCCATGACGGGCATCCAGGAGCCAGACCTGCATGAGCAGCACGGAGGACCAACGCAGGAGGAAGAGGATGAAGAGGAGGAGGGGGAGAAGGTGCATGTGTCAGTTGAAAGAGAGGAGTGGGAGCACAAAGAGTTGGAAGACGAGGAAAGCGGAGACGAGGTAACGGAAGAGCTGCCATATCCCTCCCTAGCGCCAGTGGTTTTTTTGGCTCTGACCCAAACCAGCCCTCCCCGCTCCTGGTGCCTCCGAGCTGTCTGCCACCCATATCCTTCACTGCTTGTTGTGCACCTGAAGCACTGTGCACATGTGTGTGACTGTGCAAAAAGTTTGTCTCTGTTTATAATATGAGAGACACATTGTCTGTGTTTCTGCTCTGTACTTTCTCAGAGCTGTTTTACATACAAGGCAACATACGTCTAGATGTTTACGTGTTCTTTAAACACAAGAAAGGTGGGACGAAGGTCAGCACTGTGTATGTCTCTGTGTATCTGTGTGTGCACGTATGAGCGTGTGTGAATTTATTTCTGTTTGGAGGAGCTCAGGTATTTCCTTGGACCCATTAGCTGTGGGAAAACATGGCTAACATTTTTTCCTGATTGGAGGTTTCCATAGTGACAAGCCCTAATGAATCTCCAGGGTTATAGCTGTCTGTCAGTTGCATTGTTACTTGCCTCTATTTATACGGTAGAAGGAGTTACAAAAAATAGCAGAAGACTCATGTCACCTCCCAAACCTGGCTCTGCTCCATTCTTCATTGTCTCACATCCCATACTTCTCCAACTCACACTGCCTCAGCTTCTCACCAGTTCTGCTGTAGACGTGAAGGTGTGAGTGTGTGTAGGTGCGGTTATCGGTGTTGTAGAGTCTGTGAGCAGCTATGAATACTCTGAAGCGTGTATAAACGTCAGCAACACCTCAGGGATTTGTTGATGCTCTCAAAATTGAATATTTTCCACAGCTTGTGACTCTATGAGCTTGCCGCTGTGTACGTGTGTGTATCTCTCGGTGTGTGGTTATGCACTTGTCATTGCACATCTGTGGGTATTTGCCAGTCAGCACTCTGTGTACTCCATAAAATATAAATACATAATTGCTGAATAAATAAAAATGTACACCAAGAGAAAAATAAGAAAACAAGTACAAATGCCCTCAACCTTGCTTCTCTGTAGTATGATGGGTTGTTACCATGGTCACATCCCAGATCATTGTACTCACTGTGTCAGTACTGACTTATATATACACACACTTGCTGAAGCAAGCCAGCATGCGGACTCACAAGCGAGTAAATGCCCTTACACAAACGAGGGAATCTCCCCAGGAGAGGTTTTTACAGGAATCACCTGGTTGCTTGGCAACAGCATAGGTCTGCCCCGACGACCTGGTTACTTCCGCTTGCAGTCCTGTTTTCATGTGACTTTGCCTGTCTGTCTTTCTATTTGTTTCTGTGTCCAAACAACACAGTTGCTGGCAAGTATCCCATTTTATGTTCATGCGTACTGAACATATTTCTCGGCCCACACTTTTAGTGACTGTGAGTGCTTTTGTTTCGCGTTACTGTGAGTGATCTGCAGGGGAAGTAATGTGGCTGGACGTTGTTCAACAGGGACATTAATGCAAGCTCACTTGGGGGGGTGGGCTGTCTTCAAGAGCTGAAAGTCCGATTTTTCCTGTGGTAACCCCTCCTTCCATTCTGTTTTTTTTTTTTCATTTTTTCCCAGTTTCATTTGTACTGCAAATTAATTACCTGCCTCCTCACTTCATTTTCTTCCCTCTACAAAAAACAGTCATGTTCCTTTACGCGTTGTTTACAACACGCTGTACATTTCCTCACCCTACAACTACCCAAATAATTTGGAACAAGAGGAAGACTAGCTTTCGCTATTATATAACAACTTATTGTTCTCCATCCAAGCTACATTGTTTACTATTTTTTTAAATTTTTTATCATTTCCTGTGTTCTTTTGGGGAGGAGATGTTTGCTATACTGTAAGTGTGGAGCATGGTTCCTGCTGAGCTTTTTATTGTGGCACCCATCCCACTCCTTTAATGTAATGTATGACAAACACATATTCATGCACATAATTTGTGGTTAAGCACATACACACGTGCAGATACAGGGCACACATACAGGGGCATAACTTATTCAGCACTGCATGAAACATTCAGAGCATTCCTTTTGTTTAAAGATGAGAAAAGCTTATTCTGTCACTCTTTTACAAGTACTTTTTTGTGCTGACCATTCTTATTTTGCTGTACTTCTTATGCTTCTCGTTTTTAAAATCACTTTCATCTCTATCAATCCCATGTTTCCGGTTTATCCCACTTTCTCTTCCCTTTCTTAAACAGTATATCTTTGGAGGGTTGAGGTGTGTGTCTGTATAGGTGTGTGTGAAGACATCTTATTCAAAGTAGGGTGAGCTGTCAGAATCATTTCTTCCAATTAACATGATTCTGGTAAGTGTTTCCATGGTTACCTACTGTCACACCAATAAGGGGTGGAGCCAGTGGACTTGAGAACTTGACTTGGCCCACCTTCATGTCTCTCTCAAATACACGTACACGCACACACATACCGCACATGGGACACTTTAACTAGGTTATGTTTAATCAAGTCTGTGTGTTTGGATTCCAAAGTGAAGATGTGGGGCCAAGCAGCAAAGAGCATCAGACTAGTGAGCAGTAGTTCATATTTCTCTCCCATTAAAGCCGGATATCCTTTCATAACACTTCCGTGTAAGTTACCTTTTATTGAGGTTAGAAATTGTATTAAGTTGCTTTATTGATGGTTCATAAATAATTCCCTATTTCATTATAGAGTTTTATAACGGGTAATTTGGGATTTGCTGTGTGTGTAGGTCTTTGGGGTTGCAGGGTTAATGGGTGCACAAGCTTGCCTGCATTAAAAAGATTGACAGGTTAAATCTGTTCACATAGTAATGTCCTCATAAAAATAAGATGTACATATAAAGTAAAAAAAGGCCTCTGATTAAGTAAAAGTTTATTAAAAAAAAGGAAATTTCCTGGTTTAAAGTCTCACATTTACAAAAAAATCTTTTGATAATAGAATATTTTTAGTATTTTTTTTTCTTCTCAGTAAACCACATTGACTCACTTTGCATGGTGGGTAACCTTCATTACACCACAGATGCTCCTGCTTGTCGTCAATCATTCACATTGCTAAACTCATATTACTGGGACATAAGCCAGAGTATTGATTTTCTGTCATTTGACTTTCACCAATCTCCTATTAATCTGAAGCCAAACGCTTTAGATTAATTCAGACTGAGAGTTATAGGATTTTTTTTTTCTAATACGCATTTTCAAAGCAATATAATTAAATGATCAATGTCAAAACATGCAGAAATCTATGCATTCAGGGAGGAAACAAGAATCAAGCATAAAATGATTTCTACATCTATTTCACTAACATTTTGATCAATTACAGTTCAAGCCTCACAAACAACAACCATAATAAAACAAAACTAAGCAAAAGTTGATAATAATAAAAAAAAAAATAGCTGCGGAATTGGTGTTGTCTAGCAACGGCAAGTTTGTTTGATCTATTATATTGTCAGAAATCAGAATATGTTTTTTGTGTATGCATTTATAAAAATATTTATGTAAAATTGAATTCTTCCACTGGGCAAGACACACATTTTCAGTCATCGGTCTGTAAAGTGACAGATGTGAGTGCAACAAAATCCAGGTACATCATTTAAACATTTAGTTAGTCTTTTTAAAGGATAGCATTTTTTTTTTAAAATTTGATGTTGTTATTTTATCTATTTATTTTTTTAGTTTGTTTTGCTTACCCTTTCCACGACAAAAACCTTTAAACCAAAGTAAGTTTTAGCCTTTAAATCACCAATAGTAATTTATCCTGTGGTACATGAATGGATCTACCACATACATCCTTTAAAGATTTTCTGCAGTCATTAGGGCATACAGTATTGTGACTGGACAAGGGCATTGCATGCAAAATTGTTTTTAGCTGGAATCAAACAGAGCTCGATCAATTTTCACCATCATGACACCACAAGTTTAAAGCTGCTGCTGACACTACAAGATGTCAATGGGATTAATTTTTTTGGGGACTATGAATATCTGTGCCAATAAATTAATAAAATTTATCAATGAGTCAAGCTACTTGCGCCATGATCAATAAAGCAAGCCTTAGTAAAAATACACCATTTTTTGCAAAACTTAATAAGGACATAAAATATTCCTCCTTTGTGTTAATCAAGAGGTCTCATTAATAAAAACATTTCCAGCAACTCATTAAGTGTAATGTTAATAAGCTGAAGATAAAAAGTGTATTTTAAGAGCATTTCCATGTCCAACAGCCAAATATAACCAAGAAGTTCAAAGAAATATCTTCTTAACCCTTAAAAGTTTCCGCTAAGAAAAGAAGCAAGAGAAAAAAGTTTCTTTGCATTTTCTGTTCCTTTGGACAATAATATTAAAAATCAATATTTTTTTAACAAATGGTTGAGATGAGAGTGACTAATAGTAAAATGGTCTAAATTTGAAACGGTAATGAGATAGCAAACACTTACTTATACTATTGGTGGGGATAGATCACACAGGTTTATTTCCACAAATCTTTGAATAAAATTCATTATGTTAAAAAAAATGTTTGAAAAAAAGGTTCCAACTAAATTTCAAATAATTAAATATGAGTAATTACTGGCAGAAAGTTTGGAAAACTATTTCAAATCATATTCAATTACTTTGATTTTTAATCAAACTATTCATGAATTTCCTTTATTAAAGAAACTATTCCAGGCATTCCCAGGAAATCTTCTCATTTAGTGAAAGGATGCACTCTTGCAAAACAGTTTACTTGAGCAAAATTTTATGTAATCCATCACACTGAGAACATAAAAGTGAGCCTGCTTAGAGATACTCATTGATTTGCAACAGCAGAATACCACAAATAGCTTACTCACTAAATTAGCTTCAATTCAGTTAGTCTTATATTGCATGTCCCATTTGTACACATATTGCACTAAAGCATATAGAAAAAATATTTTTAGACTCCCCATGTATGTCTTGTGACATAGCTACAAATTTATTCTGCCAAAAAGATATAAATTCACTCAGATCACAAAGTAAACGGGTAATAAGCAGAAACATCTACCAAACAGAGATCTCAAACTATCATAGTTGCTCCAGATGTTTGTGCTGTCCACTATCATATTCCAGATTGGAGTCAGGCTTAAAGACATGGAAATGGAATTTTGATTCTCCAAACGGCATAAAGATTTTAATACAACATATTGGGTGTCAAGTTTGTTGTTTCAGCTTCTACTATCAAATGAGTGAAGTGAGTCTTAAAGAGGCAGAAGCTTAAAAAAGGTTTTTTCAGACAGGTGAGCTGAGAGGCCTCATGAAGTATCAGATGAATCTTGCTAAGCATGTCTTGCAGAGAATAAAAATAAAAGTGAAAATGAACATGATATGCTCCTTCAGTGGCTTAAAACTGTTAAAGCTGTCAGTTAAAATGTCTAATCTCTTACAAATTGTGCCTCATGAGACAAATGCTATATTGGAAATTTTACAACCTTCTCTGTATCCAGACTTTTCTGTCCCCGTGGATGATCCTTTTAAGTTAATGAACATTTCACATGAAAATGTTCCCACATGCTGGCCTTAGCATGTGTATTCTAGCCAAGAGTGGGGGATGATGCCAGAAAGATCAGGGTGATGTGATCTGATTTGATTTATAATGTCTGCCTGACCTTTATTACCTGTGTTGGCACTCAAGGAGAGAGAGAGTTCAAGAGAAGGAAGAGTATGAGAGGAGAGCCAGGAGGGGAGATGTGAAAGGGTGGGTAGAGATGTGAGGAGGGATGTGAAGATGAGAGGATGATGCAATTAGGAGGAAGACAAAGCGTGGAGGCCATACAACATCGGTTGTTATTTACACTTTAAAGCTCATATCGGCAGGGTCTTAGCCCTTCCATTTAGCTGTGCTTTCTTTTACTTCAGCATTAAATACATTTTCCTCAACTCTTTGGTTGAACCTCTTTCTTGACTCCTTTTTTCCCATTTATCGCTTCAGTCATCCTGCCTGTCTCTCTGCATTTCCGTTCTCTGATGATGTTAATTATTAAGGGTAGTTGTGTTTTATCTGTTGGCTGAGACTCAGGTTTATGACATACACTAGAACTCTACCCAAGGGCGATCTTAAATGGAGATGGTAGAAATAGATGAGCAAAGGCGTTCCTTGGAGAAAAGAGATTGCATGTGCACGAGAGTCGAAGGGAGAGGCGAAAGAGATATGCAAGAAGTCATACGGAAATGAAGATGGAAAATTATGCTGCGCTATATAAAGGAAGAGGGAGAGACAGCAAAAGGAGCAAGCAAAGAGAAAAATAATTGGGCCAAAGAAAGGAAAATGAGAGATGATGGAGAGAAAGGTTGAGTGCAAAAGGAGATAAAGAAAAAGCAATGGAGAGTGTGAAACAGAGGAAGAGACGTTCTCTTTGTGTTTCCTGGCTGATATTGAATGATGTGCCAACTGTGGTAATACTCCCATCCCATCCATCACTAACACCTTGACCCTTCCCCATCTCTAGTTTAACTATGCATGTATTTCTGTGTGCAGGTCTGAGTGTGTGTTTTATGGATGCACAGAAGTATTGAAGCTGCTGTAACATATACAGATGGAACAGGATTAAAAGGATCTGAAGGATGCTTTTGCAGGACATGCATTTTTATTGTCTGCCTGTGTTAGTCTGTTTAGTTTGTGCATACATTAATTGTGTTGCGCTCCAGTCCAGACAGGATGCAAGCAGATTGTGAAACTCAGAAGTCAGTTCCCACGGTGAGAAGGGGGTTCCCATGGCAACCGTTGCAAAGGGAGGACACTGGATTACCCTCACTCTTTCCCTCTTTCTCCCATTTCTCTCTCACTCGTTCTATGTCTCAAGGGTGATAAAGGATTGTACTCTCATTAATTTTTCCGCCCTCTCGAGAGCAAAGTGTCCGGGAAGGGGACTCTCTGTATGTGTGCACACATGCAGCTGTGTGTACGCGTCCATGTGCATGCTCTGGGCTTTGTTATGTATGCCTCCTTGCCTGTAGAATACATTCCTGTCATCCATTCAGTTGGCGCTCAAATGTGTGTGTGGTTGAATGTGTCCAAGTTTGCACAAATTCAACACAATGTTTCATTTAACTTTCTACTTCAGAATATTTTCCCTTTTAAACCTTGCCGTGTTTACTTTCAAATTCATGCTCTGTCCTTCGGTTTGACAGCTAGCAAGCAACATAGATGCTCAAACAAATGCCACAGTCAAGTTTACACTTAAACTGATTCAAAAAGTCTTCTGTCTGCGTTATTGTAGGTGTTTGGCTTTTGTAGATGTGATTATTAAACATTTAAAAGTGTTGGCCAAAGTGGTGGTTGTCAACAAAGGCTGACTCTTCCCAGTTTTGTGTGTGTATAAATTGGATTTTTTTTCTGGATTTCTTCTGAGTTGCTGCAGACATTACCATGACTAGATACTGAAACGTGACAGACAAAATGAAAAACTGGGAAGAGATAATGAATGCAAACGATTCCACATAGGCCAAGAGGGGTCACTGATTGGTTTGATGTGTATGAAAATGATCTGAATTATATGATTTGCCCTTCACAGTCATTTGAAGCCAGATGTACAAATTATGTGCATGTAGAAAATCCACATATATCCTTTTTTTTTTTTTAAATTGCCTATAGGCTGATATATATTAGGAAAGAAACTGTGGGCATAAAGTGTTCCTAACACAAAGTCAAGACCATCATTGCACCAGTTAGATTTTTTGAGCCAGTTAGTCCTGAAAAAATAATGTATGCACACAAATAAACAGAGATCAAAACAAACACTTTCACAGAATTTGAATTGAAAATGATTTTGTGTTTTTTCTTTTTCTGCGTCAACCATTAATATATGAAGTTTACCAATCACTTGTTGTAATGCTAATAAAAAAAAACTATGTAACTACAATGTCCAGAAATCTTATCCCCCTTAATGAAGAGTTTGGACAGATCTGATTAGACAGCACTACAGTCAAAACAATAATTGAGCAAATATATTTTTGAATGTTGTTGTTTATCACTAAGTCAAGTTGGACTAAAGCTGGTCTAGTATCTTGTGATGTCCCAGCAGTTTATTGGAGACACTTGTGGGTTTTTTTTTTGCCATCCATCTGCTATTCATTTTACTAAATTTGAATGCTAATAGTCTTGGTCAAGCCCATCAACACAAAACCTAATTTCTATAATGGTATGTTTAAAGCTTGGGTCTCGGTTCTCTGCTTACTGATGTCTTGGCAAATTCTAAAGTGGAAAACATAAGAAGGGAGTAAATCTGAGAGGAAGTTAGAGAGATGGATAAATAGAAATGTGTCCACCTTCAAGAATACTACTGAATGATGAACAGGTCGACTTTGGACTGATCTTTTGACATTCTTCCTGAATTTATAGTGTCTTCATTGAACAACTGTTTTGTCCTTTAGATTGAATAAAGTGTGAAAAAAATAGTGGGGCATCCAGTCCATTTTCAGTATGGTGGAGAAGATAAATTCTGGCCAGGTGTCTTTCTGTTTGCTGTTTTTCCCTTTATAGAGAAATAACCTAATAAATACACATACAAAAATAGATAAATAAATAAACAAATCCATGTCTGTATGTCCTGCACTGAGCTTCATGCATCACCACCAAGATGAAAACGGGATTTTTTTTTTCTGTAGTTCATCCGTGAATTTACATTTACTTTCATGCATTTTCTAGCTTTACTAGATACTGGACGTGCAGATGTGAACAGTTTCTTCTCCAAGTCGTCTAAGCCATCGCTCCAGAACCTGAAGGTCTTCCGTTTGTCTATAAGGTGTTACTGTGGAGAAAGTGAAGAAGCTGAAACCTCTTACAGAGAAAAGTTTGAATAGATTCGCATCCCTCTCGGGTGATTCTACCACGGGACTATAGTCACACGCACTTTCTCCACCGTTTAGCACTAAGATCAAGTTATAGTGCGTTCAGTTGTCTTAAAATTCCGAGGAGCAGAGAGTAGATGACGTCATTAATGGGTAACTGCGCTCAGTGCTGCGGCTCCCTCCTCCCCCTCCCTCTACTGTTGCTCGTTGTTTGAGAGAGTGGAGAACAATTAGAAGCGAGTTTGGGGAGTAAAACGCAACACAAATCTGATGTAAACACATTTGAGACTAGGGATGGGGGATATTGACTAAAAGATTTAATACAATAATTTCTGGTTTTTATCATGGTAACGATAAGTGATGATAAAAAAACTAAATACAAATTCACCCTAATCCTTCGTACTATAATTCTATCTCCACATTCAGTTTTGAGAGCCCTAAAACAATACTAGTGGCTTCTAAACAAATGTATTGCAAAACTGTAGTGACTTAAACCGAACCAGCTCCAGATAACAGAGCTGGAGCCTCTTTTGGGAATGAACCCCTCCAGCATGTCTGTCCACCTTCCGCCATGTTTGTTGTTTGTTACACATGTGAGTAGGACTCCAGGTGTGTTGCAACAGTTATATCATCAATGGGAATTTATCGTGAGATGACAAATTATTATCATGGGGAATTTATTTGACGGTATATCGTACACAATAATATAATCCAGGATCATTTTGAAACCCGTCCCTCATGAGCAGCTACAGGCCGATATCAAACCTCCCCTTTCTTAGTAAGATTATAGAAAAAGCTGTCTTT
>JAOXYM010000004.1:18198037-18209157 GCA_028567055.1 Leptatherina wallacei | reverse complement strand
TTTATGTGTGTGTGTGTGTGTGTGTGTGTGTGTGTGTGTGTGTGTGTGTGTGTGTGTGTGTGTGTGTGTGTGTGTGTCACAGGAACGAGTGTTTCTCAGTGTGTCCAATTACATCTTCACTACTATCTTCGTGGGCGAGATGATGATCAAGGTACTCTTTCTCTCAATGAGCACTTCCCATAAAAGTCATTTTTCTAATTTAACTCATTAAGAGGAAATTTTCCTCTCCTTTTTGGGGATCAGAAAAGCTCTTGGTCTCAATTTACACCTCATATTATTTTATTACTTAAGTACTTTTACTGGATTTGTGTGTGTTGGGGGGGATAAGGTGGTGGCGATGGGCCTGTACTTTGGAAACGGTGTGTACCTGCAGAGCAGCTGGAATGTCTTAGACGGGCTGCTGGTATTTGTGTCACTGGTGGACATCCTGGTCTCCATGGCGTCAGCAGGTGGTAATCGAATCTTTGGCATCTTGAGGGTCCTTCGTCTACTTCGTACACTGCGTCCGCTCAGGTAGGAGGGCAAGAAATAACCTCCAGTGTTTACTTGTGTTTACCCCATTAATATTCTGGAGTACTCGTTCAGCTTGACTATATTTATGTGTTTATGTGGGTTGCAGGGTGATAAGTCGGGCTCCAGGTCTAAAACTGGTGGTCGAGACCCTGATCACATCTCTCAGACCAATTGGGAATATCGTGCTCATCTGCTGTGCTTTTTTCATTGTATTTGGAATTCTGGGTGTGCAGGTAAATATCTCTAGCATTTATTTATATTCCCTGTCCACCCTGAACCATTTGAAGCTAAGCCTCACCTTTATACCCTGCCCTCCTCTGAATCTCATTTAAAATACACATTTCCAACCAGTTGCCAAAGTATGTATTTTTTGCTGAAAGACGCCGATCGCAGTGGTTTCAAATAAATGGAGCGCAGCTCAGAAAGTTTCAGGTAATAAAAAGTGAAAAGAATAATCAAGAGGAAATGCAAATGAGCTGCTGATTATGCAACATAGTCCTTGGAGACAATTAAAAAAAACAATGGTTCAGTACAGGGATTGTGCTGAGAAGGTATTCTTTAAACCGGATCTTACCCTGATTTTTTATATAGTTAATTTAATAAACTTAATTATTTATCATTTATTGAATTTCATCAAAGACAAGTTAATTGTGAATATATTGATATTTCTTTAAAAAATTAGAAGTGAAAAATATAAATGCAGGTGGTTATTTTGTAAATCACTTGATAACTACATGGGTTAAAACTAAGAACTGAAAGAGAGATAGTTTTATCAGAAAATGTTAATTTTGTTAGATTTTTTGATTAGTTTTGACCTTGAAATTCTTCAAAAATCATAGAAAGGAAAAAATATGGATTATAAAATTGTTTGTTGGGTAAAGTGCTAATATTGAACTTCCTCATTTAAAACTGTTTGAATTCGGCAAGATTGGGAAACAAATAGGTGAAATGATATTTGAAATATTTGTTAAAGTAATTTTTTTGTGCTCAGAGTTAATCCGTTCTGATATTTCTCCACTTCTTAATACTGCTTTCAATTTCTGTAAATATTTCCTCAAAACATGCTAATAAATGAATCCTTTATTAATCAACATAAATGCATTTTCTGAAAACACACCATCATTCTCTAATGAGAAAACCCCATGTTCAAGGGTTGATGTACAGTATTTGTGCAGATAGGACCAGATGGTACTTGGAAATCTTAACTATGATAAATAACTCTGTAGGCTGCTGCTGAGTAACTTACTATACACCAACATAGCAATGTCATATCTGCTTCACGATGCTTTGTTTATATTTTCTTGAGCTTGCACTGCTATGTTCTAATTTGTGAACTCACCTGTTTGTTTTTGCAGCTGTTTAAAGGGAAATTTTTCTACTGTGACGGGTTTAATGTCACTAACGTCACCAATAAAACCGAGTGTCTGCAGACGGGTTACCGCTGGATCAGGCGGAAATACAACTTTGACAACCTGGGACAGGTTTGTCACTTGCCCACGTGTCTTGGTTTGATGCCTGCTCATACAAACTGAATTGCAGCATGGCACCGATTAAATGTGTCTCGTTCATCTAGGCGCTGATGTCACTCTTTGTGCTGTCCTGTAAAGACGGTTGGGTGAGCATCATGTATGATGGCCTAGATGCTGTTGGAGTGGACCAGCAGGTGAGGACACACACAGTCACACACAGTCACAGGAAAGAGGGAGTGGGAAATAACAGAATGAACATGAGGGTAGCGTAGGAATCATTTAGATGGTGAATGTTGTATTTTATGCCAGTCTCAGGCATATTTGATCATGTCTGTTTGAATGAGAAAGGAGAAACATTTCAAAAAATATGTGAGGAAGTGTAGGGAAAGAAAAAAGGAAGATGGATGAATAGCTCTGAGTTGACAGTGCTGGCAGTTTCACTGCTGACTCAGGACTTACATTGTCTCTTTGTTTATGCTCTCCTTTTTCTCATTTTCACCCCTCCTCACTTTTGTCACTCTTTGGTCCTTCTGTTCCACCAATTCATCCCCAAACCACCTCCCTCCTTTTTCTTACTGTCTTTATGCTGCAGCCAATAAGAAACAACAACCCCTGGATGCTGCTGTTCTTCATTTCTTTCCTCCTCATTGTCAGCTTCTTTGTGCTCAACATGTTTGTGGGTGTGGTGGTGGAAAACTTTCACAAGTGTCGCCAGCAGCAGGAGGAGGAGGAGGCCCGACTGAGGGAGGAGAAACGACAGAAGCGATTGGAGAAAAGGAGGAGAAGTGAGAAAAACTGGGGAGGCTTTCATTGATTTATGTGTGGCTGTTTTCTCAGCTCTGCTCTCTTATCAGGTCCTTTGCTGTTGAAGAGGTTTATCAGCAAAACTAGTTTTTAGTGTTTCACCTCTCTTCTCCTTTGAAGTCTGAAACAGAAATTAGAATTTTACATTTTTTCTCCTCTGTCATAAACAAAAAGAGATACAAATTACTGCTTGTGTGCCAAAAAAAAATGCCGTGGAATTTGTTATTAACAGCTCCAAAAATGTGGCTGCTAAACAACAAACTCAGAGAAAAAAGACTCAAAGTGTATGGTTGAATAGTCTTCTTTGCTTCAGAACCTTACTGAGTAAAACTACACGGAAGTATCTGAGCAGCAGCCATGAAAGAAGGTCCAATGCTTCCTTCATTATCTCATTTAGCATAGGATCCATCAGACCACCTGTGAAGCACACCTCTATGACCAAGAAAGAGATAATCCCATCCCACAATTCCTTGCAGCCGCAACTTAAAAGCAATGCTCAATCATGTTTAACCAGTTGTACGAACTGGGATTTATGTGCTTAAATATGAAGACGGAGGAATGAGTGTGAGCAGTCTTTGACAACATGTTTTGCTTTTGTAACTTTTTTCAAAAGTCAAAAATGGATAAGTAATATTTTACATTATATCAGTACATAATGAAATATCTGCTATATTTTTCTTATAGAATATTTATTAAACAACTGTAGTTTTAGTGCTAAAGACCTGCATCACTACTTAGTTTAACTGTGATTGTCTTTTCTGGATGATGCCAAATTTCTCCTGCCACCTTTCTTTAACCCACAAAGCTTTCCAATGAGGAAAGAAAATAGAAAATACATAATGTGGCACTTTCCACTAAGAGATCAAAATGATTAATGGTTCAATAGGTGAATCAAGCAATGTTCAAGGCAATACTTTTACAATTATGTTCCAGATATTATCTATCCTCAGTAACAAGGAAACCATTGTCAACAAAAGCCATAACCAACCGTTATAAAAATGTAAATGATGGATTACTTATTGACCCAATCTGCATCAATTGAAGCATTTCACTCCTCTCCACTGTTTCACCTCTTCATTAAACTGAAGCCACAATGTAGTTATCAAGTTATCATCTTTATATCCCATGTGTGTTTTTGCACACATATTTTTTACTCATTTTAAACAAGAGAATAAACTCTCAGACGATTCACTTGCTGAATAGTTATCACCATCAAATTACTTTCCTGTCAAAACCAATTGAATAGCCAACAAAGTGATTTGCTATTGCAGCTAGTTGTGCAATTTCACTCCTATTTAAATGTTCATATTGAAGCAGCACAATTGAACTGGCTTCAGCAAGTTACTCTAATAAGCTCACTGCACCTGTGCTGGATTAGGTTGCATTCTGATTGGACGACCAGGTTTAAATTGGTCAAAAAGAGGACATCTGACTTGGAATGTGGTGCTGTTCCACTCCTGCAGTTTTTGAGACATGACACTAACTGTGAGAGTGTATAATGCTGAGCAAGTGTGGGGAGGGAAACACAACTAAAATCCCATGTAAATGTATATGATATCAGGCTACATTGTCCAGGATTTGCCAGGTTAGAGGTAAATCTTGAATGATTTTGAAAATCACACTTTTTTTTCATTTTTCTTTTTTTTTTTAACTTTTTTTCTTTTTTTTTTGTCTGGGTAAAAGAGGACGTCTGGTCTCCCTAATTCTGATTGCTCCTAAAGTACGTGGGAATAAGCTTACACACTGAGTTTCTTACCAGGATTACAGAATTTTCCCTGACTACAGAAATTGAGTTAATTCTGATTGGTTCATTATTTGCAAAAAGATGGCAGAGCAGTTGACTGTTTTAGACTTCCTTTGGTGGCTTGTTAGATCTCACGGGATAGATAGTAGCTAAGCAGTTGCCAAAAATGTAATGGAGTATGTTTAACCCTTTAAAGCCCAACCAGGAAAAAATGAGGAAAAAAAGTCAAATTTTTTAAAATCTGAAATCTTTATTTGGCCCTTTAACAAAATATGTGGGGGGGGATTTACAAATTTTTTTTTGCATATCTACCATTTATTACCGTATGATATGTTAAAATTGTTATAGTGTAGTGTTCTGCTTCCTGGTATCCATTAGGGGACAGAAGACAAGTATCATGTTGTATACTGCAGGGTTTTGTGCAACGTTTTACCATAAAGTGATGTAAAATGTCTCAGAAACTGTATGTATCAAATATGATACGTATGGCTTTATAAGGTTAAGTGTGTTTGTGAAGAATTAGTAATTTATTTCCAAACATGGGGAGGGTCCCTTCTGCTTTGCTGTAGTAGATAGCTGGTGTTTTGTGTTTTGTGCAGTCGCTATAACATTTCCTGCAGGTGAGAAGGGTAAGACGGGACATTATTGCTGTTTATGCTGTTTGATGTCTCTACATTTCAAACAGTTGACCTTTTTGATTGCAATTATTTAGATCAAAGGGAGTTACATTAATCAGGTTTATCCACATGGTCAACATGTAGTATTCTGCATTCTCAGACATTTTTTCCACATGAACACACATAATTTAAGCTCAAATTATGTCCTGGTACACATCCAAAAGCCCTGCACACATTGGTTTGTCTCTATCTGATGTAGCTCTACATTTGTTTTTCACTCTGTCCTCTCTTTTTCTGCAGTGTAATTTCTAGTAGTGCTTTCCTCTTAGTTAACTGTCTGGCAGCAGACAGCAAGGGTTTCTACCCAAAGACACCTTGAGGTGCCACGTAAAGAGTGTGTGTGTGTGATGGATAGGAATGAATTCCTGAGGTGGCACTTTTAGTCTGAAGACACACATGCTCAGCTGAGTGCCACTTGGCACCTATTTCATCAGTGACTTCATAGTCCATATCAAATTTTTCTTACAGAAGCATTTTAATGACCGCATGTGTGTGTGTGTGTGTGTATGTGTATGTTGCAGGGGCACTGGAAAAACCTTATTATGCTGACTATTCCCCAATACGCCGATCCATACACACTGTGTGCACCAGCCACTACCTGGATCTCTTCATCACCATCATCATCTTTACAAACCTCCTCACCATGAGCATGGAGCACTACAACCAGCCTCAGGTAACCATGGCAACTCCTACTACCACCTGTCCTAGAACCATAATAATGAAGTGTTATGTGGAGGTACAGTGCAACCACAGTGGTTTTTTTAAGTGGGTTGTGTGTGTGTGTGTGTCCTGCAGTACCTGGAAGAAATTTTGAAGTACTGCAATTACGTCTTCACTGTGGTTTTTGTCATCGAGGCCATTATGAAACTCATTGCTTTTGGCCTGCGCCGCTTTTTTAAAGAAAGGTAATCACACTCTCACTTGAGCACAAAAGCCATCAGAAATATTCACCCTTTGTGAATGTGAAATTTTTTTGGTGTTTGTGTTAAGATGGAACCAGCTGGATCTTGCCATTGTGTTAATGTCTATCATGGGAATCACACTGGAGGAAATAGATCTGAGTGCTTCCCTACCCATCAACCCCACCATCATACGCATCATGAGGGTCCTGAGGATAACACGAGGTACACACAGTGAGACAAACACACCAGCACACAAAGGCGATGATACATGGGCTGACACCTTGCACTGTTTCAGCTCTGAAGCTGCTAAAGATGGCCACAGGAATGAGAGCTCTGTTGGATACAGTAATGCAAGCTTTGCCTCAGGTAAGAAGCACCTCTAATTCTGTACAAGAAAAGGTGTTTTATTTTTTTTATTTCATTTTTTTTTCAATGGTGTCCAGAACTAAAGAAAATAGAGACTACTTGTTTGTTTAGCAGTTTATACATCTGGGCTGTGACTGCCTCCTGCATTATTTTCTAATGTCACTGATTTCTCAAACCGGCTGGTGTTGACCCTGTAATACCAAATAATCATTACAGAAGAATGGGGACATCCTCATATTTAGCTAAAGGCTATGTGCCAATCCTTTATTGAATCTATGTTGCTATTAAATCACCACTCGGATCATGCCATTATGGTACATAACTTTATTACAGCATTGTTGGGATTGCTTTCCTCCCAGATATCTCGGAGTAGATACAATATGAGCTGGTCTGAAAGCTTTATCATACGGAAAGACACCACAAAGCACTTTATTTTCCTTTGAGGCTGGATTGTAAGATGCTGCCAAATCCGTAGTGTGTTACCAGTATGCTGCAAGCTGCACACAACAAAATATGCCATGAGGTACAGACAATTGCACTTATGTGATTGGGCAGAGCCGTATGTTTCCAGATGACATGTGGAATAGGTCGGATATGACGTCACCTACAATACTCTTGTCAGTCCAAATCATTCACATAGATAGAAAACTCTCTGTTATGGAATTGATTGTCATAAGATGTTTATGGTTTTGACTGAAATGCCTCCACAACTAGTGAATGGATTGAAATGAATTTGAGTAAATAGTGGTCTTTAAATTCTGTGAACCCTTGAAAATCTTTTGTATGTGTGAAACACATGTGAAGTTTCACACATAAAATGCATCTCCCTGCAGCAATATCAGTCTTGCACATCAATTTGAAAGTGTTTTCGCCTATTTCTGTCAGAATTTCTGAAGTTTTTGGTTTATTTGGGGGGTTTTTTCATATGAACTGCAAGATTTCATGTAAACTGAAACATTTTAAGAAAAAACCCTTAAACTATGTTCACAAAACTACAATGTAAATAAAATTGTTGATTCTTTTTTTTTCAAAGACAGTCATTGATACACTTTACCTCTACACTCACAGAGGTAAAAACTAACATCACAGAAACAAAGAAGAAAAATAAAGAATAAGCTTTTAAATATGTATATGATGTCAAATAATACTTGTTCCATAATGACATTGAATGTATCGTTTTTGAGAAAATGTTTTGCTCTACTGGAACATTATTCCTTCATCTGCCAATATTGGTGAGTTGCAACTGTTTTATACACTGTAGGAAAAGAAATGCTGTGAACATTATGAATTGTATGTCAAGAAGCATCAGTAGAGCGTCTTTATTGATATGCTAAGTAGTCATGTGTTAGCATACATGCATTGAAGCCCAATATTTATGTTGAAATATACCAAGAGCAAGATCAGGAGCTGAGGGGTTCTCAGCTCCTGATCTTGAGCTGAGTACCCTATACCAACCATTAAAAAAACAAACTTGAATAGCTTTACAATACCCCTCCTTAATCATGTATTCCTTTGTGCAGGTATTCCAACACATCAGTGGGATTCACTAGTTTCAAAAAATATCCATGATCCTTTTTTTCTGACCGCCCACGCACAAAGTTGTCTTTGAAGGGAATCATTGCTGCAAGGGATCAAAAGCAGTTCTGTTCAATGGTGTCCGAGTTCTTTTTCCCCTTCTCCTCATCATTAGGTTTATCCATCAACTGATTAGACATCTGTATACCTCCTAAGCCGAGTCAATGAAAGCTAAGTGTGAATGGTGTTATGGTTATAATAAACAAGCATATTTGAAACTCACTGGGGCTGGATTGAGGTTGTGCACTTATGTTTCGCAAACCAAAATCTTATTCTACTACAGGTATTTTAATGGCACCTGTTAGTTGTTCAGAAATACAGTAAGGTTTGACAGTCTCTGTCTATAGGCTCTTCCTATCTGTTTGCATGTTTGTGTCTTTCTCTTTGTATACTGTTAATGTCCATTTTTCTGTGTATCACACAATGTATATATCTGTGTGTATGTGTATAATGTGTCTGTCTAGGTGGGGAATCTGGGTCTACTCTTCATGTTGCTGTTCTTCATCTATGCAGCTCTGGGAGTTGAGCTCTTTGGAAAACTGGGTTAGTGTGTGTGTGTGTGCATGCACACGTAGGCATGTGCGAGAGTGCGTGCACGGTGCTGAAGTGGGAATGTGTGTATGCCTCAGCTGACTCTGGTGAGATGTCTGTGCATTGCATAACACGAATACATTTTGTTGAATTGCACACGTTGATTATGTCAATCAGTGCTCTAATCGACACACAACTTTCTTTCCTCTCCCTCCTTGCCTTCTTCCCTCAGATTTACTATCTCTAACACTCTTTTCATCTTCTTTTAGAGTGTTCTGACGAAAACCCATGTGAGGGTCTTAGTCGCCACGCTACCTTTGACAACTTTGGCATGGCTTTCCTCACACTTTTCAGGGTGTCCACCGGGGACAACTGGAATGGGATAATGAAGGTTAGCTCTCTATCTCTTCCTTGGGAACTTTTAAAAAGATGGATAGACCACAGACTGTATGTTTGTGTCTCAGTACATGATGTGTGTCTCTGAGCATCAGATAAGAGGCTGGTGCAGCATTAGGCAGAGAGCAGATCACTGTTTTTATGACAGACTAAGAGCTGCTGACATTACAGGGTTTATTACTCTTCTGTGACAGGCTCAGATCTCCATCTCCCCCTGTTGGCGAGGAGATAAAGTACAGCATTTAAAGATCACCTTAATAGAGTTAAGTATTAAAATTGCTTAATCCCTCTCTTCATGTCTTTGTTGTCCAGGACACACTACGTGAGTGTCGCCCACATGATGGCCACTGCCTTACCTACCTGCCTTTGATCTCCCCCATTTACTTTGTTACCTTCGTCCTCACGGCTCAGTTTGTGCTGGTTAACGTGGTCGTTGCTGTTCTGATGAAGCACCTGGAGGAGAGTAACAAGGAGGCACAGCTAGAGGAGATGGAGGAAAGGAGGGAGATGGAGGAAAGGAGGGAGATGGAGGAGAGGCAAGAGAGGGAGCGAGAGGAAGCCAAACGCCGCCTCAGCACCGCATCTGTGGATGGGGACCTGGAGCTGAATGCAGATACACCTGCACAGGTAAAAAACTGGGACTGTTTACAATTCTACATGGAGGAGGAGAAAGTAGTGGATATGACAATAACCGTGACAGCGGTGATGATGTTATGTGGCAGGTGCAAGTTGAGGATGAGGAGTGTTCCCATGGCAACCTGCTGAGCATGGGACGCATGCTGTCTCTCCCCAGCGACAGCTACGTTCAGCCACTCAGATGCTACCCTTATTCTCCCATTGGCCATGAGACACTCTGTGGCTACAGCTACTCAGGTAATTTTGTAACAGTTTTTAAAGTCCTGAAACCACTAAATAATGCTGTTAAGATGATCACTTTCATAGATAACTTAGCGCCAGTGGAGAGGTGAGATGTTGGGAGGGCTATCAGGTCCAGCAGCTATCAGGTGAGAGGCTGGGTAGACATCAGTCCATCATGGAAGTTGAGACCGGGAGGGCGGGAACACATTACACCAGTTTTAAAATTGCTGCATTGGCTCCCTGTGTGTTTCAGGATTGATTTTAAGGTTCTTTTAGTGGTTTGTAAATGTCTTAATGGTCTTGGGCCTTCTTATTTATCTGATCTGCTTTTAAATTATGAGCCCTCGCAGACCCTGAGGTCGTCTGGGACCAGCCTCTTGGTTATACCGAAAGAGAGAACTAAAACCTATGGCAAGGCCTTGTTCCATTATTGTCCTCGCCTGTGGAACAGCCTCCCGGAACTCAGGGCCGCAGAGACTGTAGATGTCTCAAGACCCAACTTTTAGCTTAGCTTTTAATTGAGTTTTTATTTATCTGTTTATTCATTTTATATTTATTTTATGTTTTTATAAAGTCCTTTATTTATGTTATTATTCTTGTTGCTCTTTTTATCTGTTCTTATTGTTTTTAGGTTTATTTTATTTTATCTTAATATTTTAGTTTTTTTTTTTTTTTTTTACTTTTTAAAACTTTTTTCTCCAGTGTTCTCCTCAGGGGGGTCCACCATGCCGGGGACTCTGCCTGGTCATATGGCAGGATTGTTGCTGCGGTGATCGCCCGTGTCTGGGCGGCTGGGGTCCCGCGTGGCAGCCTTATGGCTGTGGTGTGGCCCCCGGCCTGCCTGAATCTGGGCATCTCCAGTGGTGGCGCCTGCTGTGGTCATGGGTGGGCTGGCCCCTGGTGTGGATGGATCCCCAAGGTATCATTTCATTTCCTCACAGATTCCCATTTAATTACATTCAGTTAGGAGACAGAAACTAGGGATTTTAGTTCACATTTAGAATAGGAGGGAAAAAGAGGGGGAAGAAAATGTGTTTGTTTCTTTTCTGTGTATGTGTGTGTGCGTGTGTTATTGTGTGCGAGGGAAATTGCAGTGAAGTGTGTGTTTTTAGAATATGCTGTGTGAAGGTTTTTATGTATGAAATTTGGATTTATTGTGTAAAGCACTTTATAAATAAAGTTTGATTTGATAAAACATAATAATAATGATTATAATAATAATAATAATAATAATAATAATAATAATAATAATAATAATAATAATAATAATAATAATAATAATAAT
>JAOXYM010000004.1:18174197-18197937 GCA_028567055.1 Leptatherina wallacei | reverse complement strand
TAATCTGTAAACTTTACAATAATGGTACAAATAATATTCTTTACTAATGCATAACTCATGATGAACTAATGCATTAATTAATGCAGATAAGCAATAATTTATTGTGGTAAAATCAACTTGCACTGGAAAGCAAAATGTGCCCGACACAAACATGAAAGGTTTGCCGCATTTAAAGTTTCATACTAAATGTTCCATATGGAAATCTACAGGCTCTGTACTGCCAACATGAAGCTTCAAGGACATCATAATGGGAGTGGTTGCATTAATTTAAAATATAAACTGAACTCACAGCTGTAATCTATATGCACAAGTACTGAGAAGGTTAGACCTTGACTTCTTCAGAAGCAGAACATCCACTTTACTCTGCGTGTTCCCAAATATGATAACGTGGCTCTTTGGCTCAGAAGGTTAAGACGTGTGCTATCAATAAGAAGATTATTGGTTCATTTCCTACTTGGGGCTTTTTTTAAAGCTGCAAATCCCAGTGAAATACAGACTAAATGTGAGTGTTTATTTAAATACTATTGTCAGTGAAAATTTTCTTTTTCCTTTATGAAAGTTTTTTTCAGTTCTTTTTCATCTTTGCAACTGAAAATGGCTCAGTGAGTTGACTGTGGTGCTCATACCAATTAACTCCCAAATGCAGACACATTATACAATATATATTTCCATGTTTAAAACAGAGAAAAATATTTATCTTTTAAAGAAATATCTATGACAAGGGAAAATCAGATGTGTAAAATAAGAGTGAATCTGTCTGATCAATTTGAAAATAAATAGCATTTATCTTGTACAATACAGTACTGGGTATAAGTTTCGAGCCACCCCTCATTCCTTCATAATTTTTTCCCAGTGTCCAGATTTTAATATAATTCCTTCAAGTGGTCTTTGGTAATAGTTCTCCAGACTTTCTGGAGGTCTTTTAAAGTCACTGTCTGGATATTGGTCTCTTTTTCACCTATTTTCAGTTCTTGTATCTGATTATGTTCAAAGGAATACTTTTTGTTTGTTAAGCCACTTAACACTGACTTATGAATCATGCAAGCATTAATAAGGTTTCTAACCCAAGTGATGGACCAATATTGTGTCTGCAAATACCAGACAACTTAGCAAAAAGACCATTTTTAACTCTATTCTGATGTACTTTTTCATTAGCAGCTAGTTACACATCATTTGTTCCCCGTTCTTTACTTCACCTACAAAAAATGCTGATAATAACAGAGTCTGACAGGCATCCATCCATTTTCTTGGCAACTTATCCGGGTTTGGGTGGTGGGGGCGGCTGCCTAAGCAGGGAAGCCCAGACTCCCCTCTCCCCAGCCACATTTGCCAGCTTGTGGGGGATCCCCGTTAATCCTGGCCAGCAGAGAGATGTAGTCCCTCCAGTGTGTCCTTGGTCTTTCCCGGGGTCATTTCCTGGTAGAATTGGCCCAGAATACCTCACCAAGTAATCATCCAGGGGGTATGTTAACCAGATGCACAAGACATCTCTGTCTCTAAGGGAGAGCCTGGCCACCCTGTGGAGGAAATTCATTAAGTTTGGCTTGTATTCTTTTGGTCATTACCCAGAGATCATGACCATAGGTGAGGGTAGGAACGTAGATTGACCATTAAATTGAGAGCTGTCCTTTTTGGCTCAGCTCCTTCTTCACCATGACAGACCAATGCAGAGTCCGCATTACTGCAGACGCCGAACCCATTCACCTATCGATCTCCCGCTCCATCCTTCCCTCACTTGTGAACAAGACCCCGAGATGCTTGTACTCCTCCACTTGGGGCAGGACTTCATTCCCGACACGACTGAGAACCATGGTATCAGATTTGGAGGTGCTGATCCCAATTCTCATCCCAAATGCTTTAAACTTGGCTGCAAATCGGAGATCACATTCTGATGAAGACAACAGAACCATATCATCTGTAAAAGCAGAGACCCAATCCAGAGGCCACCAAATGGGATCCCCTCAACACCTCGGCTGCTCCTAGAAATTCTGTCCATAAAAGTAATCCACAGAATCTCCGACAAAGGGCAACCTTAGAGTCCAACCTCACTGGAAATGAGTCTGACTTACTGCCAACAAGCATACAGTATGAAAGAAAAAATTTCACCTACAAGGTGATTCCCATAGTGTTATTAGCTGCGAACTATGTATTTTTAGTACAGTGTGTCCTTGAAGAATTTGAAGAAACTGAACAAGTAAGTGTGGCAGGGACAAAGGAGGGCCAAGGCGGGGTTTGAACCCCAGCCTCCCTTTGGCTGACCAGTCAGCTTGCCACTGATTTGCCAACAAAGACCTGACGCAGGACCTGAGAGATGCAGATTCAAGGACAAATCACCTTCAGTGGATCTATCTATTGAGCACTGGATCCTCATCAGAAATGGTTTCCATTAGAAGGTTAGCTGTCTAGAAGCCATTCTTAATGAAAGCAAGCAGGGAGAAAAGGCTGAGGTATGCCAAATTACGCAAGAACTGGATGGAAAATCAGTGGCAAGCTCATATTGTGTCATGAATCCTCCCCACATCCTGGACCCCAACATTTCTGAAGCACAAGCTTGTACATATTTTGATAAATTATTGCACCTATTTGCTGTTTTCCCATAATATATCAAGAAATGAGGGGTGGCTCAAGGCGTTTACACATGAAGTTGAATATGAAAGCTTAAAGTAGAAAATATTTTGTCAATGTTTCAGAATTCCGGGTAAATAATAGCCCTACATTCTTGGCAAGTTTAGTTTCTTGCTCTATTTTTTTTTGTTTGTTTGTTCCTTTATTTATGTCTACATGCTGCATTATTATTTACAGGCTCCATGTCATCTCTGGGCTCCAGTGGAGGCAGCTCTCTTCTGCAGGTTCCAGGAGCTCTTCCCACCATCAGCCACGCTTCACTGGGGTCTGGACGTAGCTCAAGGCCAATGATCTGCCTCAGCACCTCTCAGAGCATCGACCGACACTCCATACAAAGACTCAGTCCAGCCGACAGCATGGAGGGATACAGGTTTAGTCCAGCTCGCAGAATAAACAGACATAGACTGAGCTCAGCTCACAGTATAGATGGCTATAAGTTCAGCCCAGCCCATCGAATGAACAGACACAGTCTCCGCTCTTCTCACAGTATAGACGGATACAGACTAAACCCAGATCAAAACACAGACAGACCAAAGCTCTTGTCTTGCCACAGTATGGACAGACATCCATCACTCAGACTGAGTCACACACATGCTAGCAACAGCCCTTCCTCTCACTGGCTCAGTCCTGAGGACAGTTTAGACAGAAACAAGCTGAGTCCCTCCTACGTTCCAGATAATTCAGTCCCAAAGAGACCAGCATCCTTCCGCTCTGCAAGCAAACGGTTACGCAGACAGGTGCGTTGTTGTCACCTCCTCTTTTCTTTGATCACCATCACAGTAAATTATACAACCCAAATTCCAGAAAAGTTAAGATATTCTCTAATTTTGAACAAAATCAAAACTGAAAACTGATTTAAAGATCTTTTAGTTTTCATTTTGTTCAAAATTGAAGAACATCTCAACATTTCTGGAATTCGGGTTGCATGTGCAGCAATGCACCACTGACTTTTAACTTGATTTAGGTAGAAACAACCATTCTAATGTGATAATCCAACTTTACTGAACATAAAAACCTAATTGAAGGTGATTATATGTTTACACTGATGGAATACACAGCATAAGCAAGAATCTGGTTATGGATTTTCATACTCAATGGAAATAAATCAAAATTACACAGTGCCTGAAACGGCACTTAAAATCCATATAGAAACACAATAACATAGTTTGTAAAGTTTCAAGCTGTAAAGAACATTTCACTGGTAGATAAATGTCTACATGGTCTGCTAAACTCTATTTGATGGCTATTTGCCCTTATTATTGTGAAATATTGAGGTATTAGGTCATGTTTATATGCCATTTTCTACACTAAAAAAGTTTCCAGTTGCATGTGTTCTAGTAGTAAAGAGGTGCATTACTGTTGTGACACACATATCAGTAATTCTGTTCAAACACATCCCAGAGTTCATTAAAAGATCCTATGAAGCCAATGAGCTAACCAAATTAAACAGGAGATCTTTAGATGTAGATATGTAGATACAAACACCATAAAGTTGGAATACAAAATTGTTCCAACTTTTTGGATAATAGCATGTAAAGTAAGGAATTCCCTGTTTATCTAAGGCTTTCATTAGTTTCTGGTGAACATGAAAATCCATTTTCATACAAGCCTAGTTCCATATAGATAAAAACAGAAGGCAATCATTTGTAAATCTAAAAAAAAAAACTTTTTATTCAGTATAGAAATTAAAAAACACATTAAATGTTGAAAGAGACATTTTGTGACAACAGCAGCATGTCTGAAAAAAGTTGGGGAAGGACCACGTTTACCACAGTGAAGCATCTCTTCTTCTTTTTATAACAGTCTGTAAATATCTGGGAACAGAGGAGACCAGCTTGACCTCAGCTGGGAGAGGAATTTTGTCTCATTTTTGTCTGATAAATGATTCTAACATGACATGGTCTTCTTGTTCTGCATTTCATGAATTTTTTTAGGATTTATGGAACCTTGTAAGATTTACAAAGCCAGTTGCATAGGCACTAATGTACTCCCATACCATCATAGGATAGAGGTTAATTAATTTAGTGCTGAAATCAAGCCTGATGGCCCCTCTTGTCTACAGTCCAATGAGTGCACAAGAATTATAAATGTGGATTTATCTGACCACAGAACTCTTTTCCATTTTGCCTTTCCAAGATCTTTCTGGATCATGTTCATATTTTTGCATAATTTGTGGATTGCACTGTGAGCTGTGTTCACACATGCAGTGCTTTGCATGACAGAATGATGACTTTTTGTTTTGTTTTTGATGCGGTGCAGAGCCCAAAGATCATAGGTGTTCAATATTGATTCAAATTCTGTCTCTCTTGCACACAGATTCTGAAAATTCTTTAATGATATTATGAACTTTGAATTTTGAAATTTTAAATATTTGGTCTTACAATAAGGAACATCGTTTTGAATATGTATAACAGTTTATAGAGGAGTTTTTATTTCTTCTTTTTTTCAGATTGCTGAACCTCTGCCCTATTTTTTTTTTCAAAGAGACTCTGGCTCTCTAGGGTGCTCTTTTTTAAACCCGGTCATGTTACTCACCTGTTCCCAATTAACCTATTTAGTAGCAATGTGGTCCCCCAGCTGTTTCTTTGTAGTTCTACATATTTTTCTCATAAAATAGTAAAATATCTCACTTTTTCAAATCTGTTATTTAAAAAAAAGGCAGATTTGATGATATACTCTAACAAAATTGTAGTTTTGCATAGATTGTAACAATGTTTTTATATCTACTTTTTACTTAAATGTTTAAAACGCAACAAAGGGATGACATTGGCAAATCAATAGAGTATCATCATTTATGAATACATTTAACTTACACACTACGTCATGTAAAAAACCTGTATGTGTTTGTACATGTGTTGTCTTCAGGAAGCGGTGCGCTGCAACTCTGTGGATCAGAGCGGTTCATCTGACGACCTGGCAGAATCCTGCCTCACTGTGCCCACAGTCTCTCCCACTCCACCACGCCAGCGATCATCCAGTGTACACACACTGAAATATACACACTCCCAGAGGGTGATCTCATGCAGGAGCCACAACCAGAGCCACAGTGAAACTACTGCACATGAACGTGTACCTGAGCAGGCCATCTGTCGCTCACAGCCAGAAACAGGGGTAGAGAAGAGGCCTGTCAGCCCACAGGGCCCGTCCAGTTTGAAGGTCACTAGCACTGAAGCCACCCTCTCAGCTCCGCTCTGCAGCTCCAGAACAGTGTGCCCTGACCCTGCCGTCAGGTCAGATTCCACCCCCCAGGTAGCCAACATAGCTGGGGAGGTCAGTCATGACAGTTCAGCTCACTCACACACACACCCTCCATCCAGCTCCTCACAAAAAAACGGACACCTTTCCTCAAGTTGTGGGGAACAAAGGAGCCGCCTCAGCCATTCAGCATCCCCAGTTGCAGGCAAGAACAGGAAGCAGCGAGTCAGCCCACCACCAGGAGAGGAGCCTGTTACTACGGCAACCCAGCTAATAGACAGCCGTGTTGAGTTGAGAAGGAGGACTCTGTCCTTTGATGCCACAAGCCTCTCTCCTTATCAGCTGGAGGGAAATTCTGTGGACGACTGAACCAACCTGTGGGAGGATCGGAAGAGCCGAATGCGCTGCTGAATTACACAAGACGGATGGGAGCTGCAATCTGAAGCAGGAAGGATGAAAGTTTCCTGTTAAGTCTCTTGTCCTGTCCACTCACAAGATTTTCACAGGGTGTGTGCTGAATTTGTTGAGACTGCGTGTGTGCGTGTATGTGTTTAAAGACTCTTTTGTGCTACCTGCACACAAGATGCACATAACAAGTTTCCTTTTCTTCTATAATAGTCCTAGCTTTAGTTCAGACAGTAGCCACGTCCCAGCTATATTTACTCAAACTCTAACCTTTCTCTTTCTTCCTCTCCTCCTTCTGCCCTCACTCATCGTTTTCCTGCATCTCAAGCCTAGGTCAGAATACAGTTCAGAACCACGCTGAAGTTGGAGCTCAGGTTATGCTAGTGGCTGATCTGCTCATCCACTCAAAAATTATTTATGTTTATTATGCTTTGTAATGAATCTTCCAATTATCTTTCTGATCAACTTTTTTTTTTTTGTCCTATGAACATCAAGGGACCAAAAACACATCTTCAAACCATTTTTTGTCCCTCTGAACAACAGATACTCTTTTTTTTTAAATGTTTTACCAAACAAAACGTAAAATATTCACATTTGAAAAGCTTCAACTTTACGTAGTGATAGGTTGTTGGTAAAACAACTTTTTGATTAATTGGTGGACAATAGAGGAATTTGGCAGCAAATAGTAAAATGAACAATTGATCAAATTATGATTAAAAAAATGATCAGAGCTTTGAATGATTCATTTTTTACAGTTTGTTAATAAAAAAGCTATGGATTTTTTAAGAAAACACTTAATGATGCTGAAGTAATATAAGAAAAGGCTGAATTTATAGTTGCGCAGTTGTGCAGCAGCTTTTTTTTTAGAGCAAAATGAGAATCTTTTCTCTTTTGCTTCAGTTTGGTGTCGGTTTTGGTTTTTCTTGGCTTCTCTTTGCTTTCAGTAAACTGCCTCTGGATGTTGCTTGATTGTTGACAGATTGCAGTTCCTTGAAATATTTTAGATTTTTCATGGAAAACTTCCACACCTGAATCCACCCAACCCCAACAGCCTGAAAAATCAATTTCATATTTTGAACCTCTCAGTTAAAATCATGTAGTGTGACCTAGGCTTTAGTACTTTCTACCTCGCTTCTTCCTGCCTCCATCCATGCGAATGTTCAGTTTTCTCACTCCCCGTCCACTTCCCTTCTCTGTCTTTGTATTCTCAGGGTAGAGGTAGTTCAAACACAGCTGAGTGTGAGGCATGTGATCAGAGCTCTGCAGAATTAGGGAGCCCCCTGCTGTCTGAACTCAGAGCCGGCCCCCTTCTCTTAATATTTAAAGGGATTCAACTGCACTAGAGCAGGGCGATTACAGAAACAGAGGTTCAGAAGGGCTTTTGCAGGTGATAAAAACAGTGCATAAAGTAAAACTTTGTAGAAAAGGTAAAGATTATATTTTATTAAAACAGCAGGGATGACATGAAAACTTCAAGAGTGAATTTCTACATTTTTGAATGTCAGTTTATTCTGCTGGTGATGATGAGGATGTCACTGTTAGAGGATGTTGATGATGCAAGTATGTATAACGTTGTGTAATGTTCCTGCAGATTAATGGCAGCAGAGAATGATGCACATTGAGGAGTACGACTGGACAGAGATGGAAATAAAACCACTTCCTGTCTGACTTTCATTTGACTCAATTCTTATTCTGTCCTGTCCTTTCATATAAAGACAGAAACAAATTAAAGAGGGGGTTGCAGTCCATTCAATATGTGCCTTTTAATCTAAAAATAAAGCCAACATTCAGCAGCTGCCTGCTTCTGCTAATGAATTCATCACAACTCTAATTATGGGCTTCCAGCAGATGTTGATTAATATGCCTAACACATCCTCAGATCTCCCTCGCAATACATGATTATATTAAGAAAAGTTTGTTAATTGAAATAAGAAAAAAAAACATTAAAAAAACCTAAAGATGATGTGAACAAAGGCAGACTCACAGTCTTAATTGTGGATATTTTATTTTATTTTTACCATTTCAGCATATTACAATAAAATATTTAATCACATTAATATTTCACATTGAAACTCTATAGCATCCAGAATGCATTAAGCAGCCCTGCCTTTATGCCCCCACCAAAAAAATGAAGCATTTTCTGCAAGTTCTGCCCCCTCCTTCATTTGCTTACAATCTATTGGTCAAACTGACTGAATTTCAGCCAATGGGAGGCCGTGTGTCTCTAGGGCAGCTTGTGATTGGTCAAACTGACTGAGGGGCAAAAAAGAAACAGATAAAAGGAGCTTATTAGCTTCATTGTCTTCCACATTTGTCCCACTGTGTCCTTTTATAAGGCAGATGGAGCATCATCGGTGATCTACATCTATGTTAATCTGCACTTCACCATATGAACATGCAGTTGAGGTGTTTCTGTGTGTGTGTGTGTGTGTGTGTGCGTGCGCGTGTGTGTGTGCGTGCGTGTGTGTGTGTTTGTACCTCCAGGTGTATCTACACGTGTTTCCAGGTGTAAGTGAGTACAACTGCATTTGCGTGCATATCTGTGTGTGTGTGCGTGAACAGACAACAGTATTCTTGACACAGAGCATTACAACTAACTAAGCTCAGCCAGCGGTTACCATGGTGAAAAGAGATCTAACACTTAGACCCAGAATCCTGCCAATCCCAGGAGAGGATGGAAACCCAATAACAGTAAGACAGGAAGTTGTCCATGCCTCCGCTGTGTGCAGTGTCATTCAACTCACATCTCATCTCTCTTTCTGTGAACATGAGTCTCTAGAAGGCAGGAGCCATGGGTCTTTGCTGCGTGAGTTTCTGGGGGTCCAGGGTCTCAGTGAAGGGCGGTGCTTGATAGGCATTGGTGGTCACTATGGTCCCACCATTGGGGATGGGGTATGGTGTAGCTCGAGCATTGCTTGGGGCTGTTTCCAGGTGTTGCCAAGTGAATAAGTTTGTGTTGCTGCCAGTTAAGAAGCGTCGAAGGGCACTCAGTGTCAGCACAGCCTGTTAGTAAAGTACACAAACACACAAACAGAGTTATGTCTATCAAGTATCACAGCAGGAGAGTTTAATATATCCTATTAAGCTTTATTAAGACAGATTGTCCATAAGGCAACTTGAAGATATTAGCAATACATAAATATTCTGCTCCTGGTAAGACAGTCCCTCAGTTCTAGAGATGTTATGCTGAGCATCTTGAGTTTTCATATACCCTTAATAAGTTTTGTGAGCATGTTTAGTAGAGCTGCAGTAACAAAAACCAAAGTCTATACCAAAGAGAGTTATTTTCTTCCACGGATCTCATTGGTCCTAAGCTGCTCTGCACTTCTGCTGTAACTTGACATCATCATGGAACACATCTCTATAATATCTGCCAAGCAGGTTAATGTGGCACACTTTAAACAAAGAAATGGGAAGCTGTCTCAAACTCTCCCATTTCTGATAAGTCAGGACAGATTGAGCCTTTCATGTTTAGCAAAGAACTGAAATGTCATTGATTTCCTTCACTGTAACATACTATAAATTTTCAATGGAGGAATTCCTGTTCATCCTTTATGCAACCACATCTTAACCTGCCCACATCTTCTGACAGTGAGAGGAACGGCTGCCGTAGGTTTGGTGGTAGAATAGTCTGAACAGGCTTCACTGATTCATCAGCTGATAATTGATTGAGAGACTTTCTGACTCGTATCTGCCTCTGCACTTCTGTAATCCAATCAGAAAGTATCACTGAGATGTATGGTGTTTTGGGGAAATTCATATGTGAACACACACACATTGTTAAACACACATTCACATCTGAAAGAAGCTCAGTACAAGCAGCAGCAGCAGCTCTGCTAGAGCAGCGTGTGGAAGTGTGTGTAAGGGTTAGACTAAAGAGAGGGTGGGAGGAGTCCTGGGCAGCAGCCTCTGCTTGTCCTCCAAGAAAGAAATACTTTTAAATGTGTTCATGGCCATCAGACACTGATAACCCTGAAAACACACACACATGGGACACATCTGGTCAAACTCACATGGTGATGATGATGATGATGGGCTCAATTGTGCTCACAAATAAGGGACAGTGGGAATGAAGAGATACAAACCCAGCTGAGGATGGAGAAGAAGCAGAAAGCAATGGTAGCTCTGGCGGCATCTGAGCCCTGGGCCAATGGCAGCTCTTCTGGTGATGTTGCCTGCCATTGATTGGCCAGAAAACAGAAGCCAACGAACCACAGGAAGCTGGCCAGACCTGAAGGAGGGAAATGGGATTGTTAAATACTTTCTTGTGTAAATTCATTTTTGCTTACCATTTTAAAACAGTGTACTCTCCTGTAGTGAACACATATAGTGAACACATAAGGTCCACCTTTACTTTGTTTTGACCACTGGGCTTGTGGCATGGCTTTTCAGATTGTCTATAATTATCTGCCCGGTTTCTGTGTTCACTTGTGACTCTGATGAACACACAGATGATGCTGAAACATTTAGACTCCATGAAGATAACACAATAAAGCTGATGGACTCTCCCAATCTCTCTTCTATGATGCTTTTTTTTATTACTATGTTCTCCATTTTGATTCTATGAAATCCAATTTTTGAGTTTGAGAATTTGTTTAAATTGGTCTGTTGAAGATATGAGTTTATAATTGGCAGTATAACTTGCTGTTTGTTCAGTACCAGAGAATATAAGGTCCAACAGCACCGCGCGTCTTCTGTCCTTGACGTTGCTCATGGAAGGAAAGTAAACATCCAAAATCAAGAAACAGATGCTGCCCAGGAAACAGGTCACTCCTATAGTGATGCCATAGTTACAGGCGTCAGCGTTGTTGTTAAAGACGCAGAGCAAACGCTCACTGCCAATGTTGATGTAGCCTTCGTTCACAATGCAGCTGAACACCACTATGGAGAAAACCTGCAGAGAGACATGTGGGACACTTTATTATGTGACAGACAGGAGAGAATGAACTCACACTGGTGTAAGAATACCTTTCATTCCTCAGACACACCAGTACAAACCAATGTGTGGGTGTAGATGCCACAGAAGCTGCAACGATGCAGTTATTTTTACTTTCTATGATGATGTCACACTTTAAAAGTGTTGGTTCACTTATATTTCAACTCTGAATGAGATCCATCTAACCAGAAATGGCTAAGTTTTCCTCCCCTACAAAGAGACTCAATTAAATGATGATCAAGATAATAAGGTTGAAACTGAGAAATTAGATTTCTTAAATCTTAATTTCACCCAAATAACTTCATGTTTATCCACCGGCTGTTAGTCATGCAGACAGTTGCAGATTGACATATTCCTATTTCCACCACCCAGAAGGTATAGAAAGTTTTGTTTTCAACTTTTGAGTTCAACAAAGCTAGTTTTAAACGATAGCAGATATGTCAGAAAGTTTGAAGAAGTCTGTACAAGGAGCCACTAGCTAATGTTCTGTGACTTGGTGACACTTTATGAGAATATTTCTCTCAGCATTCTAATGGTATAACATGGTATAACTGTACATTACAGCATGTTACCATTAAATATTCTCAGCATCTTTTCCCTATGGCATCTGAAATTATTTAAAGGTAAACAGAGTGGATGTAAATGTTGCCTGGTGACTGCCTTCAAATTTGACTGATAAAAAACAAACAAACAAACAAAAAGACACAATGTGTTAATATTAAGAGTTTTTTTTATAACTATTTCTATACATTTTACAACGTTTTTAATAGTTTAAGTCCCACATCCACTCAGAGCAAACACTAAATATTCTATCCACTGTTAACTCACCACTTTTGCAGTATTTATCTCAGTTTTCTTATCAGGCTTGTACTTTTTTCAGCCTTTTTACATAATAACCTCTGTAAATCATGTAAAGATGCATTATGAGAGACACCTAAACACACACGATGTACTTCTTATTTCTCCAGTGCATGTTAAATCCTGTGTGATAGCTCACGGTTCCACAGCATCACATCGCACAGGAAACAGAGAATGATATATTCTGGGAGGCTTTAAAAGCCAAAGCGCTTAAATTAGCTTATCTAGACACAAAGGGGGCTCCAGACAGAGGGATGTGGCAGAGGCTGAAATGATTTGTGGTTCTCACATCTATAGTTGTAACTTGAACACACTCACACTTGTGTAAAAAAAAAAAAAAAACTAAATAAATCAAAATTAAAGTCATTTGATTTACAAGGACTGGAACTCAAAAAGACATTAGGCTACACTGCGCGAGGCAGAGACGATGTGTTTTAAAAAGAAGGGGCTGCAGGTAGGCCCGTCCATTCATAGAGACCCACATATTGCAGGAGACGCTTACCCATGAAAGCAGTCTGAGGATAGTGCGGGGATGTGTGAAGAAGGCGACCGGATCGAAGGCGACGCTCCCGGCCTTCCTGGCGCCATAAGCGCCTGCGGTCTCCATCCCTCCGGGTTTCTACTGTCTTGAACGCCCGCTGAGAGAACGAGATGAGTCGGTGTGTGTGCAGCGCGGAGCGGCGGCGTCCTCCTCCAGCCTCCGTGTGAAGTCACAGCGCGTCATCAGAAGCGCATCACAGGCTGCAGCAAACACGTCAGCCTTTGTCAAACCGTGCATTTGACCAGATGCTTTGTGTTTTTGTCGTCACGCGTGTTTTATTTTCATTTGTTTGTTTGATTTTATGTTGGTTTTCTTCTACTTAAAGCAAGTGAAAGCTAACTGAAATTTCCTGTAGTCTTAATAAAACATTGTAGCCTACACCATGTGTTTACTGAGTTCAACCATGACGTGATGGTGCAAACACAGAGAAAGAACTGATAGATTATCAAGTGAATCAACTTAAAAGGCGCGATTAAAATAGTTTTATGATTAAATAAGAGACGAAAAAATGTTGTATCAGTTTTGCATAGACTAGTAAAGTGAAGCTATCAAGTGATTTGATAAATAGGAATGTTCTGATAATTAACTATTCATCCTTGATTTTTTTAAATCTCTATAAGAGATTCAGCTCAACAGCATGCAAAACATGTTGATTTACAGTTTAATTTAAAATGAGATAATAATGAAATATCTTTCAAGTTAGCTGTTTATAGACTTTATCCTTTTTTTTCTTTATTTTTTTTTTGCAAGTTGCAAATCTGCTTTCTGAAAACATGTGTCAACATCCTTTGCTTGAAAAATCTGGATGCCCCCTGTTGGTGGGTAGAAGACCGCTTCTCTAAACAGGTGAAAATATCTCAGGGCAACCCACTGCTTACAATTAGTCTCTTTAATGAAAACACTTTGAGCTGCAGATTTGATATTCCTTGTGCATCCTGTGGAACTTCAAAAACTTCATGATCAGATTTGTAGATATTTAAACATACAAAGAACCTCCCTGTGTTTGCCTTTGTTAGCTGACATTCATCTTTGTGGATCCAAACATCTACATTTTTGGCTAATAGTCTCTGCTGCCATTTTTCTGAATACTTGTTTTTGTGTTTGAAAACTAGATTCAGTATTTTGGGTTTATGTTAATTTTGAAGGTAAAACTTTTAGCATTTTGTACAGACCACTTCTCAATTCTTTTGTAAGTTATTTTGTGCAATTCAAAACGTTCAAACTTTCTATTGACACATTCCTAAAAAAAATTCTGTATAGAATAACATTAGATTATATTTTTCTTAACTGCAGAATGATCAAAGTAACCACAGCCTTTGTAGAGTATTATATGAATATCATCTTTTGTCATGGTGTTAATGTTTCTGGAAAGGAAAGTCTTTTAACCGCCAAAGATTTCAACTGAAACCTTTATTCAATATGATTGGCCAGATAGTTACAACCAAGTTAGTTGAGCAAATAAATCTAAATCTGTGTTTATATAAGTAAAGAATAAAAGAAACAGCACACAGACAAACATTTATGGTCTTTTTTCTAATATCAAAGCTCATCTTTGTTTTTTTGGTTCTTTTTTGCTTCCTCTCCTTTCAGAGCCTCAATATACTTCCTCCTGTCTTCATCCTCCTGGAAACACAAGGGAAAAAGTTGATTTTTTATCAGAGAAAAGGGCTCACACTCATACGTAACCATGCAAGCTGGTAGCTGACAGACAGGGA
Organism: Leptatherina wallacei; assembly: GCA_028567055.1. Taxonomy (NCBI): domain Eukaryota; kingdom Metazoa; phylum Chordata; class Actinopteri; order Atheriniformes; family Atherinidae; genus Leptatherina; species Leptatherina wallacei. The sequence goes on along the minus strand of JAOXYM010000004.1, from coordinate 18,183,662 downwards.
AGATGATTTACCTTAACTCTGTATTTTTTGGCTTTTTCCATTTCTTTATCAACAAACTTAATCAGGTCCTTCAACTTCCTTTTTCCCGTGTAAACCACCATCTGACAGACACAGAGATAAAACGCTGAACTTCATAATTGAACTGTGAATATTTTTTTTCAATACAGAAGTAAACATTAGGATAAAAGTAAAGATTCTATAATCTTATCACTTCATGGATGCTTCATACCCTCTCAGCATACAGAGCAGGAAACAGGCAGAGTGATGGGTATGCTTCCTGCGTCGACAAGTTGATGTCATTGGCCGAGGCATCAATCCGAGCAATAACCACATCTTCCCGCTCCTTGAAGGCCTCAGCCAGTTCTTCCCACAGTGGAAACACAGCATGGGACTTTTGACTATAGGGGAGATCTGAAATCCACAATTCATACAAACAGGCAGCATCCACTATTAGCAGCACACTGCATTAATGTGAAAAACATGATGAACTGTAACTCCTGTCTGTGGTGTGAGTCGCTGGCCTCTTCTTCTTTTTTATATGAAACAAAATGCTTATAGACAATACTGCCTGTACTACAACATAGAGACTGCAGATGTCAAAGTCTTTATTTTCAAAAAGTTTTATCATAAAAGTCTTACAAGGATCCTCATCCCCTCTGCATTGCATGCATGGGTGTAAACCCAGCAGCCTGAAATGAACTGAAGGCCCAATGCAACTCTGAACAGGATAAATAAATGGATAAATAGATGAATGAAAATTTTCTTTCCAATTTTTGGGATAGCTGCTACAACTTTTTTCAGATGAACTGTTTGCACCATTTCTGTAGTAGCCATTGATTGATCAGAAATCTATGATGCAATGTTCTCTATAAAGTTTTTTCTTTTATCTGCAGCAGAAAGCACAGTGCAAGAAATAATTTTATGAGCAATCACACTAAAATTTTTGTGTTCAAAGCTTCCAATTGACAGGAAAATGGCTGCGTCCTCTATGGACTGCAATACAAAAAGCTGGATTTTTACAGAAAACCATAAGTGGCTGTTTTTAACTCCCCCATAAGTTCATGACTTTTACATCAAAAATAGATGTCACATTGGCTTTGTGTTGCTCAAAGTTGCATGGTCAACAGGAAAAATGTTTGTTCTCAAAACTGCAGTAATTTTAGCAAATTTGCAAATTCTTAGTCTGCTAATCAGCTGCTTCTCTCTGTTTACACAGACTTAGACACATTCACCTTAGACTTTTTACAACAGGCAAGAATAAAGATGTTGGCAGTTTCAGGAATCCTATTCCACCTGTATTGCACTGTTAGCTACAATTATTTTATTTTATTTTTTTCTTCAATGGCTAGATGAGGCCAAATGTATATTTGCAAGCAGGAACAGCTTTTAACTAAACTGGAAAGCTGTAAAACCAAAAACAAGATAAAATGATCCCAACTCAGCCGAGGGCACACAGATCTGTACTTTAAGTTGAATAAAGTGCGTTCACTTACAGAACATTACGAAAACAGTCTTGTTGGGGTTAAATGCAACCTTTTCTAAAGTCATTCCCACCAGCTCTTTGACAGGCCTTTGTTCCCATCCTTCAGGTATTGGCTCACTCTGCAACTTGGGCTGTTAAAGGTACACACACACATTCATCAGGACAACCCCCCACTTAGACGTCATGCACAATGCAGCATTTGTGAGTGTTGTTTACCTTAGCTTTGCCCTCTAAGTAGGAGTGGCAGAACTCTTTTATGTTTTCTACATTCAAGGTGTCAGAGGGCAGGTTATAGGTCACATGGTCTGTCAGGTTGACCAGTCGGATGAGAGGAGCCTCATAATCCCGAACCCGGAAGTATTCCATGAGTCTGCCATTACGAGGTTCATCCACGTTTACCAACACAAACAAAATCTGAACACAGAGACATGAAAGATCAGGCTAACAGGTGCTGCATCTTTCTGGAGAGGATGAATGTCCTCTTCAGAAAAATGAATGTGTGTTTGTGTGTGTAAGATACCTTCAATCTGAGTGCCTCTGCAGCATTGTTGAAAGCAGACAAAATCTCTTCAAAGTCTGCAGAACTTTTGTTCACAAATAGGAGGGCGTGGTCTAACACAGGTGAGCTTAAAATCTGAGAGGCTGTCTGCAAGAGAAAAGAAGAAAAACAGTCAAACACTGACACAGAAAATATCCCACAAAGATTACAAGAGTAGCAAAGGAAGCAATGTAGTCAGAGCCACAAACTCTGTTTTCTGATTTTAACATGGATGGACAGATGTTTGTTTCCTTTCCCAATCCAAAAGAGTTTCTTTTCGACTTCTATACATTTTTATTCATTACTGTAGCATGCATATTCATGGAATGGACACCCCGTCATTACGGCTGATTGGATTAGATTGTGAAGTGCTGTCAGAGTTTGAGTTTGTCTCTGGATGAGAGGAATTACAAGTGTGTGAAAATGTTGTATAATGCACAGCATCACCTGTCCATTGTACTCAGTGACTGGGTCCATCTTGTAGACAGAGATGAAGATTGTCAGCTCTTCTTTTGATGTCTGAGGCATCATTTTGTAAGTTTGAACGAGCTCAGACTGCGACACACACAGACAAGATGGATAGATAGACAGATCATCTTTCATCTCTTTAATTGTTTAACTAAAGGTTGTTTCGGGAGTTTTTCATCTCTGTGTGTGTATGTGTGAATGGTGTGTAACGTACCTTTCTGAGCAACAGGACAACATCGTGTGTGGGACCATATTTGTCAATGACTTCGTCATCCTGAGTCACAGCAAATTTGATGTCAGGAAGATCGATCGATGTTGCATAGAACACCTGGACATACTCCTGGTTCAGATCCTACACACATGCGCAGATAATTACACACAAGTAAACACCACATTCAAGGAGAATAGGAGGAAAATGTAACAACTGGCTTTCACCTTAAAGAATCCAACCACTGTTAGCTCCTCTGAGGCTTCTAATTGACTGAGATCAGTGATGATGTCAGCCGCTGATCCCGCCCTCCTTTTCAGCCAGGTAAAGATAGAAGCAGAGCTCTGAGGAACTTCATCAGAATCCAAAAAAGGACAGATTACTTACTTTACCCAAACCCTAAACATTCAACAGCTCATTAAAGAAGCCAAAACTCCAGTCTGTTTAGTTATTCATCCATTGCACATTATTCTGTTATCAGCTTTGTATCCTCCCTAAAAATGACCATGAAGAGGGTTTGTAACTACATTTTCATTGAACTCAGATTAATATGCTATTATTTATAAGAGAGTGGCCATGTGAGAACATGAGTGTAGACACAAAGCCCTCCAGCGGGAGCAGAAGAGGAAGTGAGGTTTTCATAGAGATAAATCAATGGATTTTGAACTCATCCTAAAAAACTAAATTATTTATTAGCAGTAATTTTATAGATAATTTCAGCAGATAGGGATAAACGATCTATTACTGGATCTGCGTGAAACCGGGATACATTTAGATTGTTTTCCTTATTTGTAAAAAGGTTAAAGAAACTTAGCTAAAGCACACATTTTAATGTAAACTAGAAAGACTCGTGCACATACCAGGGCAGGCTATGGGGTTGTATTTATCTCCAGAGAGGTAAAGTCTGATTGTAGGATGGCCTGTCGCATCGAGCTCCTTAGTTAAGTCCTTCTCCTTTGTCACATCAACCACTGCCAGTTTGACCTCTGACCCCTGAAGCTTTTCAGCAGCGCCTTCAAATGCGGCCGACACTCGATGAGCTTCTCCAGTCAGAGGGGCATCTGACAGATACAGAAAATATGAAAGTTGATATGTTAGATGCGCTGCTACATTAAGTGGCTCATACGCTTAACCTATTTAAACATGTAGGTCAAAATTGGGTAACTTACAGAAGTGCACCAGCAGCTGCTTGTGCTTTCTCAGTGCCTCGTTGAAATTCCTCTTTTCAAGTTGTAAAACTCCATCCTTCTCAGGGAGGGTTTCGTCTTCCTGCAGGGTGGACTGTGCATCAGTGGCAGCAAACACAAAGAGACAGAAGGCCGTCACACCCAGCTGCTGCAGTCTCTTCATGACGGATCACCTACACTTTGACAAAATGGACACTGGAACAACTTGACAGGAAGGTACAGAGGGAGTGGTGATGGGATGGACTTATACATGTGTATCAGTGTTGAGGCAGTAGTAGTCAATGCTTTTGTTATCTGCCAGCTAGACCCACCAGTCTGTTGCTGATTAACTTTCCTATCTGAGCTCTGTTGTATTTCGGCTATTGGCATGTACGGTTTATTACTAATATCTAAGTGCCCTTTGCCTCTCAGTGTTTGACTCAACAAGGTCAAAATGGAAGCACAGAGGAAATTGACCTACAATTGACCAATTGCACCAGATACTGAATGATCATGACATTAATAAAAAGGACCAATTTTGTTATATTTTTCCATGGATCACTCCACTATAAGATTAGTCTGACTCAGTGTTTAATAAAACATTTCCTGTCTGAAAAAGAAATATCACCTTTAGTTCCCATTTCTTCCTCAAATCCCATTTTCTTCTGATATGCCAACATCAGTGGGTCAGCAGTGGGCAGTGTTCAGTATGAATAAATTCATGGCAAGCAGTAGGAAAGAGGGAAAAAACTCAGACAAAGTGCCTGAGCAGTGTAAAATGTACCTATAGTATATCATAGTATATTATAGTTATTATTTTAAGACTTTGGCCATGTTTACTTGCTGACAATATGAGATAATTTGACCAAAAATTAGGGGAAAAGTACATTAAGCAGTTATTGCATCATATAAGATACTGTACACTAACATCATTTATCACTAACCTTTACCCTGTTTACTGTAGCTTCCACTTCAGACCGTATCATTTAGATCAAGTCTAACCTGAATCAATCTCCTTTTTTAGAGTTTTGTTTATCTGCTTCATTGCTGATTTTTAGATAAGAATACCCATAGCATAGATTGAAGTTGCAGTGTAAGATGATTCATTATGAGCAGGCAAGAGGAGGAAAACCACTCCTACCAGAATCACAGTTTCTAATCAGATGAGTTATGCAGCAGCAATATTTTGGGAAACTATAGCAATGATGACAGCAAACTTTTGAAAACAATGATGCAATCACCAGCGCATAAAACCATTTAAAAAGAACTACAAACCATATGTCTAAATGTGCTTTTCGTTGAGATGGAGCAACTTTAATAAAGTAAGCAGCTTTTGTTTAGGGATTTCAATGTTTTCAGAAGGGTTTCGGAAGGTTTCAGAATGATCTGCAAAATCAACCAGGTGGTTAACTTTGTTAAGGGTTGTACTTTTACACAAATAGAGCTGTTTTCTTTTCTTTTCCTTTTTTAAACAAAAATATCCTCGGATTATTGTCTATAATAAGGAGATTATTTTATTAATGAATAGTGATAACAAGTCCTGGGGAAGTGCAGCTTCAGATTAATCTTTCGACTCATGTTGACATGTGAATTACAAATTCTAACAAGCAAAAACTCTGAAAATCCAGCTGAATTAAAGTGCTGCAGAGTTTTGAGGGGAGCTGGCAGGAGAGCTCTTAATGAGTCAGCTCTTTCCAGCTAAAAGACTTCATAGAAAAATATTCCCAGCGTGGACTTTGCTCTCAGACTATAAGTCCAGTTGTGAAAGTCTGCAGCTATCAGGCTCAATTACTGTGCAACCAGTTCCCAAATTGGGCTCTGGAGGCAGAACGCTGCAATCAGTACTGGCTCAGATGACCCACAACCAACCTTTAGCAATTCTGCTATAGATTCAGGCTGTTAGCAGACTTTCTATGATGATGCACCTCTCCCTTTTTCTCTTACAGTTTATGGTTTTTCAGGTTCAAAATGAGTTTTTTTCTTTTGAGATGTCAATCAAAGTCTCTGTAAATGTCCACAGAGTCCGAGAATGAGGTTTATTAGACTTACTGAAATCAACAAATGTTTACCTTTATTCATCACAACAGAAAAATTAGGCAGCAAAATTTATTAGATATTTGTGCAAAAAAAATTCAGATTTTTTCTCTAACTTACACATGAGCATTAAATATCTGCTGTAAACACAGAATGCAAAACACAAAAAAACAAGATATAGTAAACAAATACAGTAAACAAACTAATGAATGACAAAATAACTAAATTTAACACAGATAACTATAAGTGTGTATAACACATCATCACATTTCACTGATGCAGACTGCTCATGAAGGGGCAGATTCAGTTTTTTTCACCTTCATTTTAATTAATCAATTCAAAAGTGCCAAAGCATTGCTACAGGTTTTTCCTTTATATTTAAGCTGCAACCAGTTTTAGAAATGATTGAAAGTGATGCATTAGGATGTGCAATACATCAACCCACCATTGATCTAGAACTATTCTTATCTCCAGTCCTTTAGGGCAGTTTTTTGCAATCTTCAGGACCCACTGCTATGCATGTTTAAGATGTTTTCGCACTTTAACACACCTGAATGAAATAGATGGCTCATTAACAGGCTTGCAAAGAATGTGACAAGAAGTTAGATTAATCAGAATCAGGTGTGATGGAGCTGGAAACATTTCAAACATGCAGGGCATGGAGTCCTGCGGACCTGGACTGAGAAACACTGCTTTAGGGTCACTAGCTGTTTCCCTTCTTCAACACACCCAATTCAAATTAAGCATATCACCTCAACACCTTGCTCTCACAGTCTGCAAAAGCATGTTAATGAGCTAGTAATTTGGGCCAGTGGGTGAGTGAATGGAAGCAGGGAATTAGCTCAAATCTGTAACAAGATTGAAGAACAGAGATGAAGAACCCTGAACAGCAAAATGGAAGATTACCTCCAAAAAAATGGTAATATTCTGGTTTACAAGGTGCCTGTCCCTTCATACTTAAAACCAGATGTGGTGAGTTTGAATTTCCATCAGTATTAGTCAGTGACAAGTTGATAGTAACATAAATATAATGGCAAAAATCTATTTTCAAAGCCGCTCCATGAGCTTCCGCGTACACAGCTTACACTGCACACTCATATCAGAGTGAGCTGCTTGTAGTCACAGCTTATAAAATTCATTTGCCCATTTTGTGACATAAATGTGTAATGAGATATTGATAGGACTGCGAAACTCAGCAGCTTTACAAATCCCGGAACTGTCATCTTCTATAAACATGCAGCTGCTTTCCACAACGTGGACAGGAGTGATACACGTCTTGCATTCGACGCATCATTAAAGGGATCAGACAGAAACCACAGATCAACCTGAAACACAGAAGCAGTGCACACAGATTAAGTCACTGAAGCTGGTTCAGCATGTTAAATTCTTCTGTGCATGTGTTAATTTCTCACCCCATCAATGCAAGAAGGACACAAGTGCACCAAGCAGTGGTTCCAGGCACATGTTTGACCGTACTGGTGACGAGGTGCTGGCAGTATGTACAGTGCACTAAACAAGGACTGTCCCTCAGATATTCCACTAGGATGGGGACAGGTTGCGGCTGGGACACAACGGCTACTGTCTGAGCTTGTGTGCTCCTGACAGGCGGTGTTACACCAACTGTCATTCAGAGGAAAGGGATGGTCAAAGTGTGATATACAAACAAAAATAACAGTTGTGAAGACGTAAAAGGAATGATTTAATACTTTGTGAAACTGGATGGACTATGAATCCAGAGTCTTGGGCTCGTGAGGTCTCAATAGTTGGGACGGATGGTGAAATCAGGACAGGAAAAGGATCTCTTTGGACTGTGACATGAAAAACAAGGGACTGAGACACATTTCATTTCAAAATGCTGTTTACATTTTGATATACAATGACAATTTTTTGCAGTCTGTCAGCTCTTCTTCTAGTTTTAAAACATGTTTCATTCATGTTCCATTTACATGTTGTTCTACTCCCATAACTATATGGGAAAACAAGCAAAGATCATTGTCTGGTAAAAGAAAAACTAGATGTCTCAGATCAAAGATGGAAAGAGAAATACTGAACACGTCATACGCTGATGAACTGATACAACAAATCAGGAAAAGGAAATGAGCCACAGCTTATTTTACCCGTGTCTCCATAAGATGGAGGAGGTGTTGAGGGGGATGTGAAGGAGTTGTTGTAAGCCGGAGGAGGTGGAGAGGAGAAGCTAAGGCCTTCTGTGCTCTGAGCAGGGTGGCGACTGGCCTCGTCATATGAAGGGGGCTCCATTAACAGGAACACAGACTGAGATCTAGATAAAAGCAAAGTAAGCCTAAGTATGCACATTTGGGATATCTTTCTTGCATTTTTTTAATAGTCAGAACCTTGTAATCATTCTTAAAGTAATACCACTTGCAATATATTTTGTTATCTTCAATAGATGAACTGGAGGGTTTTTTCCTAGATATTTTTCTGGCCTTTTTTTGTTGGCTCATTAGCAGGTTATCTAAAAGACTTATCAATATTGCTGTTGGAATTTGGTTAAAAGGTTAAAAATGAAGCTGTGAAAGAAGGAGTGAGGTTGTGTTTGGGGTGGATTCAAAACTGTGGGGCATAGCTTCTGACTCAATATTGTACCATTTGTCTGGATTCAAATGCAAATCTTGAATTAAAAGACAAAACAGCAATTTTGAACAATTAAACTCCAATTTAGTTGCTATTAAAGTTCAGATTTATACAAGAGTGGTATTCTTATAGTGTAGAGTAGTTTCACGACAGTCTCCTGTACTTGTCACCACATTTTCTGTTTTTTTCTCTTTGCTAATGAAGCCAAAATGACAAAAGCAATTATTAGTGGGCCTACATCCATAACATAAAACAAAGCAAAAGAAAAAATTTTGATCATCTTGAAAAGAAAAAGGAACCAAAACCTTCCTGAGACAAACCTGTTTGTTTTAGTTTGGTTGCATTGTGAATAGCAATGTGAGTGATGTAAATAAATAAAAGTACTGCTTATCTGTATTGTTGACATAAAATAATCTGGCATCTTTTTCTCCATTTACAAAGTATTTCACAGCTATCTCAATTAATCCACATGAGGTTTAAGCTACTTTTAGTGTTGACAGTGCTTAATCCACCCTAGTGTGTATTTTGATCATGGAAAAAAGTCAGTTGTAAATACAGTGTGTACTTCGATTTGCTGTTGGGCTTTTTGTACTGGGAGCTGTGTGATGTCAGATGTCACAACACAGCTGATGAGTCTACAGCTCTGATTCAGCTGTGGAAGTATTATCTCCTCCCTCAGGTTGCTAAACAATGCAATGTCATGTTTTGGATCACAAGTCTAAACTCTCCCCAGAGCACTGGTTTAAAGTGAAAAATACAAAGCAAAACACACACACCACCACTGTCTGTATCCTCAATATGCTACCCTAAACTCTGTGTTATACCTATTCATATTAATTTATTTTAGTGAAAATACAAACATAACGTCAAAGAATTGTGGGGTTTCACCATGTTCTGTATGGAACTAGAACAGGGACATATGTTTTGTGACTTGTATCTCCAAGTTTGTAACTTATTAATTCTGCTGATCAGA
>JAOXYM010000004.1:18142849-18169812 GCA_028567055.1 Leptatherina wallacei | reverse complement strand
AGGTTATACGGAGAGAGGGGTGTCTCAATTCATGGGGCTGAAAACATTGCCCTTTGCCTCCACACTTTGTTTAAAGGTGAAGGGGGGGAATTGAGATTGGGCCCAAATGTACCATTTGACTGCATTACAAACTTCCATCCACAGACTATAAATAATATAATGAATGGAGGCTACTGTTATAAAGATTCAAGTACAGCATCTTTGATCTTTTAGATCCAGAAGTAGCCATATTTTGACAAAATGATGGAGTCAAAGAGAAACGCTTGAAAGCTTATTGGGCAAAAGTTCTCGTCTTGGAGTATGAAGGTTTATAGAATAATGGAAGTATTATCAGAAGAACCACCAGCTGACTGATCAGATGGTGTGAGTCTAACTAGAGCAGATGGGGAAAGTTGGTCCTTGAGGGCTGCAGGTTTTGGATGTTTCCTGCTGCACACCTGAATCAGATTAATGGGTCAGCATGCTTGTGGGCAAAACTTGACAATAAGCTGTTGAGGAAAGCCATTTAATTTGAATCAGGTGTGTTGGAGAAGGGAGTTGGAGAGAGGGTTTTGAATGGGAGAAAACTGAAGCCTGAAATGTTGTGGAGTCAGTATCTACTGGTCATTAGTGGTAATACATTGAGAGGAGACAATCATGTTAATTTGTTCTACAGGATATGTTATCAATAAACATTATAATTTATAGTGATAGAGAGGTTAAAATAATGAATTCTAGTAATTATTTTAATGTTAATAATTCATCATATTATTTAAAATTTAAACAATGTGATATTTTAAAACTTAAAATAAACATCTAATTGCTATGTGAAGAAACAGGAGTGTGTTGATGGTCTTAAAAGAATATGCAGCCTTTTAGTGTGCTTCATATTACTCTGCAGCACTATACAGCACCCAGCCCTTCTTTAAAGTCACACATTACACCTTTAAGTTATTAAAATGCTGGTTAGATATGGAGGTGGTACTATGTTTTAAATCAGAAAAAAAATTCAAGTCAGCAAGATGAGTTCAGAAGCTCCAGCCATGGTGAAGACCATGGCACCTTCAGTTAAGAGTCCATACAGATCTACTATGACTACAAAAGGATGTTGTATTTTTTTGTGTAGTAGACCTTTTCAACTTGATAATTAAATGAAAAAAGGTTGCTGTTTTAGGGGTAAGAGTGTAAGACTGACTTACAAAACTCCACAAAGACATTTTTAGTGGGGTCCAGAGCAACAGACTCAAAATTTTTGGCCACCAGGACTTTAACTGGTCCTTTGTTCCAGTCCTCTGGGATCTCCTCAGACCGATAGTATGGCTGCAGCACACAAACAGACAAGATTCTGTGTTTAATGCTGCTGTGCAACATAATATAAAATGGATGTATATGTTTGCTACCTTTGCAGTGCCGTCTACAACCTCCTGACAGAGCTGTCGCAGAGAACTTGCTGACAGATCTCCAGAGGCAATGTTGAACTTCTTCTGTGTCTCCATATTGATGATACGAGCAGTAGGTGCATCATTCTCAGACACACCAAAGTATTTCAGAACATGTGATAGGGCTGATGTCACATCAATCATAATGAACAGCATCTGCAAAACATACACACAAAGTTGTGTTACTGTATCTGCATAGAATATTCTCTAGTCTAAATATTAACCCCCCCAAAAATGTAAGAATCGGATTATGAGGATGCAATTTGTCAAAAAAAAAATAAAGTCAGGTTCCTACAAAAGTAGAGGCAAAATGTGTCAAAACAAACGCACGGCAGCTCATTTACCTTCCCCTTGAACTCTTTGGCAACAGCTCTGGACTCATCCAGCAGATTCCTTTGACTCTTCACGGTGGAGTTGATGAACAGCAGGCTGTGCAGGAGGATGCGAGAGGTGAAGATCTTGTCTGCTGCCTGAAAACATACACAGATACAATAAAACATTCCATGAAACTTACAGATTTGGATTTTATTTTGTCAAATCATGTTTATGGACATGTGTGTGTTACCTCCTGGCTAAATGGGATGATGAGCTCCAGGCTGTTTTCCTTGATGAAGGTGGTCAAATTGTGTTTGTCCAGCTTTTCTTCTTCTGACAGCACAAAGTCTGCTCTGCCGTCATCAAACTAGCAAAGACATTTATTTTAGATTTTAAAACCACTGATTCTAGTTTTGATCTTAATCTGTCAGGTAACTGATTAATTGGTGAGGACAAAAATCAAACTTCTGTCATTTCAATCATTCAGTCCCTTTATCTGGTAGATTAAAGATTAAAAAGGTGGATCTGATGTTGCCTATCTCAGGTTTATATTAATGCAAAGTCCATATATTTGTATCATTAAAGCCTTCCTCATATTTAAAATAAGTCAGCCTTTTTATACAATATGCACATAAAACTAAATGTTACAAAAAGAAAACTATCTGAAGTTTAAACCTGATATAAGTTTAAACCTAAAATATGGACATATATCTTTTTGCTGTTGTTTTTTCAGCATTTGAGGTCTCTATTTTTGGTCGATTTTTTTTTGTCTTTATGTCTATTTTGTTTCTCTCTGTAATAACAATACGTTTTCTATGTAATACAATTGGGCAAACATCTGTAAATCTATAGAGAGATACAGAATAAAACTCTCAAATCTGAACAAAACGTATTTCCAAAGTGGTTCTTGCAGTTGTCTGGATTTTTGTGTATTTTTTTAATATCCTGATATTGGATCATTTATACAATCAATTAATCGAGTTGTTCAAGAATAACCCCTCATTAAAGTATAATTTATTTCTAGCCATGTTTGGACTTTCAGACAGAAACATTATGCATTGATAACTGATAATTGACAGCAAAACTAGCACCATCAAACTTCTTAGCTGCAAGCCCCTGTTAAACAGTGGACTCCTCAGTGGGCTTTTCAGTTGATCTTCATACCTTTTTGAAGAGCACCACTGAGTTGGCTTTCACCTCATACTTCTGGAAAACTTCAGGAGTTGCAGTAACTGCAAGCTCTGTGTCAGTCAAATCAAAAGCAACTTCCTTAAACACCTTGGCAGCCTCACTTTCCAGACTCTGCAAAAATGAACAAAAATCACACGAAAAAAAAAACTTAGAAATGTGTTACTACCATACAATATGATTCAATATGACAGAAGTGACACATAAACATTTAAGAATATATATATACATCAAAAAATCCTATAACAGTGACGTTATGGGCTTTGATGAACTGAGCTGCAGAATCTGCAGAGTTGAGATCTGGAGCACCGGGACCTGCACGACGTTTCATCCACTGGATGATTCCCACCGCTGACCTCTTACCTGCAAAACATACAAGTTAAAAGTTAAAAACATATCTCAGTTATAAACTAACACAAAGCATATGATGAAAGGCTGATAAAAAGATCGAAATTTTTTACCAGATCTTGGTTTGGTGTCAGTTGGTGTGATGAGGCATGCTCCTATACCCTGACACCACATATGCTGTATATTATTTAAGCCAAATTCCAAAATAAAGTTGCTTAGTGCCAGATAGTAAAGTGAGCCTGAAACTGTGACTGTAAAACCAGTAACTTAAAGCTACCTATCAACCTGTGGTCACTATGAAAGCATTTTGACCACAAGCTCCTATCACGTAACAAAAACAACATTGTAGCCCACAACTGTGAATGTAAATAGAGGTCAGCAGGAACAAACCTTGTGCTGGATAGTGTGCTGTTTAGATAAATTAGCCAAAGGGTTTTTAAAAAGAGCAGCAGAAAAATCAGTTATAGCAACAATTTAACACTGCTATTTTTTAGCAAGCTATTTTATCTCTAAAGGGAGAAAAATGTCTCTTAGAAGCTGTTTTATAGAGGATGCTTGTGGTTTCAAGAATGCTAGTGAATGCAAAACCCTTCTGTATTCTAAGTCTTTAATCAAATAAAGAAATCAAGGTTAACTAGTCAAACGTTAACTATCAAATACACATCAACTCTTCAGCTTACCATCTATTTCCATATTCAAATGAATGCATACTGAGTGCTTACCAGTGTAGTCTATGGGCTGCTTGCGGTCTCCGTCAATGAACATTTTCAGAGTGGGGAAGCTTCCAACATCAAATTCATCAGCCAGCTCTTTCTCTTCTATGGCGTCCACTTTGGCCAAATGCATTGCTGGTTCCTCTTTCTTCAGCTTCTCAGCAGCCTCAGCATAAACCGGCTCCAGCTGTTTACAGTGGCCACACCAAGGGGCATCTACACACAAACACACACATAGTTTCTTAGTCTCTACAATCCAGGTAACTGGATTCTAACCGAATGAGGCCTTCAGTCTGCTGCAATCAGCAGCTCCGGTTCAGATACACATGGAAATAAGCTGCTGATAGCAGGGCTGGCAGTTGGGGGTGGTTTCCATCTTCTCTGCTCTTTTCTTTGTCATGACCTATCCTCTCGTAATGCTGTGGGAGAGTTGCACCAGGACAACATCTGGACAGGAAGGACCACGTGTGTGCAAGTTTGCCCCCTTTTAATGATAATGCCTCAACACTTTTTAGAGAACGTACGGGAGGAAAACATGAAGTTTATGTTTACTATATGATAGGAATTCATAGCTTACTAAGTCAAATATTCCTGGAGCATTAGGTAATCGTTCATGATTTTTTTTTTTTTTGCCATTTTTTCTTTAAGAATGAATATTTAAGCATTTGAAAGAAATACTAATAATTATTTAACATTTTATTTTTTAGCATTTTAAAAAAAAGCATATATTTGAGAAAAAGAAGTGACTTGTGACACTTTCCAATACAAAATCTTAGTGGCAATCCCTTTCAGATCAACATATGTCCTTACTTGTGTTGTTATTTTAGAAAAAAAACACTCATAATACTATACTTACTATCATATGAATACTTACAGAATTCAACCAATAAATATTTGTTCTCGCTGAGAGCTCTGGCAAAGTTCTTTGTGTGGAGAACCATGACATCTGTCTCTTCTTCTATCTCTGTTGTTTTCTCCTTTTTCGGGGCATCTTCAGTCTCTTCTTCTGAAGTCTCGTCTGCTGTCTCCTTTGATGCATCTTCTTTTGTGTCTGTGTGATGTTCGGTGTCGTCGCCAGAGTCGTTGGCCTGGATGCAGGAGGCCCACAGCAGCAGGGCCAGCAGAGTTACGGACAAAAGCCTGTGGGTCCTCATGTCTGTGTTTCTGTGTGAGCCGTGCTGATACTTCCACCAAGGTGTGGGAAACTTCTAGTACATGTGTCACTAAAAGTCAGAGCGTTTATTTATCTCAGCTAGAGTGTGTGTGTGTCAAAATGTTACTGGTCTTCTCTCTCATCCAATCAGACGTTACGCTTGCAGAGGACTTTTTCTAGTCTACATAAACCAATGAAATGGTGCCATTTAGATTCAGATTTAAGTAAAACTGGCTAATTGAATGATGTTGCTTCAGAAATCAACACATGTACACCACTTTTTTCTTGTTTTTCTAGTTTTGTTTGTTTCACATAGACCCCCATCACCCACCAGATGGTAGCATTTGTACATCCCCTAATATGTCACCATTCTTTGGTTATCAGACCCTCATTTACCTAAAAACTGTCACAGGGATAGTAACAGGTAGATTACAAGCCATCTACTGTTTCCTTTCAACTCATATTAGGTTTAAAAAAACAGCTACAACCATTTTCAGCTATTGGAGCCGGGAATCTGCATAAATACAATCAATTTTGATTAAGTTTTAATCATAAAATCCACATTTCTGGCTGATATTAACATAAGTATTAGAAATCTAATAGCATAAGTTCATGCAGAAGCTTTTTTTATATGAATGTGCCATCTGCTCAATGCAATCCCACAGCGACACTGCTGAGGTCCACTTTATTGCATTTGTGTAGCTCATTACAAAAAATAAGAACATAATTGATGTTGGCTTAGAAGTTGAGGTAAAAAGGACATCAATAGCTGAATGGTATTTACCTTTCTTTCTTTCTTTCTTTCTTTTTTACTGTGTTGTATCTTTGTGCTTGTTAAAGTCTGAACAAAACTCAAAGTTTTTTTTTATTAACTTATCTTAATCAACATTTTAGCACCTTTTTTTCTAAGAACATAAGGTGGGGGAAATGGCAGGGATTGGGAGGTCAGCACAAATGCACAAAAAAAGGATTAAGAGAAAAAAGTATTTTTTTTCACCTGTTCACATGTTTTTATTAATATGCACAAAGACATTTCATGAATGAAATAGACAGATAACTTCATGGCTGATCCTTTCCGGTTTGGAAAAGGCAGAGGAGCAAAGATTCAAGCTGTGAAGGTTTCATGCATGACAGCAAGATTAGGAAAAAACAACAAAGAAAAGAAAAGTCGAATAAAAGAAACCTACCAAAGGTATTAACATTTCGATGAATTGATATGTCTATGAGTCATTCCTCACAGATTCTGTCTCTCCCTTCATTTCCAGTCATGTCATCGATTTTGACTCTGATCTATGAATAATAAATCAGCAGGGGCACTTCTGGATTTTGGAATCTCACTTTGATACTCTTTGGATATTTATGAGAAATGAGTTTAAGGGATGACTGAAAACTGCTGAACAACTGTGTGTTTTGCTGTCCTCATAGTTTTCAGCGTGCTCTGATGCACCAGCTGCCACACAACAGTGAAACACGCTGTTGTGCACCTATGCATCACTGCAGCAAGATGAGGAGTTAAACAATAGAGCTGTACAACCTGAGGCTTCAGGATTGAAAGACACTTTCTTCCTTCTGTTCTAAACAACATTAAAAAGGTGATTTTTTCCCCCCCTAACTTTAGTAGAAAAATGACAAAAGAGACAGAGAAGCATGTAGAGAGGGGAGGGTGTCAGGCAACAAAGGCTGATTAAAAACAGGCCAGCTTGGACAAAGATTTTCAGTTTTCACATGTTGAGCTCTGGTTCAACCAGAATGAATCCTTGAAAACAAACACATGGAAACATGTTTGTTTTTCTCTTTGTTTCCTTTTTATGGAACACTTTTATCACAGCTGGATAGGAGCTGCAGGATCTGCTCACTAATATGTGAGTCCCAACTGGTGGGTCTGTTTTAATGCTGCATGTGTGTGTCCTCTGTCAGGGTGGGATTGAACTCTGGGTGTGGGTCCCAGTCTGCCAGCAGGTCGCTGAAGTCCAGCTGAGTGCTGTCGATGGTGTGTGCGTTGTGGTGTGTGAGAGGGACACCGTGCATGTGTCTGTTACTGCTGAGGTGCATGCTGTCCTGCAGAGATGTGTCTCTGTTAGTGTGTGTGATATCAGGAGTGTTGCTAAAACTGATCAGAGAGCAACAGGTCATCGGCTCCGTCCAGAAACTGCGAGGAAGATGCCGCTTGATCATCGGTTGACCTCTGCCTTGGCTCAGGCCCCTGTGATCAAACAGTTCAGCTAGGGGCCCCAGACTGCTATTGCCATTGGTAACACTGACTCCTTGATCATCGGCACAAGGAATAAGGCTGCTCTCTTGCTCTTCCGGACTTCCTGTTCTTGCAATTCTCAAAAGATCATCATAGTAACGCAGACGCCCACTGGTCGTCAAGGAGACCGAGTCACTGTAGATGTTACAAGCTTCAATGTCATCAGAACAACGACCGAAATACCTCTGCACATCACGGCTGATGATGTCAGCGAACCTCAGCAGCTGCTTGGTCATGTCCAAAACATTGGGAGCGGGGTTCAAAAGAAACCCATCTAAAGACTCATCCTCATCCTCATCCTCCTGAGCTTCACATTCCTCATCTTCATCCTCTTCTTCTTCATCTTCTCTCCCCTCTGGCTTTCCCTGTGTTTTCTCGTCCTCATTTTCATGACATGGAGAGCAATGGAATATGGTGGGAAAGTAAGTTGGATTTGGGGTCTGGATGAGGAAATTCCTGATGATGCCCGTAGCCATGTTGGTTAGAACTCTGAAGAGACAAAGAGGAAAAGTGAGAATCAATCAACAATCAAAAAAGAATTAAAAAAAAAAAAAGAGAGAAAAATAGGCTGTTGTCTTACCTTGAGAATTAGACACCAGGTTTAACTCTTCAGTCTGTCTTAAACAAAGATGTCTGGCCTGGGTCACTGATGGATCCACTATTGTGTGTGTGCATGTGTAATACTGGTCCAGCAGGATTGTTACTGTATATATACCTCAGCACACAGCTGCAGATGAGTGTGTCTTGTGTTGGATGAGGAAGCTTCCAGAACAAATATTTGCATGCAGGACTGGTCAAACACACTTTGTTTACTTTATCACTGGGCAACCAGGGAGGGGGTCTGAAGCTAATGGATCCTCTGCTAAGGGATGATGGAGAGTTGTTACACACATGTACACAAACACATCATTGCTTTTTTCCGTCCCTGTTATCAGGCTAGTTAAAGGATAAAAGAGCATGAAATCAAATCTTACGCCGTTTTGACTTCTAAAGGGGCAACACTCTGGACTGTCATCAGCCAAAGCACACCAAAGTCAGATGTTGCACAAGCTGATCACAAATACACTCCTAAAAACATCTGAAATGATTTTTTTCATAGTGGTATATTTAAGGGCACGCTATTCGACGAACTAACTCTGCAATCCTTATTTAGGAGAAGATGATTGCATGATAAGGCCAAGCATCCGTTTCACCTGTGGCTTTTGATGGCGAACAGGATTAAAAAATAATGTATTTATTTATTTGTGTAGGAACAAATCCTCAAAATTAGAGGGAAAATATGTCAAAGTTTATTCATAAACAGATGCAGTTTTTAAAAAGGGTGGACGCTTAAGTTAAGAATGATTTTGTTAGGGACTATTTTCATTTGTGAACTGATACGCAGTTATTGCTGTCAAAGTAAATAAAAATAAATAAAACAACTTGTCGGACAACTTCCTTAAGATTTCCTTATGAGGAAGACAGTAATATATTCCAAATTACTTTTATCTTTCATGGATGAAGTCAGTCACTTTCAGTTATTTTGCCCCAAGTCTTTACCCTCAGCAAAGGCTTTCCAATATGACATACGAGTTTAGATGCTGTGACTAACAATCTTTGTTTTTGTAAAGCACTTTGTGTTACACTTGTGTTTGAAAGGTATTCTATAAATAAAGTGAAGTTGAGAAAATGCTTTCCTAAATACAACAAAGCTCCCCCAAAAATCTATTGCAATAAAAAATAGAAACTTTAGAAAATTTAATGTACAAACATGTCTGTTGTAGACTGGAAATGTGCAGTGTTTATCCACATTTATATAAGTCAAAAGACCTCTAATGTTATATATACACACATGTTGAGCATTAATAGATGTGTGTGTGTGTGTATGTTATCAGGACACCCTGACTGTCATCAGTATCCAGGCTTCTGTGTTGATTTTTGGACTTAAGATCAATAGCGGCAATATGTCAGCTCTCAAGAGTCTGACAGAAAATTATACACGCTTTTAGGCACACAAGCACATGGACACACATGAAATACACACTCATACACACATTAACTTACAAAAGTCCTTTATCTTATATATTAATGATAAAAGCTAGAGAATATATCTAAACTTCTGCAAAGATTGAGCATATTTAGGATCAAACCTTTATTTTTAAATGGTATATGTTTATATAGACTATCATATATAATAAAAGAGCTTCTCCAGTATGAAAACATGAAAAGATTAAAAAAGAATTGAGTAATATAGGTTTGATTTTGCACATTTAGGTTTTGAGCAAAAGTTTACTAACGTCGTGATCAAAGAATTACAAACCTACAGAGTTCCAATCATCATTTACAGTAAATCAATGGTTTTGACAAGCCTTTTATATGATTTCTTCTACTGACTGATTTAGTTTTAATATTGTTGTTACTTTAGAGGCTAATAGCAAATTTATAAGTTAACTATAAGCTAAAAGTTACATATGGAGTCTTACAAAAGTAACATTTCAATTTAACCTGTGTTTAGATCTACAACTGGTTTTACTAGGACTTATATGAGTGCTTGTTTTCTCCGAAACACGTCATTTAATGCCAATCATTTCATGTGGACAGTGCGTCTTTAGTTAGAAACTGCATTTTAGGAAAGCCTGTAGTTTCTTTAATCTATTCATGACAGCAGGAAGTATAAACATGTGAACCGCTAGATGACAAAGAGAGTTGTGAAAGTTTATCTTGTGCTTTATTTCAGTTTATTTCTTGTTGTATTAACTGAACATGTGGTATAGTGTATGTGGGTTGGTTGGGTGGGTATTTTATGACAAAATATTTCATGTTGTCCTGATTATGAATTTACCTATCTCACATACAGAATGGAAAGGATTGGAGTTTTTATTCTTAACAGATTTGCTGAAGATAGAACAAAGCTGGAATAGTTTAACTTCGGGCTCAGATGAATATTTCCAATAACCACATTTCAGAGGGATGCAAGCGAAGCAAAGCAAAGGACCATTGTTTCCATACAAATAAAAGCTAAACATTCCATTATGAAATTTAAAAGACGACCACTGCTCTTCAAGTACAAAACCTTTTTTTTTTTTTATTATTATTTTCTAGGATCAAAACTGCAAAACATATAGAAAAATATACAACAAATGTTTAACCTGTCACAACGTTCAACATCTGAAAACTGGAACATAAAAGAAATATTCACATTTTTACCCATTATTGATAAAAGAACATTCATTTTTATTTCCTCTCTTTTACATAATGTTTTATATGTTTGCAATTATTGTTAAGGTCTTTCCATCTGTATTATTCTGTATCTTAAACATCTCCACAGTAGCCGGAGTCATTGGAGAGCTGGGAGTTGGAGCTGCGGTTGGACGAAGAGTTCCAGATGTCCAGGTTCATGTGTGGGCCGAATGGGTTGAAGCTAGAGTACTGGATTGGCCCATAGGTCCCCTCTGGTTCCCGGCTGAAGGGAGAATGTGGTGGGGTGTTGGGTGTGATGGGTGACATGGGGGATATCGGTGCTGATCGCTCAGGTTGGAAATGGCTCTGGTAAGGCTCGCTTTGGGGTGTCCAGATGGACCCGAACAGACTGGACATGGGGGAGAGGCTGCGGGTACCCGAGAAGTATGGCTGAGGAGGATGAATGGAGAAAAGACGTTAGATGCTGAGCTACTGTAGGCAGTGTAGCGAGTGGAGCTGCAGACTTCCCTGATGTCTTATATCCTCACCTGTCACTGCACTGTGCTGTGCTGCCATCTGTTCCTGCACTGACAACCTCCTTCTCCTTTTCTGTTTTAATAAAATGACCTTTCTGCTCCAGCAAACACGGCAAACTTTCTAACCATCCTCAACAAAAATGTCTCTCTACATGGTGATAAGACAATTAACCGCAGCCTTAGATCACTTTTTTTTTCTCTGTCCTGCTCCGATTCTAGGCTGTCAAATTAATAAAGTTCCGAGTTGTAACAAAAAAATAAAAAAAATGACTGAGCCCGAGTCAATCATACATAGTCATCATGCTGTTAAATTTGTCAGCAGACCACAAGTGGATAAATAACTTCTCTGCTGAAAATCAAATAATTTACTTCAAGAGATTATTCATCATTTGCTATCATTTTGCATCTAATGGTTCCAAATAGTTGAATTATGTGCCTTTCATTATGTGGACAGTATTCACTGAATGCCTTTTCAATGAGTATAACCTTCTGTTGACATTAGGCTCGCAACACTCTGGACTTCTGAATCATTAAACGAATTAAGGCATTCAGAGTTTCCCCACAGAGGCCTTTGGCTTGACTTGATGCATTTTCAGTTATTCACATTTCTATTGCACATCATTGCATAAGAAGCCACACTGAGATTCATGTCTCTGTTGTGCTGTCCTTATTCTCTCTGCCACTCACAGAGACCAAGTCTACTGCAACATCCACTTGGCTGCCCCTAAATTTGAACAGTGTTCATGTTCTCTTTATTTATGGTAATGCATCAGTGATAGCTTTTCTTTCTCTGCCTGAAGTGGAAGCATTCAGTGTGAAATTGAGGTTTTTACCTAGGTGTCATCTTGGGGGTGCAAAAGAAGCAGCTAAAAGGCTAAAAGGATATAAAACGTAACCCAACAAGCCTTCCTTCCTCACATGATCATAAACTAATCTAGTGTCTGTGCATTAAGAGGAAAAGAGCTGATGTAATGTCGGTGAGCGTTTTGCATATAGATAGGAGCTGCGTAGATCAGCCACATCCAGTTTTGCTTTAGAAGAAAACCGAACTATTTTTGGCCTTAAGAAAATGAATACCTTCAAAGGTTTGACATGGATGAAGTGCCAAGAATGGAGGATTAGCATATCCAGGTGGCCTGTCCAAGTATTAACGTTGGCATTAATGTGATTCTAAGTATTGTACATTAAGGGCATTAACTTTACCTGCATGTCACCATTGGTTTAACATAACTGAATCTTTGAGTGATGTGATCGGTGAGAAAGAGCGGAGTTAGCGAATAATATACAATCTTCAGAAACACACTTGACTCAAAACCAGAAGGGGCTTGCAGGATACTATGGCTAGTAGGCCCAACGCTTGCATAGAATGTTGTAGCCTTGTTCTTTGGGGTTTTAGCAGGCTCTAATTAATCTAGACGGTATATGGGGTGTACCTGCACACAGAAAAATGTGTTGCTTGTTTTATGAGAACCTTTTCGCAGAGGTGGTCAGATACTTTCGGAACTGCCCAATAAATCACACACACTTTGGTTTCTTTTAATCAGAATCTAGTTGAGCTGCCCGTGCAAAAAAACATGTTTACATATCGAGGGTAAAATGACACAGCTGAAATTACTATTCAGTGTTCATCCATACGCACCCCAAATTATAAATACTTCTGTGCTTGTATAATTCTGTAATTAGTTCCCATCAACGCCTTTCGTTATGTTAACTGTTCACAATGTTTGCACATTTAGATGATCAATAGGGAACTAATAATAGAGGAAATTACTCAAAGATAGATAATAATGATAATATAAAAAAAGAAGTTAGGTTAGGTAACCCTGCAGCATAGCTCTGAATTTGCTGCTCCAACAACAATGTCAGATTATATCTAGCTGAAGTTTCACAGCAGTCAGATCTTTTGAGTATTACGAAGTCTCACCTTGCTGCCCACGGAGCCTGCTGTGTTCCAGGTTGTGTGCGATTCCTGAGGCGGCTCCTCGCTCCAACTGGTCTGATTACTATGTGTGTTTTGGCCTTCGTGATTGGCAAAACCACTTGGAAAAGTCCCATTACCTGAAAAATGATTACAACAAAAAGATGCTGAAGACTGAACCCTGAGAAATCGGATTGGATGTGGCATCCACATCTGTTTGCAGCTCCACTTCAAAGTTCAACAGGACATGAATGCTTTTTCCCTTTTCATCAAAATTAGATCCGATATTTGAGGAAAAAGTGAGTTATGAGTATATACCTATGTAGTTGCAAGGACTGTTGCAATGACTGTTGGCACTACTCCAAGTAAACCTAGAGAAGACCAGAAACAGTTAAATGGGTTCAGATGACAACAAAACAGTATCAGTTACATGTTTACATTACACTTATCCAAAGTGACTTAAAGGTGAGAAACAATATTAACTTTCATAGTTTTTAAATAAATCAACTGATTTTTGTCCTTTTGGACCAGAAGAACTCTTTCATCGTTATTGCAGCTGTGGAGGATGGATCCATACTGAATGCACTCTTCTACTAAATCAACTAGTTGAATTCTTCATTCTTTACAATATGGTAACTAAACTTACTAAAGTCATCATCTGCAGAGTTACAAGTCACTGGTTCCAAACACCTACCCATTGTATGAGCCGTTCACTGCTGGCTGAGGTATGTAGGGCAGAGCTTCGGAGGTGTTGTATCTGAACTCATTGGTGAGGGGTATGGATGGAGCTGACCACGTTTCTTCAGGTAGATACTGACCTGTCAGGTCTGGAGAAACATATTACAACTCTATTAGAAGTCAGAAGAAGAAACTAGAGAAAAAGTTTTTTTTTTTTAAACTTTTGGTCACCAAGTGTGTATTTATTGTGACTGGTTGTGTCTTTACCTGTGTTCCTGTCCATTCCTGCAGTAACAGAGGCAAAACTTGGGATAAAACTGGATGCTGTGGGGTCTTGGCTTTGGCATGCTTCTTTATGGTACAAGCTGTTTGTGCTTAACAGAGAAAAGGCAAAGTTACAAAACAGAATCATATAGTTTGCATGAAGAAAAACAACTTCTCAATCATTGATAGAAAAGTGACTTTAAAGCTAACCATCAATCGCAACCATACATATGCTACACAGACAGGAACAAACCCCTAACACTCGAGATCAATCACTTTCTCAATGTCGCATGCTTTTTGTTTTGATTTGTTTCTTGATGTTGCCGTTTTCTTTTTTTGTTCTGGTACACCCTTGTTTTTGTTTTTTTTGTTTTTGTGCTTTTGTTCATGCTTTGTTTTTTCTTTTGTCTTCTTGTCCTATATTGGTGTCAGTGAATAATAATTATAGATAAAAAAAAAAGAGCTAACCATCCATTTTCTTTTTCACTACAAAGGTGGTTTAATCCACACACGTTAACATCTTACTACTTAGCATTTGGAAATATACGTTCTACCTTTAAGCTGGTGAATCTGTTTGCACGTGTATTATTACTGAAAAAATCTGCAATTATAAAAACTTCGGCATTTACTGGACTGAGTTTGTTTACTAAAATACCTTAGAGCTTTGTAGTTATTAGTATTCACATTCATGGTCTGGTAGCAGTCTCTTTCTGCAGGGTAGATGCCGTACTGCATCGGATCTCCTGAAAGAGAAAAAAGAAAGTTAATGTCAAACTACAACAAGTCACAGTTTTTATCTATGGTGAACTTAGCGTAACTATCCTTCATTTTTATGTCATGCTCAAGCACCTAATCATGAAACACTGGAGACTTGTTTGTATATAGTAACAACCCAAAGAAAGACGTTTCCCAAAAGAATGGTGGTGTATTACTGCTCCATACTTTTTCTAGATAAGGCATCACAGCCGTGTGTTCGAGCACTGTGGTCTTTGTCTCCCTCCATGCTGCTTGTGCTGCTCCAGCTGCCCCAGCTCCCTCTGCTGGCCCTCACACTGCCTGATGAGCTGCCCGAGTCTGAGCCTGATTCACACACGCCGCCTGCGTGCCGCTCTGCCGCACACTTTCTGCGAGTGCGAACAGGACACACACCTGCCAGAAATCAGCAAAGACTAGTGAGTTTAAAATGAAATGCTCTTTCTCACATGCAGGTAGTTTTTGGGACAATTTTTATGAAATATCTTTGACCAGACAGATACTCACCATTTTGTTTGAGGGGGCTTTCGGCAGTCTGTCCAGGTTTTAGAGCTTCGGACTTGAAGCCATTGCAGCAACGGGTCCTGATGCGGGTTCCACTAACATTACAGTTCCCCGTTTTCCACTCAGGCTCGTTGTCCCTCTCTGGCATTACTAAAACATTGTGCTCAGAAGCACTAAGGTAGGAATCAAACCAAAACAAAGGATTTTCTTTTACAATATGATGCTTTGACGTGCATGACGCTCACACAGACACCCCTGTCTGCCATTGAATGCTCTTAAGAAGTTGGCAGGGGAGGAGTTGCGACCAATGAGAGCCCAAAACATGGCGTCATGGGACACGACAGAAAACAAAAATTACACAAAACAAACACAACAGAGAGGCTGGTGAAAAAAATTACGCTCAACTCAAGAAACTAAGCAACACAGGCAGGAACACCCATACCCTTTTATAGATTTAACAGAAGTTATGAAACCAAGAAACTTTGATGAAACCGATAGCTTTTCAAATTTAGCACCATGGTGTAAAGTTAATGATGACAGAGAAAGTTCTCTGCATGAAAGAGGAAATCTGTAACTGCATGATAAAGATCAGACAGAACAGTCGGGGGTTAAATTAGGCAAAAAACAAAAATCTTAGTTTGTTACTCCTTGTCATATATCAGTCACGATGAGTGAACACCTGAGCTTCAACGAGGGAAAAATACAACAATTTGACATCAGTGAGGAAATCTTGTAGTCTGAACAGGACTTAAAATGGCTGTTCAGACCAAAATAATCATAAATTAGTTTTTCAATCAAGTGTGCATGTAGTACCTGGAGACATCAGTCTTCCTGCGACTTCTCTTTCCTTTATTATTCCCTGCTGCAGTGCCAGTCTCTGGACTCTGCGCCTTCTTCTTCTGGCCTTTGCCATCAACTCTAAGCTGGATAAGTGAAAACGGTGATAATTAACTTCTGGCACATTCTTTACAAAGATTCTGAATTAGTTTTCTAAAAATCTGAATGAGCAGTAAAAACAGAAAATGGCATTTTAAAAAAAATGTGCAAACCTGCACTTACCTCCAGCTCAGAATGGTCCCTTTTCTCGCCATCTATCTTCTCTGCATAGTGCTTATTGCAGTTCATATCCACAGGACTGCACACTAATAAATCTCGTCTGGATCCTGGACACAGTGTGATGTCATTGGGAAAACCAACAGGCATTTCCATAGAAAACATAACTGCAGCTGAAACGCCATCTTTTATAGAACTCTGGAGGTCTTCTTTAAAGTCTGTGGATGTATCTTTAATAAGCTCACTGATAAAAGCTGGAGGGTCGCTGTTGCACGTGTCTGGGGTGAGCGGACTTTCTGGTGTCAGGTCTGCGTGCTCATCATCCATAGTCACAGTCGCAGCTGTGGATGAGCTGGACTTATATTTGGTGTAATAGAGTGCAACTTTGTGTTTCTTTTGCTGCTGGGAGGGAGTGGTTGAAGAGCCTTTCTTTGAGGATTGAGGCCGAGGGGCGGGGCTGTTTGCTAAGGCCGGGGAGCCACGCCCCTTTCCTTTGTCAGATGTGTGACAGGTGTCCACATATGTCTTGCAACTGCCTTTTGTTTTACTGCACAGACAGACAAAAAAAAAAAGGCCGTGTCAAGTATTTGAACACTACCTTCATGTGTATGAGTGGTGCATATAAAGGACTGGAAATAAAAATAAAACTATGCTTGGCATACTTTACTCCATTGGGTGTGATATTATTGACCGAGTTGCTGTCCTGTGACAGGACGGAGTTGTGGTTGCTCCTGATGCTGGGTGTTGAGAACTCGCTGAGGATATACTGTGCTTGATGGAAGGCCATCAGACACACACCAAACAAGGAGAAGCTGCAAAAAAAACCAAAAAGAACAAAAATTGTGATTATCTGACAATGACCAAAAGTCATCAATATATGCGCACTTAAAAAAAGTATTATGTTTAAGTTACTCACCAGGTAAATATGAGAGTGACTACCCAGAAGGTTTCCTCCCAGCTGGGCCCAGGAACTACCTGGGCACATAGAGGCAACATGTGATGCGGCAGTGTCACATTCAGGGTAAAAGGGAAAGTGGTACCACGTGATGTCACCAGAGTGAGGTCTCGGATCACCCAGGAGGAGGTGAAATCTGGGGTAAACCTACAAACAAAGACAAGAGAGACAAAAGGGAAAATATAACTGGCCAGAAAAAGAGTGCATTGAGTATACATTATAGATATAAGAGGAAGAAGTTATAAAGCTGCCATATTACATGATGTCATTAAGAAAATGAGTCAGAAACGTGGGTACTGTCTAATCCAATCAAGTTCATGCTGTCTATCTCAAAATCTTCCTCCGGAGGCACCCTTCTGAGGAAGACTACAGACGTTAGTTGAAACATGTCAAGGTAACAAAAACCTATCTTATCTGTCCGATAAAAGGAAAACTAAGAGTTTTAGAGTCGGTAATGTCTGTCGCTGAATGCACAAACAGTACTGCAAGAGAAAAAATGTTTAATTTTACTTACGCAATGTTGATCTCAGAGGAGCTGTTGTGCTCAAGGCTGAATGAATGACACTGCAGCACCTCAAAGCCAAATCCCTGACACTTATACCCATTAATATTCATCGACATGACCATCAGAGGAAGCTCTCCTGCATTCTCCACTTTAAAGCTCTTTCTGATGGCAAAAAGAGGCTTAGTGGTACGCAGACCTGTTCGTGACAAACACTGATATTATTCATTTGCAACATTTCTATATTAGGTTCTCAGTATAAGCAAATATTTAAAACCACAGTATGAAAGGATTACTACCAAGCATCAACCTCACCATCACGACACTCCATTAGAGTTGACTGAGGAACGTTGAAGCGCAGAGAGGCTCCTGGGCCAGGCAGTTTGCCTCCAACTCTTAACAGCTCTTTAGCCCCATAGCCTTTCACAGTCACCATGTCAAACACAGTCAGGTTGTTCCTAAAAAACAAAGAGATAAAAGCAAAAATTTTACCTAAAATCAAAGACATACTTATATTTTAAAATACATTTTCTTCAGTGTTTTTGAGAAAACAACAGAAGCCATAAATATAGTGTTTAACACTAACTGGAAGACTGAAATGCCCCAAAAGGAAAATAAGTTTGCAATTCTCTGATGGTGTGACATCTTAATGCCATACAAAGCCAGGCAACATTAGCAAACACATCCTGCCAATATGGATTGGTACCTGATGATAAGAATGGTAGTGGTGGGTTTGTGTTCAGAAGGAGTAAAGACCACAGAAACCTCTCTGGTCTCCCAGGGCTGCAGCAACAGCCGTAAGACACCCACGGCTCTGATGTCTACACTCTCACCCGCCTGAACAGAAACACAGTGAAAGAGAGGAAACAATGTCGTTGGCGAAAGGTATGGTCACTGAACATTTCATGGGCTGTTTTAAGATTTACCTTGTAATGAGAAGCCAGTAGAGAAAATTCTGTTGTGCCGATGTTGACAGAGAGGGGGCTGATATTAAACCTAACAATTGAAACAAAGAATCATGTAGGAATATGTGTTACAGCATCACAGCCACAAACAGTCCAAACATATCGATAATAGTTAACTAATTGGAGCTATCACACATTTTGTTTTACACTATACCATTTGGTCAGGAGGTCCAGGGCTTCTAGAGGAGAAGGGTACAATGAGAGGATTCGTATCTCGACAGAAACTACTGAAGGCGAAGGATTCTTCAGCATGAACGTCTTCACCTGTACGCCACAGAATAATTCATTCTTTTAGACAAATTCACAAGTTTATCTTACAATATGAGAAAGAAAAAAAAGAGTCACAAATTGCCTACTTTGCTCTCATTGACGGGTGTGGCACCAAAATCCAGAGTGGAGGACGCCTCAACGGGGATTCTGGGCCACCTGTTAATGTGATGTTAATGTGATGAATGATATCAATGCAGAGTGGTGATGATCAAAATAGTATGGGAACTGGTTTGTTTATCTGACCTGCAGGGCAATTTGTCTTTTTGACTTTGCCATCGGGAACAGAGCTCAGCTGCCAGTTTGCTATCTACAACCCAGGATGAGGAAGAAAAGTCTGGGAGAAGAGAGCGCTGCCACTCAGAGCGACCTGAAAGCATATCATGGGAAAAACTAACACTTTAAAACAAAATCTATAGAGTACATACAGAGTTGTGAGGTGCCATGTTTCACCTGTTTCAGATAATCTCAGAGGACAGTGGCGTCCACACACTCGTTCACCCTCAAACACCACTTCCCCCTGAAGGCACACACACACACACACACATTTTGAATGATCACCTTCGATGTACTTCCAAAATCTCCAAACCAACACACCAACTAGCCACCAGAGCTGATCATTTACCTTGGAAGACGAAGAAGAACGGAAGTAGAGAGGAATATGCACAGCGGTGCCCAGGCTGGTATCCAGACTCAGTGCCAACATTTGGTTGAGGGGCAGGGCCCTGCCGAGCAGCTGGAGAGAAAGGATATGCCAGCAGCCTTGGGGAACACTCAGTGGACTGCTGAAGTTGATCACCTGTCAGACAGGGGGCAGCAGAGACCACCTGGTAAATCTTATTAAGGAAGTTTTCCTGATCAGAACCTATGTGCTACAATCTAACCACATGTTTGTTGATCATCATTTTATCATTATATGATCACATCTGTTTTTCTTTACCACATGATGCATACCTTCATTAGCCCTTGCAGCTTTTCTGATAGGCTGGCATTCAATACAGTAAGGGGCAGGGGGAGGGGGTTGGTGAACCATAGGTCCACCTGGTTGGATTGGCTTTGTTTAATCTGAATCAGACTGAACAGATCCCCCACTGTCCATCTGCAGAGTGACCAAATAAAGACAACATTAAAATGGCATCTTAATGCTTTGATCCAAAAATTTCTGTTCAGCTTGGCTAAAATTCATAACTTCATAGTGAATGTAGCAACTTTCATATATCTTACCTTTGTGTGATATGTAGTCCAGGAAAGCTGCAGCTTTTCTTATTTCCCATTATATTCAAACTGATATGACTTATGCATTTCTGTCCATGGCCTGGCAATGAACCTGATGCAAGAAAAAAGGATTATCAACTTTAAGATGTTTGGCAAAGGAACAATTTCACTTAAAATAAATCATCAGCTGAGAATTTAATATTTCAGCTGAAAGACTATTCACCTCTGCATGCTAAGGTAGCCACTTCAGTGAAGTTTTTTGCCTCTGGTCTCAGAAGAACTTGATTAAAGCTCAGGCTGGCCTCCACTTTTGATAGCACCTGCATGTCCTGGAGAAGTGAAATATCTTGTTAGAGCTAGAATCATTTTATGCAGATGAGATGATAAAGCAAAGAAAGAAATTACTTACTTTTATATAGAGCTTCTTTCCTCCAGAATTCAACATATATACTGCTATTTTTCCAACCCCTGTTGAAAGACATCCATATAGATTAAAAAAAAAAAAACACTTTAAGATACTAAATGCTTGTATAGGTGTTATTTACTATCCTCATATGCAAATCAACATTTTTCTGCCAAAAACAAAACATGATGGTTTGAGCAAAGCTATGATTCGTTAAAGCTGAAGCAGAGAGCAATGTAATAAGAAATCAGCAGCGGACCAAGTCCCAACTAAGCCATGAATTGACAAAATGCTTTAATACTGATGTTAAAGCTGACATATTTTGATAAACGAATTATAGCCAGTTAATGTATACTGATGCAGACAAGTGTGGAAAATTCTATATGAACTTGAGCCCACATCATCATTCTGAAAAGTGAGCCTAAGAAAACAGAACTGATGATTTCTAAACCATAGATTATTCTTTCTGTATCCACATAATCCATATGGGGGGGGGTTGCAGGCTATTCCAGTTGTTATAAGCCAAGACGTGGAGTGGACAGGTCACCAGTCCATCATAGGGCCAACATAGAGATAAATAGGCCATGCACACTCACTCTCACCTCTAGCAGTGTTTCCTCTACATTCATTTAGGAGCGGCGAACCATTCCTAAATCCCAGCTGCCGCGCCTTCAAATTTCTCTCTCACTCCCTTTTCTTTATTTTTTGTCATTGTAAATACAACACCGCTGCATGTCTCCATCTTCACAGCAGAGCCCTTCTGAGTCCTCGCCAGCGCGAGGGTAGACTACAGATAAATAACTTGCTTATATGCATAGAAACCATTTGAATTTGGCTAACGATGGAGAATTTGGCTCTATTGGACACCT
Source organism: Leptatherina wallacei (assembly GCA_028567055.1). Lineage (NCBI taxonomy): Eukaryota > Metazoa > Chordata > Actinopteri > Atheriniformes > Atherinidae > Leptatherina > Leptatherina wallacei. The sequence goes on along the minus strand of JAOXYM010000004.1, from coordinate 18,148,385 downwards.
GCAACTCAAATCAATGGGAGTGCTGGTACCACCAGGCGCACCGTGCAGCGCTTCTGTGGTGTGATCTAGTCTGCTGCAACCGCTGCAGATAAACTGTCCCCCAAAAAGAGCCCGTTTAGAAACATTTCCCCCGGAAAACTGTAAAACTCAGTGAAATCACGTAACATTACACACCAACATGTAGAAAAACCTATGAGTTAGCTTAATGCTAACGTCTATGGAAAATACAATTGGTAAGCTAGCGGTTAGCATGCACAGACCGACTAAAGAGATTTAAATAACTTTATCCATCAACAAGTGTTTACTTAAACAATATCCTCTGTGTTCAATTACAAACTGACTACTGAATACTTACAGGTAAATGTTTTCTGGCCATAAAGGAGAACATGAAAAACATCTTAACTTCCAGACTGAAGGGAAAATACACTGCTTTACTGCAGAAATCTCATCACTAAAGGGCTGCTGATAACAGAACATCCGTATAGTCATGATGATTCTGGATTTTCTGGCAATGGAACAATACCGTTCAATAATAAACTGGCAAACAACATAATTGTTTAAATGTTTATGATGTTTGTCAACATCAGGACATTCAGACTGATTTATAAAATAATCAAAAATAAACATGTAGTTCGTATTAATCTGACTGCTTGTATTCATTCATAAAGGAAGAAGCAATGTGCAGTAAGAAAGAAAATTGAGCATTTAATGTTGACAAAATATTAATCTCCTACAGATTTAACTGAAGCTTAATTTTTTTAAATAAGTCTTGCAGAATAAATGTTCTGAAAATGGCATTTTATACTTTTTTGAAGTGTTTGTTCTGAGGTATGAATATGTTCGGAACAGTCATTTTGACATAAATATAGGAAAGAAAAGAATATATTGCAAATATAGTTATCAGACATGCTTCAGATTATACCACAGTGTAGATTTGAGGCCACATCACCCAGCGCTAAATTCATTTAAATAAATATAGGAATTCATTGTATTTCTATTATAAGAGCAATGATCAATAATGCCACTTTACTCTGTCCTTATAGAAATGTTCTGCCGCTTATGTTGTATAAGTAAAATTTGTCAAGTGTCATTCCTGAATAAAATCCTAGAGGAAACACTGTCTAGGGTCAATTTAGAATTGCCGATTTACCCGATTTGCATGTTTTTCGACTGTGGGAGGAAGCTAGAGTATGTGGAGTACCCACACATGCACCACAAGAACGTGCAAACTCCACACAGAAAGGCACCAGCTGAGGTTTGAACAGGAACCTTTTTGCTGTGAGGTGACAGTGCTAACACCACACCACTGTGGATCCCCAAAACAACAAGATCATTTTAATTTTTAATAATGAATCAAACTGAAAACTGGTCAAAAGAAAGGGAAAGAAGACACTTCATTAAATCTACATCTAACATCAAAATAAAGGCTCTAATTCAACCTTTGGAATTATTGCTTTGATAGTCCTCCACCACAGAACCAAGTCTGAAAGATAAAACATTTGAGGTAATACGAGTGAAGTCTAAAAGAAAAAAAAAAGCCAGGAAAAATACAAAACACCCAAATAGATTATCTTTTATAGCAAAACCCAATCTATGAATGACATTAGAATGGGTCTGTATACTTTACTGCAGTGATGCTGTAGTAAAGTATATAGATTGCAACTCGCTGCCAAACACTTTAAGTGAATTTACTTCCAGAAATTGAGCCATAGAGGACACTCACCTAATGCGGCCTGTCCAGCAGTAGGAGCGACCAGCAGGAACAAAATGTGCTCAATGACATAGGGCTTGAGCTTGTCCAGGTCAGCGGGCTGGTCGCCGCGCGCCGACAGATTAATCTGCAGACTGAGGCGCTCCTCACTCTGGAGGCAGGACCCCTGGGACAGGACAGGAAAAGCATACCAGTCAGACAGCAAACAGAAGGAAAGAGAAGCATGAGAAGAATCAACAATGATTAGTAAATTTAGCTAAAGAGGAGGAGGCAGAATGCCAACAAAACATTTTTATTAAAAAAAACTATACCCTAATCTGAAGAAAATCTGTAGAGAAAAATTCCAGAATATGTACATATCCAGTATGACCGGTGATGCTACTATTAGGGAGTTGAGTTATCAAGATAAGTAATGGGTAGTGCCAATATGGGAGCTAGGAATGCAGTCAAAGAGAGTACAACATGATGCAATTAGCTGGCCAAGCCTTAAAATAAGACAAACTGAGTAAATTAGTGTGATAGGCACTCTGATGACAAAGAAAGCATTGGACAAAGCCAACTGAGGCTTTAAACAATTACTATATTTACTATGTGCTCATACAAAACGTACTGATGAATCCAAAATGTTTGTATCCGACTGCTATGAATAGCAAGAAAGATTAATAAAAGATTTGTCTTGTCTGAAATGTAACTTATAAGGAAGAAGAAAAAAATAATAATTTTAAATCTAATTTACAGTATTTTCTTGAAATTAAAGATTTGTACATGGAGGATCAGTTTTCCAAATTACTAAAAGATGTCTGCAACATGAGCAGACAGAAAAAAGCAGGCAGCAATTCAATACCCTCCCCTTCATCTTTCACATCCACCATGTGACTGCCACCCACTTAAAGCTGATAAGATCAGCACAGCAAGAGTGCAAATCTCACTGCAAACCATCGTCTCAGTGGGCGAATCATCACTTGCTAACTTGTAGACAGATGCTCTGGCTCTGTGCCACAGACAGCTAAAGCCCTGCAATGAACAACAATAACAAAAAACAGAAACAAAACAAAAGACATTTCTTTCAAATCAAGCCTACTTTCCTAACTGGCTCATTTAATCAGAAAGCAGCATTATGTATAACTGAGGGCCGTTTTGCAAGTGGAGACTTTAAAAGAACTGAGGAGCAGGTGTTCATCTTCAGAAACACACTGAAGGCCATAACTCAGAAACTCATGCAACCCAACACAAGGATGGCAGGCTTAAGTTGTCTACCATTTATCTTGCTTCTTGTGTCTGGTGCCACAAGCACTAAGAGCTCCATGTCAATTATATAGTCTCTTGAGAACGCAATTAAAAGTTTGGCAAATGATCTCAACCCCCTTAGGGGTTCTGGAGATAACAGAAGGCACTTGCATGCTAAGTCCTGCTGTCTGTTTTAGACAAGCTGGTCTGCTGGACAAGCAGAGTGGAGGCAAACGTGGAACAAACAAAGAAGAGTGCAGGATCACTCATGACAAAATTAAAAAGTATTTGGTGAATTTTCTCTCCATTTGATTTGGTCCAATGGTCTCCCTCTGATGCCATCTTGCTTTTCCAAGTAATGCTTTCACCTACTACAAATACGAAACACATTTGAAAAATGTTGGGATGTCTTTTAAATTTGAACAAGACCTTCAAATCACCAGTCAATATTTTATTTACAACAGAACACACAGTATAACAAATGTCTAAACTGAGAAATTTGACAATTTTATGCACAAAATGAGCTACTGTCAAATGTGATGCTTGCTACAGGTCTCAAAATAGTTGGCACAGGGGCAACAAATGGCTGAAATTGATATTTGATATCAGGTCTCTAACATTACTAGCTATAAAGAGAGGTAGAGCCACCCGGAAGCAAAAATGGGCAGAGGCTCTACAATCTGTGAAACAGTGCATAAAAACACTATGGAATACTTCAAAAACAATGTTCCTTAATGTCACATTGCAAATGCTTCGCAACTCTCTCATCCTCTGTGCAGAAAATCATCAAAAGATTAGATGAATTGGAGCCGTCTCTGTGCGTAAGTGACAAGGCCGAAGACCTTAAGTTGATGCCCTGGGTCTTTGGGCCCTCAGACGACACTGCATCACTTACCGACACAATTGTGACACGGACATTAATATCTGGGCCCAGGAATACTTCCAGAAAATACTGTCGGTTAACACAATCCTCCACGCTATCTGCAGATGCCATCTAAAGCTATATCATGCAAAACAGAAGTCATATTTGAACATGATATTTAGCCCGTCATCCAAGCTAAAGAAGAGGAGGATCTTCCAGCGTGATATCAGCTTTCAGTTCAAAAGTCAGTATCTCTGATGGTATGGGGGGTCAGAATTAGGTGAATTAGGTGTTTGCATGGTCACTTTTCATCTCTTTAAAGTGGATTTAACTTTTATTCCAAATTAAAGGGGAATTAAAACTCTAATGTAAATGTGGCCAATAGCTCTTTTAGAGCATAAAATTGTAAGACTTCTCAGTTTAGACATCTGTTGTGATATGTATGTTCTGTTAATAAAATATTAGCTTATGTGATTTGACGGTCTTTTAGTTTAATTTTGTTCAAATTTTAAAAAAAACGTCCCAACATTACTGGAATTCAGATCATAAAACATGCATTTTTGGTGTGCGATTCAGAAAAAATGTAGAATCAAACAGAGACAAACATTACTTGAGATTTTGAGAAGAAATGACACAAATGTAAAATTAAGAACTTGTCTCCCAACCACGTTTGCAGATGGAACCATAGATTCAGGATGCTAACATCCAGCCTGAAAACTACTGCAACAGATCTGGAGCAGTACCTGAGGATTGTTCAGCAGACTCTTCGGTAAGCTGCACTCCAGGAGTAGACCCAGAATAGTGATGTTGGAGGCATCTTCCTGCAAGAGAAATAAGGGTTTAGACATGCAGTGAATGATGTCTTGCCCATCACTAACCAGCAGACAAGTGGGGTCGTCCTTGTAACCCTAGACACAGTTTTCAGGTTTCAGCTAACAGGAAACTTCAGATATGTTCAAATTAAAGTTATCCGGTGTGATTATTTATGTTCCAGAACACACATGCAGTTATTTAATAGGAAAAATATTGTTTTGCTTCTCTTCATTTATTCTGTAGTGACTAACAATTTTTGCAGTAGACCTTGAAGTAAACAAACACGGAAACACAAATCATAAAATTACAGACTGAAATAAATATTTAACAAACAAAGCAGATGGTGGCACAGCTTTAGTGAAAATGCAAATAGGGGCTATATTTCAATTTGAAAAAGCAGTTTAAAAAAAATTCTGTCCATGAAAAGGGGTTATGCAATAGAGATGGATAATATTTTGCAAACCATATGTTGGAACAGGAGAAGCTTGCGGGGATATAAATAAATACATGCAACAAGTAGTATAAACAGTAGTCTGAGTGATAGCGAGAGCTCACATCTCTTTGCACTTGGCTAAGCTGACATTTTGCAACTGCCATCCCACTTCCTGTTGCGGAGGCGAGGACTCTTCACATACTTCTTGCTCACACTTAAATTGCTTTGGTTTGTCTCAAAAACTATGTACAACTTCCTCATCGATTTTCATTTCACATGACTGTAAAATGTGTGTAAATGAACACCTGATCACTTTATCACTGAAAACAATCATCTGGATGAGCTGCAGGATTTCACACATCCACAGCGTTCACACATGCATACAAACCCACACACACACACACACACTCCCGGCACTCCCCTCATACGCACACACTCATCCACACACAGCATGCATACAAACCCACACACAGCATGTATACACACACAC
>JAOXYM010000004.1:18125283-18136729 GCA_028567055.1 Leptatherina wallacei | reverse complement strand
CAATGCATCTGATCAGTGATTGGATCGGACTATAGTCTCCTGGTGAGATGGTTATGTAGATCTGTGTGTCATCAGCACAGCTATGGCAACATATTTTGTTGTTTTTTATAATTTGAGCGAGTGGGAGCATGTAGATGTTAAACAGCAGTGACCCCAGGATGAAGCCTTGGGGAACTCCACAGGTTATTTTAGTTTGCTCAGATTCATAGTTACCTATAGACAAAGTAGTCTCTGTATTTTAGATAGGACTCAAACCAGTTAATTGCAGTGCCAGAAAGTCCTACCCAGTTTTTCATCTTCGATCTAGTAAGATGTCATGGTCGACTGTTCCAAATGCAGCACTGAGATCCAGTAGTACCAGGACTGAAATGTTTCCGCTATCTGTGTTCGGCAGCTGTCATTAAAGACCTTAACTAGAGCAGTGTCAGTGCTGTGATGTGGCCGGAAACCTGATTGGTAGACATCAAAACTGTTATTTAGTGTCAGGAAGTTGTGTAGTTGTTTAAAGACAGTTTTTTCTATAATCTTACTAAAAAAGGGGGAAATTAGTTTCATAAATAGGAAAATAAATTGTTTATAGTGTGAAATAGTGTCCTTGGATATTATTCACTGCGATCTAGTGATAAAAAGTCTTTATGTTCACCACCTTTTGCTGTTTTGCCTATTAATCGGTGTGTTTCGACCGTCTGTGACAGCCAAAATGCCCTCTGTATGGGAAACAGGCCGGAGGGCATGAGCAGAGGGCTGCTATAAATGACAGGAACCAGTAGCCTATCAGTACACATGGCTTGTAATGTTAGAGCCAATCAGAAGCAGAGTAGGGCAGGCATTTGTAACAACTCCTCCGCTAGCTAAATGAAACCTCTTTATTGTCCTCAACCGGGATGAGAAAAGATGTTTTTGTCAAAGTTTACCAGGAAGACCCTTCTGGACAAAGATGATTACAGCAGGAAGTTTTGGACTGTTCTGATAGTTTTTGACTTTATATGTCACTTGAAGTTAGGAAGTAAAATTAAAAAAATTGGTTGTCAAGTGCTCATGTTTATATTGATCATTTTTCCTTTCTTTTATGTCATTCTAATTTGTTTCCATAATGTGGTGAATTTAATTTGTTAAATATTTAAGTTGTTAGTTTATTTGTAATATTTTTGTTATTATTATTTTCATAGTTATGTATGTTGTTAATAAATGAAAGAAAATGCAGTGAAAAAGTTTGATCAATAAATATGTTTTTGCTGGCCTTCAATGGAGAGTAGATGTGGACCTTTGAAAAAAAAGTTTGAGAACCCCTGGCCTACACATTCTACATCTAGGAGGTCAAAAGCAAATCAGAGATATAACCATTTTTGATGTTTGGGTCGTCTTTCCCTTTCAAAAGCGGTACATGTGTATTACTCAAATATAATTAGGCTCAGAGTACCATAGTGATGTAGAAATGAACGGAAAATGAAATAGTTAAATACAGAAAACAGGGCTGCTCTGTGATACTGAGTTGCCATTTGTTGCTTTAAAAAGCAAAGTGTTACAATTTCCTCCTTTGTCTTCCTGTTGCACATTGGGCCCATGGTTTGAAAATAAATAGAGATTAGACAAATAGAACCTCACATGCTAACTGTATGGTGTACCTTAATGAGGGGGAACAAGTACTCACTCTGGCTTTCTATAGTTCTAATTGTTTGTTAAATCATAACCTGTCAAGCAGTGAACTTTAAACAATGTTGCACAGAATGGAAAAACCATGTGGGTTGGCATATGAAGGCTCTAATGTAAAACGGAAATGAGGTTGTCTACCTCTGCAGAGCCATGAATGGTGGTAAAGAATACAGCTTTGCCATATATGTAATATGAAAAACACATCTCCACTATGAGCCAGAATAAAATACTATTAGAAAAGACTACCTTTGGGAAACTATAACAATGTTGAGAAATATACTAATGCTAATAAAACAGGAACATCATGCTGCAGTATATTAGTAATGTCAGGTTCATGTTTAGCATCTAGCTTGTCGTTGTCATATACAAATTTTTGCTTGTTTCCCCTGCAGATGAAAAAAAAAAAAACTGCTTCCCCTTGAAGGAAACTTCAGCTTCCCAGCAAGTATACCACCAAACTCAAGTCCCACAGTTCTAGCCACCGCACAGTACAAAAATAACATAGTTATGTTTGGTGCTATTTGATCTCTGGGATGAAATGCAAGTAAAGTTAGTGTTAGCAGTGATCTCAGCCATGCTCCAGGGTAAAGGTTAACAACAGACTAGAGTTTAGGTAACATTTTGTTCACAGATATGTTTGCAGAAGGCAGACACAATAAGACTATGGGTGAAAATAAAAAAAATGCCACAGTTGTATAAATTATAAAGTCTTGAGAAGAACAGGTTTGTAAGAGAATTTTGTAAAGGAGATCACTGGAAATGACAGATAGAAATCAAAAGAAAAAGTGAAAAGAAAAAAAAGAGTAAAAGTGGGGAGGCTAAGACATTTTGACACATCACTGGAAACAGATGGATATATCATTAATTTCTGTATCTGCAGCCTGCTTTGCTCTTTCGGCTAGGAGAGGGTGATGGCAGGCCTAGTAAGTGCCTGATAACCCCGGCACGGGAGGCCTAACAGCCAACAGCTCTGGAGGTCTCCTGGTCAATCAGAGATTTAAAGACTCTTTGGCCACATGGCTCTCTGGATTCAAAAATACCCCTATACCCAAACTGTTCATCTGAAGTTGGCTGCATATAAACTTTATGAACTTTATATCAAACACAAAAGCTTGTCACTTTGTTTTATTTCTTTAAAGTGACCCTGTTCTATAATCAACCCCTTTCGCCTGGGTTTCATTTATAATACTATCGACAAACCTAAGCTGAGACAACCAAGATTCCATTGCTGTCAGCAAAATCAGACCTCTGTGTTACAAGGCTGTCATGATATCAAATTTTCTAAAAGAATTTACAATAACTATCATTAGCTGTAGCCACCTAATGCTAATGATTAAGGCTGATCTATCACAATTTAGAGAATGTTTCATGTGGATGATCAGAATCAAGTATTCAACCAGACCACAGTAAAACAAGACTTACTAGACAGTGAAAAGAAAGTCAACCATTAAAGCAATCATGAGGCCATTTGAGGCAAAGATCACAACATTATCAAATGAGTTTAATAAAAACAACCATTTTTCAAATAGAACCATTTTCATCCATAGCAGTATATTGCAACACCTCTTATACAAAGTTGAAGCAATAAAACAGTAAAATTTGAATGTATATGACTATATACCATTCTGTATATGACCAGGACCAGCCATGACTGTCTGACATGACTGAAAATAATTCTGTTCCTGGTTCATTTTTCTAGATGCAAAAGTGTCAGAAGCAAGCACAAATACAGAAAATATTGTATGTGTGATGTAAAATACATTACTCAACATCAACAGGCTTTAAAAAAAAAAAAAATACCTTTCTGAACAGGCAGTCCCTGGTAAACAATTTTAAATAACAACCATTGATATTCTTATGAAAATATATTTTTTCTTAAGTATTTTCTGAGGGAACAAAAACACCAGAGAAAGCCAGACCTCTCCTCCTTTTTTCTTTCAAGGAGTTCTAAAATTAGTCAGGAATTTGGTTCTGTGCCTCTGTAACACATGCCCCCGAAATCTCTCCATCACATGGTCCCTCACTTGCTAACATAAACAACACAGCCTGCACACAGTTAAGACATTAAAAGGGTTTTTTAATGTTAGCTTTTTACACCCAAATGACGCCATGTGTGACTATAAAAACATGTCACCCTACATATAAAGATCAATTCTATTTAGCCAAGCTTTTCTAGATCTACGTATATATTTGTATGCTGATACATTTTTTTTAGATTTTTTATTTATTTCTGACTGTTTTTCAATTGCCATTCAAACATAAGTGAACATCATTAATCAAGTACATAGACTTTTAAAATGCAAATGTACATTTTTAATCTGGGGATGATCTATGTTGTTACAAAAAACATTCACATATATACATGGGTTTTAGTTTAAAGTGGGTCCCACTGAAGATCAACAAAAAAATTGCTTACTTGTCCTCTAGAGGAAGACCATCTTTTCTTCGCTCCTTCTCCACCTAAAAATTAAAGTTAAAAAGACACTTTATTCAAAACTGTATTCTTTGTCACAGGATGATCTAAAGCAGATTGATACAAACCACCCTTATCCGTTTCCATTTGTACCAACACATTTTTTTTCGTGGAAAAACCTTCACTATAAATAAACCATGAAATCCAAGAACCATGGAAACTAAAAGTGACATTAGATCTTCTGCATTCTTCCATAAAGACAGCATGCATTATGTTTAGCCAGTCTTGGCAGTTTATAATGGAGCTCAGAATAAAAAGAGTATCCAGTTTGTCTTCCACCATATTCTCACAATGTAAATGCAGGACCGGGGAAGTCAGTGAATGAACATGGAACTGCTGATCGATCGATCTATCCATCTCGATTGATCGATTGAGATAGATCTATCTATCTATCTATCTTATAGGTAAATGTTTTCTGGCCATTAAGGAGAACATGAAAAATATTTTCTTAACTTGCATATTCTGTCTGAACTGACTTTACAACAAGAAATCTCGGCACTATGTTTGATAACATAACGTCACAGTAAAATAAAGATGTTTCTTGATTTTCTGGCAATGGAACAATAAAGTTCAATAATAAAGTTGAAAATAACATCATTGTTTACATGTTAATGATGTTTATCAAAATCAGGACATTCAGATTGATTTCTGAAATAATTATAAATAAATGAGTTTCCTCCGCAGGGTGGCCGGGCTCTCCCTTAGAGATTGGGTGAGAAGCTCGGTCATCCGGGAGGGGCTCAGAGTAGAGCCACTGTTCCTCCGCATCGAGAGGAGCAAGATGAGGTGGCTCAGGCATCTGGTCAGGATGCCTCCTGGATGCCTCTCTGGGGAGGTATTCCAGGCATGTCCCACCAGGAGGAGAGCTTGGGGTAAGCCCAGGACATGCTGGAGAGATTCGGCTGGCCTGGGAGCGCCTCTGGATCCCCCCAGATGAGCTGGCTGGAGAGGCAAGTCTGGGCTTCCCTGCTCAGGCTGCTGCCCCCGTGACCCGACCCCGGGTAAGCGGAAGAGAATGGACGGATAAATAAACAGAGAGTTCATAATTATCTGACTACTTGTATTAATTGATGAAGAAAGTTGCAATGTGCAGTAATAAAGAAAATTGAGGATGCAACACATAGTCATGCATCGTGGAAATGAATCGGATTGTTGACAAGATAATTGTAATCAAATTGTGAGACCAGTGAAGATGCACACCTCTGGCTATAGCACTAGCAAATCATTACAAGGCAATAAAGGTTTGCTGCTAAGTCAATGGGGACACATGAAAAAAAACACAACTCTGGCATTTTGTCTGATGTCCCAAAGATCAAAAATGTGACATTCAGTGAGCTGTTCTTATTTACAGAGTGTCACTTTTTAAACACTGGGAAGTTCTGAAAAGAAATTCTGATTTTCAATTATTTGTGAATGTACCATCAATGCACCACTGGTAAATATTGGCCAAATAAGCAACAGTTCTTAATGTTGGCTGTTAAAGACTGGGTTGCCCAGAGCTTATGGAGCCAATTTATGACAGACGAATTATGATGTAGGGTTATTTACTGGCCGCTGCCATTACATTATGCCATGCATGTTTGAAAAGCTTGGGCCAGTGCAAGACTGTGGCTAAAAGAGAAACATAACCGACCAATTGTGCATGACTGAACTGCAGAAGAGGGAAATTAAGTGTCAGGGTAATACTGTCAGTCAAATTGTTCCGTCACTATGGTGTGTGGTCTGGGCTCTCAGGTTGTTCACCATTACTTGAAATAATGTGCTTATATTTGTATAAATATGAAGCAGAATAGGGGGGATGGAAGGGCAGAGTCGTGGGTCACACCACATCCCGAAAGTGATCTGTTTAAATACAGCTGTAAATCTATCTAAGAAAAAGGAGTTGCTATTCTCTCTCTTATTGTTCTGATCAAAGCCTTGGCAAATTATGTAAGCTTGTGAAAAAAGACTGTAATGTCTCCTAATACTTGTTAGGAACTACTTGGTATATACTAACAGCATATACAGCACATTCTTATCTACAACTGTATGTGTGCTATGCATGGGCAACAAAGATAAGATCTTGTCTCTTTAAAAGCAGAAAACATCATTTTCATGACAATCTATGTTATAGTTACATCACGGCTACATGATCACAATATAAAAAACGCCAGTGAAGAGTACAAGTGTAGTTTCTGTCACTGTGACATTGTCATAGATCCTGAACTCTCAGGTACATTTACACCTTTCCACCAGCTGCACAATGAAAACTACTCTACCACATTATACCTAAACACAACTTCCGAAGACACAATATAGTTGGTTTAAGATAGATAATCTTCTGGATTGTACAATTAAACATTCCATAATTTTTGCTGTATTGTGAACAAGATTTCACTGTCAACCCATGACAGACATTTCAATCTGGTTGTTGTATATATAAATTGTCTGAGCTGTTATTTTCTATATTTAATGCATCATATGATGCTAAAGAAATCTTTTTATCTAAAAAAAAAAAAGTCAGAATGATAAGTTCTAATAATTAAGACACTTTTGTATCCAATAATGAAATCTGGGGGGCATTATAGATTACCTTGGGTGAAAAATAAAGTATCTTATCTATTAAGCATAAATTCTATCATCGTTATATCATTAATATGCCATACTAATTATATAACGATGATGCAATTTATGCTTACTCAGCGGTGAAAGAACAAATGCTTATGCTACTTGCCAGCGGGCAAACCTGAAGTGAGAATGTTCAAAAGCAGAACTTCTGAATTTTGTAAATATGAAGGATTCAAGATAGAAAACCCCCAAAAGTATACAGTTTATAGATACAGATAGTTGTAGGTTTAAAGCATTTATGACAAGGATCAGTCTAAAACCCCCAAATATTAGGCTGGTAGTTAATTTTGTGGCTGGTTGCCACACAACACACTATCTTTTGCATTAAAACCTTATAGAACCACACACTACTTAACCAGCAGTCTAGCAGCCACACCATAGAATAAAGGACAACCATGTCATGCACTGTTTCACACAGCCAATGTAACAGAGATAGTTGCTCCATTCATTGCAAATCAATCTGCAAGTCACAGGCAAGTGGAAAATAAATGAAATAAACCAATTCAAATTCTAATATTTTTATTCTTACTGCTTCTTAGAGATTACTAAGAATTATCTTTGACGCTGAATCATCGTATTGTGTTATCTTGAGTGCCTGCATGCTTGTGGCAGTGTGCAGACTGTAGAACAAGCTTTAACAAACTTATTCAAATACTGACAAAAATCATTTGAGTGGGAATTAAGCCGAGTATTTTTGTAGACAGTAGTACCTGCAATTAAATAGTAACAGTCCTAACTGTTATGTACAAAAACTCCCCATTCTTTATAAAAGTAAATAAATAATACTGTCCTCAGAACACACACACACACACACACCTCCCTCAGGTGACATGATAAGTCAGCTGGTGAACTCATGACAGGTTATCAGTAAACTCTAAACTGCTGCTGTTTGTAAAGTCTGTACACTACAATTACAAAGTCATCACAAATGTCTAGTGGAGAAAGAAGACTGTTGTGCACAACCTAAAATGAAATCATTCGCAAGAAACAATAAATAGAAGCCGACCACGAAGAATGTAATTACAAAGTAATTGGTAGGAAAAAGCTGCAAGGAAGACTTCAGGTTGTGTTGCTTGGTATATGCCATTAGTGTGCACAGCAGATTTAACTGCCTAATGGACACTAAATGATACAAAAGAAAATGAAAGACCAAGCCACATGGCAGGCGGTGTCCAACTCTAGCTCAAATTTGGAGTCGTGCATTTAACTCTTGTAAAAAGCCAGATTACTAAGATTTGTGCAGAAATATGATGACAAAAATCACAAATTGTTGTTGTCACGTTTATGCACAACTCGACCATCTGCAAAGAGTGACGTTAAACACAACGCCGCTGGTCTCACACGCGTTCATTCATTCACCTGGCTGCATTTTAATGTTATTTCATGCTCAGTTTTCTGCGTTAACATATATCAGTTCATCCTCCGTAAACCCACCCCAGAAATAAAGTATGATTACCTGAAGTGGGACAAAAGGATCTGCCTCCTCTGGTGGCCATACCTCGACCACGCTGGTGGACATCTGACTCAGAGCTTTGTGGAAGCAAGAAATCAGATTAACAGTTAGACATTGGGGAAGATACTATGATACTCTAATTGAAGTGCATCATGAAGCAGACCATATAAACAGGATACAAGCTGTCGGCAATTAGTTATTACAAACGAATAAACTGAAACGATGTAAATGAGAGAAGCAAGTAAACGACTTCGCTTCGGCAGGCTTGCAAAGGCTGTTTGCTAGCTGCTGGTTTAGCAGGTTAGCTCAGTGGCTAACGAACTTGGAAAACACCTCTATTGCTGGGACACAAAATACGACAGTTTAGCCATGTATGGTCACCTCAACATATTATGTACATTTATTACAATCAGAACTGACAATGAATCCTTTAAAGTCCCGTTAAGACGACACTTTTCGTGCCTGAACAAGCCAGAGTTTTGTTAAATTAAACAGCACGGGGAACTGGCAGGCAGCTAGCAAGAACTAATATAGCGGACTGGTAAACATTAGCTACAACACTCTTACAAGTTGGAAGAAATCAATATGCTTCCATCACAGCTCCCATAATAATTATGAATATTTTTCACGTATCCAGACATTTTTGGCGATAGGACAGTTCAGCTTGTCACTCATTTTCTACTGTAACGCTTGTTGTCAGGTAGCTAACTTAACGTTTTCTTTCTTTCTCCCCCCCCCTACAGTGGTCGTGTTAACGTTACACCCAAGAAAGAGTAAATAAAGGGGAGCACGCACCTTGCAGCTGAGCCCCTCCGTGTTGAACAAAAGGAAGAACTAATTGAAGAATTCCTAATAGTATATTAATCCACGTTTTTCTGTGACAGTGGCTGCCTTGGTGGAAGTCGTGTAGCCCCGCCATGCTGCCCTCTCAGCTAGCAGCCTGCCGTGTGTTCCGCTGCGTTGGTCTTTCTTTCTGCAAGCGAACAGGCAGCAGCTCCCTCCTTCCGTCCCTCCCTGCTGCCGAGACACGGTGTGCAATGGGTGTAGCTTGCATCAGTGTTGTTAATGCGAGTCAGTTGTTAAACCCAGCAAATGCAACAGAAAGGCATCGTGCAACATGTTTAGAATATTATACAGTGGTGGAGTGTAACTAAATGCTGGTGTGTGTGTGTTGAGTTCTCATCAAAATGCTCACTCTTCATACGGTTTTGAATTGAGGAGTACTTGTCATAGTAATAGTGGTTCAGGGAGTAAAAAAAGTTTATATTAACTTCACTTATATTTATATAAAGATGCCCCAGCAACAGTACATTATGATACATAAACAACAGTAGGAGAATAACAGTAAGGACTGCAGCTTTTGATTGTTGATTCATATTTTCCCCAGTACTAATCATTTTGGCAATGCTTCTAAATATTTCTACCACTGTTACACTTCTAAAATTGTCATTGTTTAGTGGTGGTGTAAGGTACACTCATTAAAATACTGAACTCAAGTTTTGATGCACTTATATATTACTCTTGCACACACTGTAATAACTATTTTAGGGGACACTTTTTCTTTACTATTACATAAATCTAACAGTGAAAATAGTACACTGACACAGAAACTTTTTAATAGTAAAATATCTATGTATGACTGAAAATTCTGGTTGTGCTAATTTGAACAGTGTTATGTTTATGACTATGTAATGTTACTTATCTTTAGAGGCATGCTGCAGTTAATAGTGCTTTTTAAGTTGTGAAGTAAAGCTATGCCCCATCTTCTACCAGTTTTGACACAGCATGTCAGACCCATGAATCATAACTGGTTGGGCAGGTACACACATGTAGCAGTTTCACACATATGGGCGTGTCATATACTTCAAAACTGCAGCCAGGCAGTTTAAGATTATTTTTTTTTTGCTGGGTTAGTGTTGCTATACATACCAGTGCACCAAACTTACAGGCTGCTTTAGGTTGCCAGAATAAATACACACCATTTCAGAAGAATGCGCTTTAAAAGCTTCAAATAGGAAGCAGTACAAGCATAAAAATACAGTTTTTCTTCATAAAAAGTGGTTTATTGTTCACATATAAAAATAACAGTCTATACAAGGTCCGCAATCAAAGGACAAAATATGGGCATGTCATTCATTTACTGGTAGGAAACCAAACTGATTAAGGCAAGATGAACACGGAGCATATTTGAAATTCAAATCAGCCAACAAGATATGACACCATCCAGGTCAAATGAGTAAACACTGAACACCCAACTACCTATTTGCCTTCGCTTTAACACAAAAAGGAACAAAACTAAGATAGGGCAACAGTCAGTCTGGAAAAGTCAAAATAACAAAGTTCCTTTTTTCTTCATTTTGAAAGTGAGGGTGTTGCCTGGGTGTGAGGTGTGCTTAAATGCCAGTAAGTAAAAAATGCAAAAGCAAATCTATACACAACACCAAGTGCAAGAGTTTCTAAACATTTCCTTAGTAATTTTATGCTGCCATTTGTTCAAGTGTACCTTTGCTAAATCAAAATTACTTGGCGTTGATATATAATAGAGAAATCGAATGGGATAATGTGTCCAAGTATTTGATACCAAACCATCTGTTTAAGCCATATAAATGCAAATTTTGGACATACAGAAGCAGTGAGTATTAATTCCTTTCCATCATCAGCTTGGAGCTCTCAGTTTTCATGCAAACAGGTGTCCAAGATATCCAAGCTTCTCAACTCTGCCACCCCTCTCAGAAACTAATGGTTGGTTCAGTCTCGTCTCTGGTTGCACCCAAGCAATATATCCACTGATAAAGTTAATCTGGCACATAACAAATCACAGATATTCCACCATGAACTGCAAAAGTGAAACCCGGTGTCTTTATTTTCTCTCCATGACAGAACAGAAACTAGAAATGCAGAAACCAGGAAGTAGCTTTCAAACAGAAGCTTTACCAGACATTTTTCTGTTTGTGTGTCCATGAAGAGTTTTCAGTCCATGTAATCAAAGTCCTCAGGGATGCCAAAGGCTTTATTAATACGGCTGTCATCGAAGGCAAACTTTTTCTTTGTCCAGGACTTGATGGCAAAAATGTTGTCTGAAAACAGAAATTCAGTTATTTTTCTTGATCAGAGGAGGAACAGACACATTTAATCACATTTAATCAATCTATCTAAAAACAAAAGAAAAGAATCTCTCCACCGGGAGATCAATAAAGTCTATCTATCTATCTATCTATCTATCTATCTATCTATCTATCTATCTATCTATCTATCTATCT
>JAOXYM010000004.1:18084577-18098030 GCA_028567055.1 Leptatherina wallacei | reverse complement strand
GTTTTATGTAAAGCACTTTGAATTGTCTTGAACCTGAAAATGTGCTATACAAATAAACTTGCCTTGCCTTGCCTTTTTGAACTTAGTATAGATGTTCTGGGTTTGATTAAAACAAAAAACCCTGAACAGAAAATACTACACAATTACACAGCAAGCCATGCAACAAGCATACATCGATAGAGAAGACAAATATATCATTGAATGTAACAGCATAATGACTCCAGAAGCAACCAGAGCAAAGGGAACAGCCAGGCACCATCCACAGCCTCTCTTTTGTATCAGAAACAAAGGCAGTGAGAGTGAGACCAATACAGAAGTCAACAGCATCTCTCACCATCTCTTGTGAAACAATAATCCCATTTACAGAAACACAAAGCAGTGTTGATTGAATATGTATATTAATAGAACGTCCTAATTCTGCTCCGCAGAGCATAAAGTTGATATAACATACTTCTGAGCTTAACCAGCCACGTCCCATGTACATAATTCACATCTCAGTAACTACTCACCTCTCACAGAAGGTGTGCAGGCAGGGCAGTACTTTCGGGTTCTCGTAGCGGTCCAGACATATGCTGCAGATCAAGAACTGCTTGTCAATTTGGCGGACGACGGGACTGGGAAGAGTGGAGCCTTCACTGGCCATCCTAAAACTCTAACATAGGACTCCCTCCTCCTCTTAAGCTGCACCCTGTAGAATGACGGAGAGCACAAAAAAACCAGGATAAAATAGTAAAATAGCACAGCATATGATCAAGTACACCTTGACGATGTCATGAGAAGAGTGGAAATTTGTGAGTGATAAAGATCAGTTTGTACGTAAAGTCTGAATAGCTTCTTCCTTCAGTTTCTTTGACTAAAAGAGGAAATGCAAATACACCGAACCAGGATGAAACCAACAGCTTGAGCTTCTTGTTAATGGTGAGTAGAATAACTCGTTAACATACAGTTACCACCTCTCATTATCAGGTGGAAGAGACTAAATCTGACAGGCTGAGAGGTCAAAGGAAGATCAACTGATAATGAAAGCATTCACAGTTTAGTCAAGAGAACACAAAGCCAACTTTGTGTTAAAAAAGATTTGAACTAAAGTAAACCCAATCTGCACCAAATTGTCCAAGCAAAGGACACACAGGAAATGTTTGGCACAAACTTGCTAGCAAACTGACAACAATGACATCAATCACAAAATCCTGAAGCTGTAAGCTTTTTTTTTTACTTTAGAACAGCTTTTCCTCACATGCTCAGTTTAGCTGTCCTGGAGCTGTGACATCTAAAAAGTTTTTGGTTTTTGAAGCAGATAGCATCTCTTTGGGGGGGAAAAATACACAAAATGATCACTGCACTGAGAGATTTTTTTAATAATTTTTTTTAAAAATCATGGTTATTTATTATTCATGGTTATCTATTTATCTATTCATTCATGAGTTCCATGAATTCAAAATGATGACCTAAGAACTATTTTACTTTCTGATATTGAGCTTACTATGATACTGTGCTGGGATCTACCAGCATGTATGGGCACAGATAAAGTAATCATGAGTGTATCAGCTAGCTATGACTGATTCTCAGCTTCTTTGTTACTATCACTATACATTCAAGTTTCAGCCGTTATTTGCAACCATTTAGTCATGATTATCGACAGCTGCATCTTCTTGGCTCATTCTCCTATGTCTCCATTTATTTAAGAGAGTTGGATACACAGATTTTGAATTTGGAAACAAGCTGTACTTGCTAACAGCAGTTATCTTGATTCAGAGGCTCAGTGGCCCAAAAAATAACCAGCCTCACTCTTATCATCTTTATGTTACATCATATGTTCAAGACTAACGTTGTTCATCCACCGCGTCGCTCTTCTACTGCATTGAAGAGCAGGGCTGTGTATGAGCAGGAGCTGAGCTCAGTGTTTGTCATAAAAAGCTTTTAAAGTGATAAATATTTGATTATGAAGGAAAGGAAAAGCACTCTGAGGCAGATTCAGCTCTTTCTCTGATGTGCTGAACACAATGAAACACTCAATCTTTACAAAAATTCTGCATCTTTTTTATTTTGCTCCTTAATTTTCTCTAAAACATCTTCTTTTTTTGTAAACACAATTCTCTGTCGATATTCCTGTAACCTTAACTGGCAGCTAACGCACTCGGAAAGTGTGTCAGTGCCTTTATTGTCTCTTCACATTCAAAACGGGCTCAAAAACAGGCCACCTCTGCCGCTGAGAGGAGGCCCTCAGGGACTGCACTTCATTCTCTGTCCCTTGCTTTTTCTCCTCTTCCTCAACCTGTTTTTTGTCTTAATACCACTCTGTCATACATCTCCTCCTCTCATCCACATATGACAGCCTGTCACTACAATGTGGTGCTTTGGTAAGCTTGAAAGTGGAGGATAAAACCCCTGTTATGATGAATGTGTTTTGCAGTCCGTGTAATCAAACTGCCCTATATGTGTGGTAATCAGTATGTCACATATACAGTGTTAGCTGCTGTGCAGAAATGCACTCTGAAGCAAAACTCTCAGTCCCTGACAAGCTGGTTGAATAAACAAGCAGCTGAAGGTTAAAACTCTAAAAAAACCCTGCATTAACAACTAAGTGTCTATCCCCAAATCAAATCAGTTGGATTTGAATGACAGCGTGCTAGCACATACAGACATGAAAAAAAAAGCTCCGATTAGAGGCTTGATGTTGGTAACCCACCAGCACCAGCAGAGAAGATCATGCAGATGAGCAGAGCATGAAATGCAAAAGAGATTACTACACAAAAAAATCCTAAATTCTGCAGACTGCCACAAAAGGATAACAGAAGCACTGCTGCGCTGACAGTGCACAAGGACGCTGCAGCCACACAACACTCCACTCTTACATAATCAGATCCGCAGCAGCTAAGCAGAATAATTCCTGCCGGACTGATTCGTCATCGAACACAGAGTGGAAAGCTACACATGACCAAGAAGAATATTATGTAGCATAAAAAAGATTCACAGATAAGAAGACTCACAGTGCTGCATTTATGGGCAGATCAACAGGCGTCATCCACTCCAGTACAAGGCTCCAAACACTGCTTCCAAATGAGTGAGTCAGAAATGATGCTGTCTGTGTTAAATCCTTCTAAACCTGCCTTCAAGTCATATCAGTCCTGACATGAAACGATGCTTGGCTCCCCTCGACAGCAACAAGCCAAACATGAGATGCCAGGATGTGTGTGAGCAGGACGGCTTCTTCGTGTGTTTATGGGTGTGTGTGCGCACACGTGAGCAAAGTTGAGGAGGAGCGATGCTGGAGCCAGATTGTGTTTCAGTTTTACATAATCTTTTTTCCCTCCCTCCCAGCTTTCCTCTTCTTCACCCCTTCCTTTCCTCCCATCACTTGCAGTCATAGCCCAGTCCGACTCCTCTATTCATCTCCTTCCTTCCTCTCTGTCTGAAGTAAATGCTGCCTCACTGCAGCGCGGCACACTGAGCGTGTGCAGCATCAGGAGTATGTGAGCAGGTATTGGCTGGCTGTCGGTGATCTAATAAGTAGAAAAAACACAGGCCAGCAGTTAAGGGTTCCCTCCACGGCCAAAATAGATGAAGTCAAAGGGATCTTTCTGAGGACATTTGTGCAGAGGCATGTGCAGGCTGCTGACTCACCATACATACACAGATATCATTCTTTTAAAAAGAACAGGAGGAAAATCAGATATGATGAAAGGGAAGGAAGAAGAGCAGAAAGGGAAGAGGTGAGCAGAATGTATGATGTTTTGTGCTTGCAGAGATTATGACATCATGATGTAAACATATTATCTGATCACTAAGGTGAAATATAGGGCAGATTAAAAGGGGGCCTGCTTTCAGGTTGGCCACTGCACTGTCGTAGATATCATTAAGCTTCATCTAGAAGAACTGAAGCCAAAACTTTAACCTTCTAACAACAACAAAGCACAGTTCTCAGACCTTTTATTTAAGACACCATGCACATCAAGACAATGGAGTTGCTTGGTCAATACAATGATGGTTATAACTAGGGATGGGCATAATTAATGATTGATTAATCGATCATCAAGAATTTCATCGATGACATCTTTTTAATGGATAAAACGAATGCATCTTTAGACTGGTGCTGAAGTTGCATGTGAGCGCATGTTTTCCAGTATAACCACCGAATGAATCCCATTTAACTGTCACAAGAGTCGTTCATCTTGTAACAAAGGTCTAAATGAGGAAACATGCTGTGTTTATTCTACTTTCACTGCATTTTAATACACACTATAAATACTACATTTTCATATGAAAATATTCATGTTTGATGAAAAAATTGATTGTCAATTCTCCCGACGAACGATTAAGACAATTCAATCGAATGCCCATTCCTAGTTATAAGTGACAACTGTATATAAGTACAAGTTATTGAAGCTGTTGCCACGGTACCGAGGTCTGGAGGCAGGACTTAACGGTCACCTTGAACTGTGAGGAACTTTGTTCTTGTGACCGGGCAGGACCCATGAACCACTGGGGTAGAAGTCTGCTATGAAGCGGAAGCTGCTGGAGCACCAGTGTCTCTGTCTTCAGTCAAGCAAATTTGTCACTATCATTGAATTAGAGGCTGCCTGCCAACAAAAAGTCCTAGTTTAAAATTAAAACCTTCGAGCTCAGCCATGTGGACATAGAAAGTTCCTTACAGAGGAGTTTTATGGTCAAATGAGACAACAATGAAGTTGGTTTGGATGCTTAAAGGTGAAGATTTCAACTTCAACCCTCAATGTAGCAACTGTTAATTATTTTGGTGGGAGCATCGATTTCTGAAGGATTTTTCTTCCAGTGGAACTGGGATATTGTGGGTGGAATAACTGAGAGGGACTACCTCAGAATTCATAACCAATCATAATCTCAAACCATCACCTATAGGTGGCTGACACCTGGAGACAGTAGTGTTGCACCAGGACAATAATCCAAAAGATATTGAAACTGGTTGTGGTTTAGATAAAACAGCCTTGCACATTAAGCTATTGGACCTTATCCTTGTCAAATACTTTAATCAAGAAACTGATTCATTTAATTTGGCTCTATTAATTCTGCTAAGAAAAAAAAAAAAAAAAATATATATATATATATATATATATATATATATATATATATATATATACCACTGTAAATCTGCCAGTAGCTTGCTGGCTTTAACCAAAAGCGTCTGGTCAAGTTGTAACATGTTAAGCAACATTAAACCAAAGATTAGTTGTTTCATTTATTTATATTATATGTTTATAATGCTTATTCCAGAAAATTGACATTAAATCAAAGTCTTCATCACTAAATATATTCCAACATATTCCTTTGTTGAAAACAAAAAATGCTTTCTAGTAATAATTTCAACAGACTGCGTATGTGAGCAAAGACTAAAAATGTTTGCTTTCCATTAGGTCAGAAAATGAGTGCAATCCAGGTTTAGATGAATAACATGAAATTAAACTGCATCATAGCTGTATTATTGGGCAAAACTTTACATTGCATACAGGAAAAAAACATATTCAGTTAAACACATCTGAAACGATTATAGTTATGGAAGTGGAATATACAAGACTGTAGCTTTAAGCATATTATTTAAACAGTTTTATCCAGATATATGGCTTGAAGGGACTTGTTGGACAGGAAATTCTTTCGCTGAGATTTCATGTCAAAAGTATGAATCTTTTTTTTTTCCACATATTTCATAATGCCTGGCAGCTTCACAGCTGTTCCAATGAGCTCATCTTGGCTTGTGGGAAACAGAGAGCTCGGTCAGTGAGACAAAAAAAACAAGACAAGCCAGTGCAGGAAAGAGACTAAAAACACGGAGCTCATGCCATGCTGCACAGACCTCACATAAACATGTTGGCAAATAGAAACAACTGTCAGTTTGTAAAGGTTCAACTTGGATTCAGAAGTTTGAAAGTACAGAGGTGTTTATGGGCTTTTCTAACTGCTGACTTGTTAACTCAAACTAAAAATGTGTCAGTAGCTGGAAGAAAGGAATGAAATGCAGGACACCCGAAGCAGGTAAAAGTCCAAAACTCCCAAACTTTATTAACCGGATGGAGGCCACACAAAAGTGGTCAGTCAGCAAACACTTCAGGTAAAACAAACAAACACAGGCGGTACAATGTGGTTGATGAAGGATTTTAAAAGACACCAGGAAATGACTTAAACAGAAACCCAAAGTCATGGCGAGTAAAGCTCTGCTCTACAGATAGATTAAAGCTTTGACCACTGAGCCAGTCAGTCATGGATAGTCTGATCAATCTTACTGCTGGTTTTGGTGTTTTTAGTGGAATTTTTTTCAGTGGATTACCACAAAACACCGGTTTACATCCCTACAGGTGCTTCTAATGAGGGCTTTCAGTGACTGCCTTTGATTTGGATGATGCAAATATTTCCTTCCAAGGATTTTTTTTCCTTTCAATCACACCTAAAGCCTTTATTGAATTAGGGAAAAAGGGTGTTTGAATATCCTGTTATTTCTGCCTGGATCCAAGGCTTTTGAAAACAAAGCCTTGGATTAAATTGGGTTTAATTTGAAATTAATCAAACTAACTCTGACTATATGTGACATGGAGCTTAAAAATCAATCTGCCATCAGATTATTCATGTGTTGCAGTGGTGTTATATGCTTAAATTTAATCAACAAAGAAGCCAAGGATGAAGATGCCGATGGTCATCATCAGCTGATCAACAAGCCATTGGGTTTTTTTTATTGTAAGTCTACAGGGTATAATTATTAGTTTACTCATTAATAACAGGTCAGGAAGTTCTCAGGTTCAGGTTCTGAATTAAAGCCAAAATAAAGAAGCAACACTAGTAGCTCAGGTCAGGTCATTAGCTCAGGGGCACAAACACATTCACACACAGAAGTGTAAATACGTAACCTAACCTGTTTCAGCTGTTTCGCCCTTCACATCATCATTATTACTCAGAAGACATTAAAACACTTTGACTATGTTATCAAAACCATAAAAAGATTTTTTTTAAACTTTGTTTAAAGCTATATTTAAAAACCACAACAACCAGTTCTCCAGCAAAATAAGACTTTGATTGTTCTACCACATGCTCAGCCACTTCCACTCATTATTTCTCAAGGAGACACTCATTTCATTCAGTTCTTTTAGCTACATTATAGGTTTTGAGTCACATTTTGAATTGCATGCGAGCTCCTGTTTTTCTCTGCTGGTATCCCAAAGCTCTTTCCAGAGCACTGACATCAGCTGTTTTTACCATCTCTGTATTTCTGAACACACAACAAGCTGTGTTACAGTGCATAACAACAGCACTGAACAGTCTGAATGACCACTTTCAAAAATATGATCCAGGTGTAGAAGAGCAGGTGACTTCCTGTCTGTCACACAGGTTCATTAAGGGAACAAAATGTTTCTGTCTGACAGCACTGATGGCAAGTGGGTTGTTGGTTCTATTGCACCTGGACACCACTGAGTGGTTTATTATGTTTTATGATGCAAGGCTCATTAGTTTTTGAAGGCAGAAGTCCAAAAGTACAGTCACATGCAAGTTTATTGTTAGAGTAGCAGGTAATGAAATGAGAATATAATGACTGACAGCTTACAGCTGCTTCTGTTTTCAATAAAGTTCTACTTGCTTTCTTCTTTATATCATTTTAGGTGTAAAATCTAAATTCCAACACATAGGAATAGGAAAAATATCCAAATACTGTCATATTTGTTGATGATTGTAACAAGGATGAATGTGAGGTTCAAATGTATGCTATGATTTTTTAAGGTTTCATGGTTATTGATTCAGTTGTGTAGTTTCACTCAGAACCACATATTTGAAAGAAAAGACAAAATCAGAGATCTTAGATTAATTCTATGGAAAAATAAGTATCAGCCACTTGAGGTATTTCATGTTCTTACACAGAACTTGTTTTGCACCCACACACTTGCATCAAAACAAACTTTCAATCAGTGGATGATCAAATTTATCTCCTGACTACTATAACTCCATGTACAAATCTCCTGCTGCCACAAAACTTTAAGGCTCTAGCTACATATAAAGTCATGGGTACAATATGGATCTTCTCATCTGGCTGACTGTCTGATCAGATTTAATCTCTTTGTGAAAAGCTTTATAACCTCCACCCATCATTACTGAAAAGTCAAAAAAATGACTGACTGTGTCTGCCATTTCTGTGATTTGGATCCTGAAATAAACATTCATCCTCAACAAAGACAAATGGGATCTGACAATTTGGACTGCAGAATTAAATTACCTTGTCCATCAGGTCCGGCATAATGACTGCTCCAAGCAAAAGCCACAAAAGGCCTCCCATTTAGCTCTGGGCGAATGCTCTCCTGTGTTTATAATGTCTAAAAATCCCTATAAGTGACCAGGCTGCCTCTGCGTCCTGAAATGATTATAATGTGTGACTGGACTGCTGACAGTTGAGTTTATTTCTTTTCATCATATTTTAAATTATGTCAGCACCTAATCCCAGAAGGTCATGGTTTCTTTCTTGTGACTCTGCTAATTACACTATTTCACCAACAGCACTTCTCAACTCTGCAGAATCAGCCAAACACTGCATCAACGCTACAGACGGGGACATAAACCACACCCGTGAATCATGACAAAAATGTCATGTCTAAAGCATCCATCCACTAAAGACAGGATGATGAGAGAACATACCCTCAGCCTGATCACCCCCCTCAAAATCATCCTCTAATTCTGCCCCCTTTTTTCTATTATTTTATGTTTGTCTGATTGCATTTACATGCTTTAGGGAAAAAGACCTGTGCACTGAGTGAAGACAGCAACCTTGAGTCGGTGCGTCACTTGACTATATATCTGCCAACCATGCACTCTGGGGGCACAAGATAAGACAATGCTTTGTACATATGTGTATGTGTGTGTGTGGGGGGAGTGCATGCATGCAAACAACTGATGTCAAATTAAAGTCTACAGATATGCAGCGGTAAGGCCAATGGAAACTGTCCCTGCTGCACATCTGTCAACCATAATGAAGTTGAAATGTTGGGGCTCAAGGTCCAACCAAAACTAACCTCCTTAGTAAAACAGTGACAGAACGAAATGGTTCTAGTTTAGGGATTTAGTTCATTTATAATCATCTCAAGGATGTTGAATATATGCTTAAAATTTCTTTTTAGAGTTTTTATGTATTTCAAAAGGCTCTTTTCAACATAAGAAATATGCACGTAATCATGATGCTGCATTTTATGTTAATGACTATTTTTTAGCTGCTCACAGTTTTCAGGTGAAAACGAGGGAAAACGCAAAAATATTTATACAGTTTTGTATTATTTGTTCTCATGGGTCATCATTATGGAGCTTCTCCACACATAATCATACTTGCAAACGCTCTCTGATTGCATGTAATTGATCAAATATGCCTGTTGTACAGTCCTGTGAGAGTTTGGAGTTACATGAACAAGTTTGACCCTTTCCTCAAACACACTGCATGTAAACATATTATGGCGCACCTGCTACAAACAAATGAGCTGCAACCAGTGAGCAATCACAAACAGGATATGAGAGTGCCCAGATATCATGTTGAGACACTTTTTTTTAACCTGAAACCATGTGATCTGTAGCTGGAACCAGTCTTTCAAGTGTTAGATCAAGAGAGTTCCAGAGAAATAAGCTAGAATTACATTGGCATCTTTTAATCATCCTTTTCCTCTTACTGAGGCCAAACAGATGGACTTGTTGACAGTTTTTCATAAGTCTATTATAGATCCTCCCTTCCTTCAATTATAAATCTTTCCTGTATTTCCTTCGTCTTATCTTTCTCCCATTCATTACTGTGTCCAGCCTTTCTATACTTCCTTTCTAATATTCCAATCCCAACCATCACACTTACTTCAACTCCATGTTTGTTTGTTTTTTCTCCTGTCCTCTCTCTTCAGCTCTCTGTCACCTAATCCTCCTCATGGCATATATGCTGTGTTGTGTAGAGCAGGAAGAGAAGCAGACGCATGTGAGAGGCCTGAGTTACAATAATCCAAACAGACTGACAGAGAGCCACTGGCTGAGCAGAGCGAAAGAAGGGAGGGGCCCTGTGGTGGTATACATGGGATGAGAGGACCAATGAGAGGGGTGAGAGAGGCTGGAGCAGGCTGGGCTTGTTCTGCTCTTTAACCTCAGTGAGGGCAAGAGTCCCAGAAGCTGGACGGGCACGGAAGAGACAGATAAGAAACGACAGCGGGCAGGGGCTTGAACAGAAAAAGAGAAAATCAGACTTGTTATGAGGAGTTACATGTTCGACTGTATCATCCCTGGAGCAGTACACACAGAGTTTGTTGCTGTTTTAACTGTTTATATAAAAAAATGTGTTGTTTCCCTAAGAGTCCCATGAGCAGTGTATTCCAGTGTTTTCTAAGACAGCTAAAATGACATCTTACATTTAGATGATAAGTGAAACCTTCAAAAGCATCATGTTTATCTAAATAACAATAAAGCTATATAATCTATGGCAGGGATGGAAACAGATCCACTGAAAACCTGAGAAGCTTTGGTGGAAAAGTTCAAGAGTAACAGTAAGCAAAAGGTTTGAAGTAATTAAATCAACATGGTCACAAAAATGGTAAAAAAAAAAAAAGCCATAATTACCATAATAATCATCAGGGTGAGGACCACAATAAAGTCATTTACTGCACATGATAGTACAAGGAGAATTGCAGCCCCCCAACCTGGCAGCTACATAAGCATTGGTCCTGTTTGGCCCCAAAGGACCTGTTCCACTGATGCAAAGCTGCTACACAAGACCAGCAGAATCAAAGACAACAACATCAGAGACACAACAGAAAGAAAAATGTTGGTAAAGATCACAGCAGAGCACACTTTATGTTTTCTCTGACAGGTAAAGTAAAATCAAGAACTATCAGTAGAGTAACAAAACTCCAAATCTGACCAGATATCGGTTTCTTTTCTTCTTCTTTTTTTTTTTTTGCATTACCAGAAACTTTTATCCAAAATACATATGAAAAGTTCAGTAGGTTTTCAGTATCTACAGTATGAATCTACAGAGTGTACATCTCCGTATGCACGTTACAGTGTTTACATTAGTCTCTTAGTATCATTTCTGATTATTTTTGGACTTCAGAGCCACTATTAAAAGACATGGTAGTAAAATAAGCGTCATGTTCAGACAGCTGCTGCCAAGACGGCAGCTTTCCTCCTATTGTTCACTTTCCATACTTCTGTCTTGGCAGAAAAATATTATTTCCTTACAAACATAATCATTCAAAGCTGTCCACATTCAACCAGACACACGCGGACACACACACACACACACACTGTCCTATCAACTTCCACACAACACAGACGTGCACGGCCCTAGAGAGTTTCCTGTTTCTTAAAAGCTTTAATCTTATTGGCAATGCTGCAAATAATGTTTGCAGTAATTATACAAATGCATCTGTTTTTTTCCATCGACATCCTCTCCCACTAAAGTGGATTACTTATAGCATGGAAACCAACTCTATAATGAAACAGGAACACCAGGATTCAATTATTTAAAAGAACTAAGATTTATTTGGGACTGTTAGGTAAAACTCCCCAGCTGATTATTGTCCTGAACAATCCTTTATATCTAACACCACACCCAGCAAGAAGCTCCAATATTATATTTTCTTTATCAACCTGATTAATCTGTTAATGGTTTATCAACTAAATAAAATAAGAACAGAACACAACTAATCCACAGTGATTATCAATATTGGTTCCAACAATGCTAAAAAAAAAAATCAATTTCAAGATTTATGACACAACACAACTTTTGAAGAACCTTCTGTTTGATAGTTATAGGATCAGTGTGTAGGATGTAGTGACATCTAGAGGTGAAGGTGAAGCTGACTACCTGCTGAGAGACTACAGCACCTGCTACAAACACAAAGGGCCTGCTGTGGAGTCTGCAAGCCCTTCTCAAAGTTAAGGACAGATCCTCAATGACTATATCTCTACAATGCTAATAAAGATGGACAGAGGTATTAGCAATAAAATCTATATACGTGTGTTTTGTTTTTTCATTTTCACCATATTTGTCTCAACTATAAAGTTGTTAGCATCATAATGAGTTCAAGTAGAAATTCGGGATATTTATGCTTTACTGGAGTAATTATTTTTTAGACAACATTTTACTTCTTACATTTGTCTTACAGCTGAGAGGCAGAGGAACGTGGTGGCCATTGCATTACCGTATTACACAAATTACACCACAGTCCAACAAGGACATAGCAGGCACATGTAGTCTGGTACAAAGATGTCTGTGGCAGAGACTCAAGAACAGGTAGCCTCTAGCTTCCCACATTTTTCAACATAAACATTTTAATAATAATGTTGGGACAAAATGTGGCACTACCTTAGCTTTTGTCCTTAATGTCATTTCTTTCTAACATTACTTTTACTTTTATACTTTAAGTAGTTTTTAAGACTTACTTGAGTATAAAGCTTGAGTTGATACTTCAACTTCTACATAAGACTTTTTGAACCCTGGTTTTTATACTTCTACTTGAGTAATGAATGTGGATACTTTTGACTCCTTTGCTGATAGGTGGGCAGCTACTAGCTGTTAAAACAGCCATGTCACTTTTTCAGATGTGTCTGCGTGTAACTGATGCAGTTGCTGTAACCTACTCTCACTACTTAGGACTGTTTCAATATGTCTTTTCCAAATGAAAGAAAAGTTTATTTATAAGTAGAAGTTAGGAGGTTATATCTAGCAAAGGAAGCATCCTTGAGTTTAAGAAGTACCTAGTATTTTGTCTTCCTGTTCTAGTCTCCTGTCATAAAATGCTGGTGCAACACTGGACGATATGTACGAGGGCTTTGCATGTTCACGTTCAACTCTAATAAATGAAAAATAAATATATATTATATTGTTTGTATACCAATAGATACAACAAAGCCCAATACATTGCAACTTGAAAGGACAAACAATTGTGTAATGATAATTATAACTTATTAATAAAAGATAAAGCTGTTCATTTGCTGCAGCTGCACTCTTTGCAACGCATTTTATGTATCCTCACTCTAAGAAATCCTTCCATTTACTGTAAAAGTTGCAAAATGTAACACTCAGACATACTGAGACTTTCACAAATCCTTTACTGTGCTCTTCGATTCCTCAGTTAAGAGTGAAGCTGGCTGATCTCCAATGTTAATCAAGCTTTACTCAGTCAGATGTTGCAGTGAAGGAATCCCAGCAGCACTCACAGGACTGGGCCCACTGATCCTAAGAGGTCAAAGTGTCACAGGGAAACAGTGTAAACAATAAGCCCTCAGGGCCGGCAGCATCAATACATAGTCAAAAGGCAATGGAAAAACACGTCAGTCTTTATCTGGATGATCAAGTGCTGCTGGGCAACTTACTTAAAAATGAAATATTGACTTTTTTCAGACACTGTTAAAGGAGACATATTATGCAAAAATCACTTTTATAAGTCCTTGGAATAGTCTCTTACAATGTTCTAAGTCACGA
>JAOXYM010000004.1:18065738-18081331 GCA_028567055.1 Leptatherina wallacei | reverse complement strand
ATATTATCCACACCCCTGCATATTCCAGAAAGCAGCCTTTGAATAGGTGTCCCACTACAGTGGACACTATGCATCAAAGGGCTAATTATGCTATACTTGGGTGTAAATAAATACAGTGCAACTTAAGAATGTTAAAAACAGACTCCAAAAGTTGATCATTTCACTTCTCCTGCTTCCCGTGTGTAAAAACTGCTTTCTGGCTCCAACTCTGAACTTAATGCAGAAATGTGAGACTGATACTGATCTGCACATGTAACTCTAAACAATAAGTGAAAATGTGAAATCAGACATTTCCCACTTTTTCACCGTCTTCCGAAGCAGATACAAAAAAACAAAAAAAACGACCCGCTAACTAGTAATAACTAATAATAATGACAATCATTCAGTTTCACCAATTAGCCTACCGCAGTGGATTGCAGTGATTTATAATCATACACCTGTCAGATTCTGTACTGAGGGGGATTGAGAACAGGGAGGTTCATTCAAGTTTTCTCAGATACAAGATGCTGACATAAGCATGAGTGCTGCTCTGTGCCTGGCAGATTTGTCCTGGAAACAGACCTGTTATAGCTAAGTGGATGATTTAAGGAGTCATCATAAATTAACCAGACCCACGCAGTGCTTGCCGTCCTGACACTTGCACTCAATAAGATTATAGTTTTCATAGTTTATCAATAAATACCGCTGGTTCATAGCTTCTCTTCTGTTCGTAAAAACGAGGACGAATAGTTTTTACTCACCTCTGCGTTATATGCCGTCATGAAAATTCACGCACGCGGATGCATTAGGCTACATGACGGGGTCATTGCCGGGATTTTCACAGTTTATCGTTTTTCTCTGTCCACAAACAGAGCTTTCTGCTGCTCTTATCGGATAAACTACAGCTGAGTCGAGAACCGCCTTACTCTCCTCCACTTCACTTATTAAAGAGACCGCCGACTATAAAAAGGGGAGGCATCCGTGGAGTCTGGGCTAATCCATTCCCGCGGAGGGGGAGGAAAACAGGAGAACCTTCATTAATATTACAAACACACTTTAAAAATAGCTTTGGTATTCATACATTAATCATAATCTTAAAAAAAAAAAAATCTATTTGTCATACAGAAAAGTGGCCTCTAAGAGTATGAGTAGGCTATGTCTCTGTAGTTAAGTGAAATTTAGCAGCTTTTTAAAATCTTTTTTTTCCCCACATATACAGTCCTAATCTTGAACTTATCGCCATTCTATGAAGCCTATTGAAAATTGTAAATGGTAAAAAGTGTAAAAGTATACATTTTAGCAAAGTCAATTTAGGTGCATGAATTTGAATGAATGAATTTAGACAGGAACATGAATTCTTTTTTTTTTCTTTTTGTAAAGTACTGTTATGTAGCCATCATTACCTTAGCTTAGCATAAAGCTCATGGCTAAAACCTCTTTTTCTGATGGGAACACCTCTGGTCACATGCCAGGAAAGCAAATCCATTGCACATCATTATTTATTTAATATTTAAAGGAACTGTAAAAATACGTTTTAAAGGAAATCTATTTTCTGTCATTTTGCTGTGCTGGTTATGTATTTCTTCTTTATTGTTCAGTTTGAGCAGGGATGGGTCCAAGGCAAAGGACCTAAATGGTGGCACATGTTCTTTCTTTTTTTTAAAGTCTAGATTTTAATGATCTGATTATCACAACTATTAATCTGATAATGATGTAAAAGCCTCACTGTGGGCCCCAAGCAACTTAACTGCCCCCTGTGCACCAAAACATGACCCATTGCTCTTAAATCTATGGGTAAAATGCAGTGTATAATTTCCCAATCGGGATTAATACAGAAAATGTTATTAATTAGTTATTATTAATCTACTTAGATAAGTAAAGTAAAATGAAAGCAAACAGCCAATAGTTTTAGCAACAATCAAGAAACTAATTTTAGCAGCAATATGTACATTTTTCAATTTTGTGGAATATAGGTGGGGATTTGCTGCAGCAGAGTTGTGAATATGTGTTTAAAAGAAAAATGGATCACAATGCATACTTTCAGGAAGTTACACAGCTTCCTATAATTTCTATACCAATGTCGATTAGATACAACTATAAACTTTTCACTTGAGCGTGATGAAAATTCAGTGATTGCGTTGACTTGAAACAGTCATTTACTCATTTGTTTATCCAACACATAGTGTGTTCACTATCAAAAATCCATCCCAAACTTTGACATTTGTGTATACTTGAACAAATTCTGGAGAGAAAAATAAAGAAAGACTCTGCCTACCTGAGGATTGTGGGATTTACATAATAAATTTGGATTCTGGAATAAATTGATTCTGGTTGATTTTTTTAATATAAGTTGTTACATATATGTAAAATTTACTGCACAATATTATATTATAATCCCTTTTGAATTTAACTGCATAAAAAAACCTTACAGCTCTTTGGAGGGCTGTGATTGGGAATAATGCACAAGTATATCACTAGCAGAATGACTGAGCCAAAGTGGCCCAGAATAAATTAATCAAACTTCTGTAAGATAATAAGAAGTAACTAAGAAACTGCTTAATCCAGTACAACAAATGTTAAACAGCACCATTATTAAATTGAACTGACAAGGATAAGTGGCTGAATTGAAAATGTCTATGTCTGGCATGAAAATCACAATGAGGATCCCTTTTATTTGCTTGTGTACACTGTCAAACAACTGTAAAGTATTTAGTATTGAATCCTGGTTTTTATCAAAAAATGTAAAAAAAAATATTTTTACCTCTTAAGCTTAAATACAGTACCGCTTACAAGCATGGATGTATGTTATTCAAAATATCAGTCCTGTCGATGAGTCACTTAAGCAACTTAGGAAATACCACAAATAAGACACATTTTAAACACATACAAACACACAGAGAGAAAGAGAGAAAGAGATAGACAGAGAAAAAAACACAACTTGTATAAAGTTAAACAATAAATAAATAATTAAGGCAGTAATTTATGATTTAATAAATAATTAATCCAAACAACACCAGTTTTTGATGAGACTCTTAATGGGACATCCCCTTACCATCTGTAACTGTGGTTTCCAGTCTAGCCCCTCCTTTTAAATGAGGGAGGCTGTTGCTGTGGCAACCCTACATTATGCAGCCACCCATGAAAGACTCTTTTCAGATTAAAAAGAAAGAAAAAAAAAGAGGAAAAAGTTATTTGCATTTCTTTTCGATTAATGATTAGAGAAAAAGGCGCTATAAGGTTGGTCTGGTTTGAATCAAATGTGGGGGAGGGTTTCATCTAGATGCATCTGACAGCTCAAGTATTTTAGAAGGCTCTTTGTGTGTGCGCCTGCCTGTGTGCCATAGTCAGAGGGTACCTGCTTTGCATGCTGTGCACAGCAAGAGGCTCAGTAAAAAGTTTTCAGTTTGTTTCAGCATCTCATATCAGTTTCTGACAAAGAAATGGGCACAGTAGCAGCCTAATACTGCCTTTGGGTGACAGCTGAAGAAGCAACGGGAGCACACCACTGTGGGTTAAACTCTGCAATCAAAAATCTACAATCTACAAATTTCACCCTCAAAATGTATTCAAGAAAAAGCATGCAAGGCATCGTATCACATTTCATTCATTTATACATTTACCAGCATTTTAGAGTTTGGGCATATTCTTAATAGTTAAAGACTAATGACATGAGAAGCATTAATGTATATAGCATTTATATAGCAGAAAAAAATATATAATTACCTTTAAATCGTAACATTCAAATGAAATGGAAATGAATGCCATTCATCATTCATTTATAGATATTGTAAATGTTTTAAGATCAGAAAAAAAGATGTGTAGACTAGAGTTTTATGATATGAAAGAAATGTCATGTTGCAGTGGACACAGCTGCCTGCACCTGCTGCCATCATTAGTTTAGCGGAGCATGATGGGATTAGCAGAGTGACTGAATTAGCAACCAGTTTCCTTCTTCCCATTCATGATTTTTTTTATGTCACATTTGTTTAGAACCAGGTTGCAATTATTGTTTGATTATATTTTTTTTATTAGAAGAATTTTAGTAAATATGAGTCATTAGAAGGGCTTCTATTGGATATAATTACCATAACAAGGGGATGTATGTAAAAAAAAAAGTTGTTTACAATTATCTTTTCAATGATAGAGTGTAACAAAATTAGGTATATTGGGTATGATAATGAGTAATAGAACCATTTAAAATTTTGAAACAACAGCTTTACAACATAAATTAAGGAGATGTATTTGAATGTAGATCTGAGGAATATTTCTGAGGTCAATTTAGGAGCTTGCTTTTCATCACATGCTCATGTCACATAGATTTAAATCAGAAGATGATTTCAGCATCACTCACATCAGCACCAGGAAGCTTTTCGCTCTCTGACAAGTAATGACTTTGTTTCTCAGTAACAGTGTGGTGATAACAGCTGACGTCAGTCAGTTGTGCACAATTTACTTGCTGCTAATCTCATTGGCCTGCTGTTGATCTTTCACAGGTAATCCCTGAAGCTGTAGTAGAATGAGAATATGAAATTCTAGCATGATGATGAAGTGCTCTAGAGGCTGTGATACAAAAAATATACAGATTTGTTAAAGGTAAAATGATACAAGGGAGAAGAATAAGAATTGACAATATGCTCTTTGAAAAGACAGGGAGTGAGGTCAGCCCTGGGGCAGGTTAGTAAGACTCTGCAGATACTAAAGATCTTGAACCGAATGAAACTGAAAAATTAATCTGCATAAAACCCAAACTAACTTTTTAATAACATCACATTCTCATTTAATTTTTTCATTTTGTGGCTGTGGATGACTCAATGAATATAAAACTCTGCAAATGTACAAACAGTCAATGTGAAGGACCAGAAGAGATTTAAAAAAATGTTTTTTTTCATTTCTTAGTCCATAAAACATCTGCTGCAGTGAGTGTAAAAACTGCTCATAAAACAGAAGTTGTCACTCACTTGACCCAGGGCTGGTGGTGCTACAACCTCCTGCAGATGCAGGAATGTTGTTCTTGTCTGTGATCCCAGAATTATTCTTCATCATGTTGCTGATGAGCAGAAGAGCATCCCTGAGCAGCTCTTTTATCCAGCAAACCGTCCAAAATGAGTAATTATTCAACCAATTCTCATAAGCTCTGAATATATTCCGAAGATGTACCATCAACTGCAGCAAAGTGAAAGTAAAGATCCTGCTCCTCAGGTGGTAGGTTGAGATCCAGGATAAGGAAGGATTGAGAGAAGCATTATCTCTTGCACATGGCTACACAGACTCTGATCTAGAGATAAACGTGCCAAGTCACAAGCTGTTTGACTTGTCATGCTGTATGCTGCCTTATCCTGAGTAGTAGCAGTACTGAGCCAAGCCTGTGCTGGTCAATGGCCAGCTGTACCAAGTACTGCACACAGTGAAGTACCAGGCCATGCTGTCATAATACATTCTTTATAGACTCTCCAGACATGTATTAATAATAAAATAAAATGAAATAAAATCATTGTGTTTTAAATGGAGTCCAAATGAATAATGAAATTAAATTAAATGAACCTAGATTAAATTAAGAATACTTTATAAATCCCGGATGTAAATTCTGCAAATATTAAGCTAATTATATTATATATGCACAAAAAAAAAGAAAAAAAGATTGTTTTCATGAACTGACTATGATGTCTGTGACCTCTTTAAATCTTCAATGTTCTCTGGTCTGCTTTGCAACTTCAATGCTACATCTGAACACTGAACTGCTTATTGATA
The DNA here is from genome assembly GCA_028567055.1 of Leptatherina wallacei. NCBI lineage: Eukaryota > Metazoa > Chordata > Actinopteri > Atheriniformes > Atherinidae > Leptatherina > Leptatherina wallacei. The sequence goes on along the minus strand of JAOXYM010000004.1, from coordinate 18,075,604 downwards.
ATTTATATTGGCAATTGCATAATGACTTTTTGGGGTCATATGCCCTCTGAGAACAGAAATACCAACAAGGTTACCACTGTGCACCATGCTGTTGGTGAAATGAAAAATCCCTGCAATTTCCCACATATTATGAAGATTGTTCAGTAGGGCTTAAATGTTCTAAAATCATAATGCAGTACAGAGAGGATATGTGTAGTCTCATGTATCAAAAAAGGTTTCCGGGACTTTGATAAGGAATGTTCTGTAAATATAAAACTGCATTTGACATTTCTGCAGTTACTCTCAGCTCATTAGCTAAAACGTTACAAGAGAAGCATCCATTCTGACTATTTTCAAGCAGCAAAACAAACAAACAAGAAAAAAAGGATTTTGCAATTTTCATTTGGTTGACTTTTGGCACTTTTGCATATTTTTTCTGAAAAATAGTAATGGTAATGACTGATGATTGCCATTAGTGTAGCAGCTCAGACACGAGATACTCTGCTCCCCTCTAGTGGTGGACAGGGGACAGTAACTGAAGAAAGATTTTGTTCTGTTGGCCCTAAATATGATCTAATCACCATAATCATTATCGGATCCTCTCACATGTCCTTAAAGCTGATAAAGAGAAGTTATAATATTGCACTTGGTCTTTTAGTTATTGAAGAAAATGATCAAAATATATTCTAATATTACCTGGTGAGCTAATATGAGAATGAGTGGCGAGTGGTTAGGCTACACTGCCAGGACAGCTTGGCCTCATTGATGGATGGATGAATTCAGAATTATACCAGCATGAAAATTTCAGGACATTTCATACATTTATTAATGATTTGAAATGAACAGGTTTAAGTCTTTATATTAATCTAGTGGAAATGTTGCTGAAAGACCTATGTTTGTTTCCGGCAACATTTCGGTGTGTGCACAATAACATAACTCATAACTTGAAGTCATTTTAAATATTACATTCACCAGTCTTCTCAGACCCAGACTGCGTTTTAGGGCCTTACAACTTTTAGGTCGAAACATTCAGTTCAGTTATAAGAAAACAGAATAAGGCTTTCAGTCCACAGCAACATGTGATTTTATTCATTTCTTCATTGTCATCATCAGAGATATAAACTGCAACAGCACATTTCAGTTTGCAGCCATGTGATCTAGTGATCAGAGATGATTGTTCAGTCATGAGTCTTTTTTCTTTGTCTTTGCAGGACTCCAGATTTTAAATGACCAAGCGGTGTAGTAGAGCACCTATTGCCCCCCCCCTCGTGAAAACAGAAGACTTACGAAAGTTCGCATTAGAGAGAATCACATGTGGGTAAAAAACCTTACAGCATCCCATCATTCCTCTCCAGAGTATAACACATCCTTGGGTAATGAATGGATTAGTAATTACTTGTACAGCATCAGCATTTGTATGAGTCCATTATGAAACAGAACATTTTAAAAATGTATATCTAATATATTGTGAAAAGGTTTAAACAGAGTCACATGAAACAATTCCTTTCGACATGAGAAGAGCTTGTGGAGTGCATTGACCTTTTCGGTTTACAAGGCCTTTTTCGTTGGCAGAAGATGTTTGCACTGTTTCTATGGTAACCTTCCACTAACAAGGAAGTTGTGAGAAGGGCAAGTAAGTATGCAAATCCCACAGCAGCCTTACTCCTGTAAGCCAGTGAGTTGTAACGTAAAGGGCACCCATTGTGATGTTTAAGACTGTTAAAAGGTTGACAGCAGGGGGCATTGTGGGATACACAAAGGAAGATGCTCAGACTGCAGATAAACTTATTGTAAGAACCCATGCTCTGAGACAAGCTACTTTGATGCTCACTGTGTCAAAAATGTTTTCTTTTCTAAACATTTGATAATCAAAGTTTATATTACAGAAATTTCCCACAATCCAAGTGACAGTCTATTCATTTTTTCCCAGGTTTTCTCTTTATAAGTGAAAATCAATTTAAACAATTCCTGTTTTTCTTTATTCATTGGATGTTTAAGAATATTTCCAAACAAACTTAACTGAAGATGTGCTATTTAGCGCATGATGCTGAAAGAATTAATATATTCATAAATAGTTACAATTTGGATGTTTTGGACAGACGTTATCGAGGGCAGGTGTGATCTGGATCAGTATCAAAAACCAGGGTGACATCTGGGGAATTGTAGCTCACTTTTCTTTACAGTTAATAGGGGGTCTAAATTTAAAATATACGCAGACCACACACAAAGGAGCATGCCACTTCGGGCCTTTTACGTCATTAACTTGATTTGCATTACAGGGAACAGGAAAATACTGGTAGCATGCCAACACCCTGCAGGCCGGGGCTCTAAACTGTCTGATGAAAATAATTCTATATAATCTGTTCTCCTTCACTCTTGATGATATGTAAACATGTCAACAGTCACAAAATATGATTATCTACAAGATGAATTACTAACTAATAGTCAGTGTTATAATTTGATGTGATGGAATGTAGTAAAATTTCTATTCATTACAATCAAGTTAGTTCTACAAGTGAAGTACTGGTTGGCTACATTAAGCTTTAAGGTAATGCACTGTAGTGAGTGTTATTGCCATCAGTGCAATGGCACAGTGCAGTCTGAAAGGCAAGTGGTGACATTTGAGCAACAGAGTCTAAGGATCTGTTTTTCCTAAAAGTACTAAAGAGCTTTAAAAAGCAAAGAAAGTTGTTCGGAAGCTTGTTCAACAGTTTTGAAGACTTTTTCCAAATTCCTTAAAAGGATTTTAAAACCATCTTAATTGTATTAAATAGTTTTTTCAGGGATTAATTCTACTGAAAATTTGATGACATGCTCTGTGCTCATGTCAGTGCAGCAATATATAATAATAACAAGCACGATCTCAGCTGAATTATGACCATTTATGACTACTGGTGCCACAGAACCTAATTAAATGGAGTGCAGTCTGAGAAAAAAGGTATAAAATTTGATCAGTTTGCCAAAATTATTGTGTGACTGGTGGTGATATTTTCAGTGGCATTTCAAATATGTTAGATGCTTTTCTTTTATATTTCTTGAATTTTAGACATATCTAACATGCACACTGACTCCATGACATTATGGAGGAGTTCTAACACATTTACAATCTACTGACACTTACATAAACACGGTACAAGAAGTACCACAGTTGGAATACACTGACATAATATCTGTGACTCTATATAATGAAGTAACATTGATACACCAGGGACTTGTAGAAAAGTGGCATTGCAGTTATATTAAAAACTGATCAAGTTTGGTCTACAACTTGCAGAACCAAACTAGCTGTTTTTCAACCGGTACAAGGCCACTATGATCTTTCTGAGGTATCAAGCAAAGGAACCACAAGGCAAACAAATCAGTGTTAGTCTACTGGAGGATGCAGTAAAACTAAAAGATGTAACAGCAGCAACAACACATGTTGAAACCCTGAATGAAGAAAGACACTGAAATCTCTCATTTTCAAATTGTCGGAGCTAGTTAGCAGCATTACATCGTGAGTTGCGCTGGACAGCGACATCGTCACAGACATTAGTACGCACGGTACTGTACACAGACAGCTAAGCAGGCAAAAAGACTATTCAGTAAAAACAATTTGCCATTTGTCAGTTCGGTTGAAAATAAAAACAGGTACCTGTGAACAGCAGATTTTTCTATGAACAAAACAGAAATGTGGAGCAGTTCATTGCATCTTGCTCTTTGCAATTTGTAAACCTGAAAGAGTCAGCTACTGGACAATCCTTACAAGGTGAGTTAGCTTAATATGTTTTTGTATTCTTGTGTTTTGCATGTTTTTCGAGGACTACTCTGCATTGTGGAAGGGCAAGAAGAAATAATGTCACTTTTCAAAAGACAAAAAAAAAACGTCTTTGCTTGTCTTTCTACAGTCAGTAGTTTTACTTCCAGCTCGGCTTCATGGTTCTACTAGACATCAATAAGTCTCTGGGTTGCACAGACTTTTCAGAAAAGCTGCTAGACTTGTGAATGTCCTCCCGTGTCTTGGTTGGAGGAGGAGTCTCGCTGCGATAGCTGCTGCGGCTGGTCGCCTTCACGCTTTGCACCCGTCGTAGATTTGTCCCTTGTGGCTTCTCCTCAGTGGTGTGACCTGTGGGTGATACCCGACTCTGCTTCATAGAAGTTTGACGGCCACGGAGTGAGGGGCTGCGAGACGGGGTGGATGGGACGGATGGGGGGCCGAGCTCCTTATTGGTCCTGGAAGATGAAGCTACAGTGTTACGGGCAAAACTGGGGACATCAGAGGTGTTTTTCAAACTATGTGTGTGCAAGCTGCTATTCTCAGAAGCAGCTCCACCCTGGGTCTGGGCTTGGGCCTGGGCAAGAGCTCTCATGGTGGAACGACACATCTTCTCCTCAGGCGCTGCCTTGGGGATGTTCCTCAGGGGTTTGGCGCTCGGCTTGTGAACGGATGCTTTCCTCTGGGTGGAATCACGCGCCCATCTAGAAATGCTACCTGTGGGAGCCCCCCCCTTCTGGACCTTTGACTCATCAGGAGGCAAACTTGAGTGCCGAGGCGGTCTTGTTGTCTTCTCGTTCCTGCCCCTTGCTGGAGTGCTCTGATCACGCACTGGTCGCTGGATCTCTCCGCTGTCATGTACTAAAAATCTCTCTGCGCGTTTGCTGCCTGTCCTAGTGATTTTGCTGATGGGTACCACCTTTCGCATGCCCTGGCTCTCGCTGCTGGTCAGTGTTCGCACTCCTCGACCTCCGCTGCTCTTGGCTACTTTGCTGCTTTTTGTGTGTGCTGGTTTTTTGACGCTTCTCTGTGCATCTTTCTCCATGCCCTGTTTTCCTTCAGCTGTGTCACAGCTCTCCGTGTCCCACTCTTCTGTGGTGGCAGATGGAGTCATAGATGCTGCATCCACAGATTTCGGAGCTGAGAGCTCGTTGGTTGAAACAGACTGCTCGTTGGGTGACAAAGACTCCAAATTAGAGGACAAAGAGCTTGGATCTTGCTCACTATCCTGAAGCTTGCTGCGGTCAGTTCTAAAATGAAGTCCTTCTTTTGTTTGAGACGAGCTTTCAATCTCAGAGTAGTCCAAGGTGACAGAGCAGTCTGTTTCTGTGTAGTCGAGTATGTAAAATACTGGCTTTTTATTGGACACAGATGTATCCAAAGGGAGGGGTGTATCACAGGTTGTTGATGACCTTGTGCTGTAGTCCTCTTCTTCCTTCTCCTTCTCAGAAGAGACCCCAGCCTGTGTGGCAGAATCTACTTTATCGTCCCATCCCTCCTTTGGATCTGCTCCTTCCTCTAAATCTGGCAAGCTCTCCAGATTCCTGGGTAACAGTGATTCCTTTTCCAGCTCTGTCACCAAAACATCCCCCTGGTTGACAAAGTGCATATGATTACTGTTATTGTTTGGACTAGGTAGGTCAAAAGCTTGAGGACTTCGAACTAATGTATGTTTCTCCACACTGACATTCATATGGCCGGTAATTGTTGGGTTGGGTAGATGGAGGGGCTTCTGAAAGACGCAAAAAGAACGAGGCAGAGCACTGCTCTCTGACACAGATGAGTAATTATTGTTGTTGTTTTTATATGGGTCCTCATTATCATTTAGCCCAGAGGAGGAAAACCTGGCCAGTGGGCTGATAGGTTCAGTTTCTGCATGAGGAGACGTCACCTGTCTGTCACAGCCACGACTGTCGTCCTGCCCTAAAATCCAAGGCGATGTCTTCCGTTGGAGAGGGCGGCCTGAGCGAGGTAAGCTGTTAAACTTGGAATAGTCAGTGGGATTCCCTGTGCTCCCAAACAGCTCAAGGTATCCCTGGAGTTCACGATCTGCTATGGAGGTCATGGTGTGACGGTGGCGTCGAGCACTCGCAGAACGTCCAAGTGGGCTGTGTGGACTCTGAGACCTTTTCTGAAAGAAGTCCAGAAGGCCTTCCTTGGTGAGCATTTCCACGTCGTTCTCGCTGCTGCTGCGACCAAAAACGCTCTGATCGTCGCCTGACCACGCAAAACGCTTTTCCTCCAGTTCTCTTAGACGGCGCTGTCTGGCAGCTTCCTTCACCTCACGGTCTGCGTTGTCCTTAGAGGAACAGAAAGAATTTTAGAGTAGATGTCACAAATCAAGAACAAGAACACAAATCAAGACAGGATCCACTTAAAGACCCACTATATAACTTTTCGACCTTAAAACTCCGCTTTCTGGACTCGTTTGATGGCGCCGAACAAGGAACAATCAAGAGAAACGCAGAGAGAACGTACTATTTGTTTTTATATTTGAGTTTTCTTTCTTTGGCCAGGATTAATTTTGAATGTGGAGGATATTAAATATGGTGATTGTGTAAAGCTGTTTATTGACGCTGCTCTTGACTTTTCAAGAAATACATAGTCGGGTTCAGGTGAAAAAAATGTGTTGGGTGAAGCGACTGGAGAATTAAGAGTGTTTGTCAGTAACGGCTACAGAGTGTTCACTGTGAGTCCTAAAACACAGAAAGTCTGTTTACTGCAGTGATTTGGGACAACAAAAACACCACAAAGTTAACGTTACCAACTTATTAAAAGTGACCAGTCAAAATTATCTTTTGCCCTCAAACTGACCTTGACTGCTTTGTTAAATTTGATGCAAAAGTCTTGAAAGATGCGGAAACATTCATCCAGCTTGAAGGTATCCTTGTCTTCACAAAAGAAATCAATGAGAGTGTTCCCCTCTTTACGCAGATCCAGTCTACGTCTCTTTAAGTCCTGAAGTGTCTGTGCTGCGCTCTGAGACAAAACAGAAAACACACATGCACATTTTCTTTTCATTTGTTCACTTTATATAGCTTTCACTATCTATAGCACTTAGGTGCATGAGCTTCAGAGATTTCAGAGTGGCCTGGATCCAACTTTCTGTATGTGTCTGTGTTTAACATATTACATAACTGCTTCTGCTTCACCTGCAGAAAGGGCTCCAGCTGCTGCAGTAACTCCTGGTCTCCTTGAACTTTCTCCTCCAGGGATTTGATTCGGACATATAAGGAAGTAAACTCCAGCTCAATGTTTTCCACTGAAATTCTGTATGAAAACAGCAGATATCAGGAACACACTTGTAATAGTTAGTAAGTATATTATAAGCTAAGAACATAGCTGAAGCAAATTGTCAGTATTTTGCTGAATGCATTGATAGGTGTTTGAAAAAAATAAGAAAGGACTGCTGTGAGATGGTCCTGAGGGAAGAAGGGGGGAGTAAGCTTGACTCTGTGGTGCAGAAGCTGCACTGAAACCACAAAGACACAAACTGGTGAAGGTGACAGAGCCTGACTGAGTCATACTTAGCTGTGCCATGACTCTCATAGTTAGATGTCAGCTGGGCTAATGAGGCCAAGCTGTATTCATGAAGATTGAACACCTCCACAGTCACTAAAACATTTATTCAAACCTGTAGTAACTAAATGTTTGACCATTTGAGTGGGTTTGTGGAGAGGGGTTAAGTCCAATGTATTTCACTGGAATCTCATAAATCTTTTAACAGTCATTATGGTCTCAGTTACTAAAATCTTATTCCTTTAATAAACATGTTGTCGGTCACTCTGTATATCACTGCTTCATGTTATATTCTCTATAATATTTTCAGTAGTCTCTTGCCTCTATCTTTTTCTAAAGACCTCACTTGGTAGATGGTGAAAATCATGGACCCCACATAGTGCCAGTATTTGTCTCAGTTTATAAACTATGCTATCGCTTTTACAATTCATGCGTACAGTTTTATAATCCATGCTCTCTTTGAATTGTAAATCATGTGCCAGAATTTGCATTGCTCTCCAATAGAGAACTTATTTTGTAAATCTAACGACACAATTTACCGACCTGTGCATATGGTTTACGTAGGAAGGCACAGATTAAAACCCATACATATAAATTGCAAACCTGTACGCTAAGACTGCAGATCACATGATACAGTTTAGAAACTGACATAACATCTTTTCACAGGCTTCTCTGCTAACGCTACATAGTCTCTGTAGAGAAGCCTTCACTCAGGGTTTGTCAAGACATTTACAAAATGTTTGATGCATTCTTCCTGTGCACTTGCACCTACATGTGATCTGATTAAAGGGAAACTTTACAATTTTATTAAATGAAAATGAGCAGGTGGAGATTTTGCTTTATTTACCTGGCGGCACTCTGCACATCTCGAAGTTTCTCTGGAAACTTAAGCAGCTTCTCATCTTTCTTCTTTGCCTCCTGTGTGGAGAAACATTTAAGGATTTATTCATTTATTTGGTTGTGCTGAAATACTAGAGCCATTTTTGTTCAGTTATGCAAGTGTTGCCAGCCATTCTTGGCTCTTTTGTGTTTCCTGTCACTATCTGCTGTCCACCTGTCTCACTGTAATCACAGTGGTTGCACACTGTTTTGTAAAGCCCCATGGATATCAAAGAGTTGTTTGTCACTGAGAAATTAATGTTCATTGTTTATTATTTTAACATAAAGAATAACTAAGTCAGTAACCACAGCTATGCAGATGACACGCAGATTTATATTACAATGTCACCAGAAGACTGAGGTCTAGTACAGGCTCTTGGTAAATAAATTGAGGAGATTAATGACTGGATGAGTCTAAACTTTCTTCAGTTGAACAAAAATAAAATGAAGGTGATTTTCTTTGGAGCCAAAGAGCAACGATTCAAGGTCACCACTGAGCTTCATTCTATGCACCTAAAAACCACCGACCAGGCCAGAAATCTGGGTCTAGTGATGGACTCAGACCTACATTTTGAAAAGTACATTAAGGGAATCACAAAGTCAGCTTACTATCACTTTAAGAATATATCAAGGTTAAAAGATCTGATGTCCCAGCAGGACCTGGAAAAACTAGTCCATGCTTTCATTTATAGTCAGCTTGATTATTGTAATGTTGTGTCTTTACAGGTCTACCAGAAAAAAAAATTAAGACAACTGCAGCTTATTCAGAACTCTGCTGCTCAAGTACTCACTAAGACCAAGAAAGTAAAAAATATCAGTCCAGTTCTGAGGTCTTTACATTGGTTGCCTGTCCGTCAACAGATAGACTTTAAAGTTCTGTTGCTGGTCTATAAAACTCTGAATGGTTTAGGAACCAAAATACATCAGTGACCTCCTGATCCAGTATGAACCTAACAGACACCTCAGGTCCTCTGCATTCAGCTTCTATGCCCCGAAAGTCTGGAACAAACTCCCAGAAAGCCTCAGATCAGCTGAAACACTGACCCACCTGTTCTCTGCTGCATTTATGTAGTTTCTATTTAAAAGCCCAAATCTGCAAGTTTTGGGCTTGCAGATTTGCAGAAACTTAAAAGTTTCTTTTAAGCTTGAATTTTTAAACTTGATCATGTTTTTAATGCTGTTTTTAATCAAAAGTCCTTTCTTTCTCCCTTTCTCTTGTTTTGGATTTTAAATGACCTCTACACACCGCTGTAATGCTTCTAATGTTTTATGTAAATCACTTTGAATTGTCTTGTACATGAAATGTGCTATACAAATAAACTTGTTTTGCCTTATTTTATTACTGGATTCTTATCTTAGCTATAGAAATGAGGATAGATGATGAGGCACATGAGGTATGGAGAGACTGTTACTAAAAACTTTGAATTTCATTTTAATTTACTTCAGCTCATATGGAAAACTGTTTAATATTATACAACTCATTTTGTAATCCTGCAACCTGTAATCCTGTGTTTATAGCTTTGTCATTTCGGAAAGCTTCCCTTTACAAGTGTTGTAATGAATAACAGTTTGAAATACATAATAATAATAACAACAACAACAACAACAACAACAATAATAATAATGTCTGTCGTCTACTAATCAGGAGGTCGGCAGTATGATTCCCCCTGACTACATGTCGAAGTGTCCTTGGGCAAGACACTGAACCCTACACTGCCTCCCGATGTGCCTATCG
>JAOXYM010000004.1:18051746-18065638 GCA_028567055.1 Leptatherina wallacei | reverse complement strand
GTAGTGTCAAAGCGCTTTGAGTGGTCACTTGACTAGAAAAGCGCTATACAAGTACAGTCCATTTACCATTTACCATAATAATAATAATGCATCATAAGCAAAGCTTCACTTACCATGGCAACAAAATGCAGCAGGTTCATTCCTGGCTTGTTGGCTTTGGTATCAGCCAACGAGAGAAGAGATGACAATTTAAACCCCACAGCATTTCCTGCATAGCCACCCTGTAAACAAGACATTTGAAAAAGAAAAGTGGCTAATGTCATAGAAGCACAGTAGGATGTTCATGGATAAGACTGAAAATAGACTTTTGTTCTCATCTGATTTATCTCTGCAAACAGTAGACCTCAGTCAGTGTCACAAATACTGGCATGAAAATGTCAACATCTTGAAAAATGTTCAAAACTCTTTTTCTAGATAAAGCTGATGAATGGGTTTAAAGTGAAGGGCAGCAAAGTTAGTAAAGTTGAAAAATATTCAGTTTTTATATTGAACACAAAATAACATCAGTTTTATAATCTATTCCAGAGGGATTAGAGTGTGGCGTTGATACTATTAAATTTAACAGCACTTACAGCATTCATGATGTTTCCAGCCTGCAGCACCAGATGAAGGATGGCATGAAGCTCTTCGCAGTTCATTAGCTCTACAGGAATCAATATAAACTCCATCAAAGACACATCATTTCATTTTCTAACACTATCATACAGGAAATTTAAGTATAAAAAAAAAATCATCTCTCCTTACAACAATCATCAGTGTTTAAAAACAAATTATGTTTTTCTTTTTGACCATCTGTTCTTTTAGTACAAACAGTCAGGGTAAATGTGGGAAGTTTCGATTAAAGTGTGCCATAAAAGTTTCAATTAATCATCTTATGCAGTGTCTAATTGATCGCCCTGCAATGCGGTGAAAAGGTCAAGGTACTGTGAAGGAAGGTTTTTCGAGAAAGCTCCAACACAGCATAAAGAGGTAAGCCTGAATGACTCAGCTAAAATGGCACAGCAGCTCAACTGATGGCTTGCAAAAATTCTAAATTTGTCTCATCGTCAGCTCATAAATTCTCAGAATATAAATGAAGTTAGGGATTCAAGTATGCACTCTGTGACAGAACACCTGTAAGTTATTTAGTGGAAATATCAGGATCCTTTTAGCCATGCAACCAGTTTGCCACCAGGATTGGTATAAATTGAAATATGAACAATTCTTACGTAAAATTTCACAAATACTTAGAGTCCTACGTGAGAATAAATATACCAGCTTTTTCGGTCATAACTCCAGTTTAACATCAGTATCACCGTAAGTCTAAGCTAAACATTGTGGGGAGTGCTAATTAGACAGTTAGCATGTTAAGCAATGCTGCAAGTGCTCACAAGACTGTTACTGTGGCGTCTACTTCTACTACTGAATATTTAAAACTTTCAAATTAAGTTTACATCTTGCTAAGAAAATAAACAGAAAATGTTCAAGGTGTATCTTATAGTATAAAGGACAAAAGAGCACAAACGTGACAGACTTTTTTTCCATTCTGTCCCCACATGGCTGTATCATGTGTGACACCACCTCAAACAGCTCAAATTTCTGGGTCACCTGTCTGAACGTCTGTGTTAGTGTGGGTAGCAGAGCCAGTGTGTCATTACCTTTAGTGGCAATGCGGACAATATCAATCTCATGGCCCATCAAAGCACAGCAAGGAAAGAACTCCTCACGGAGGACCATGGCTTCGATCCGAACTTCGAACCTGTCAAATGGAGCAGAGGGAGTTCAAATATAAAATGGAGAAGAGCTGATTCTGTTGTTTAATAAGGTGCAGGTTCTGGTTTTTACTGATGGGGGGGAAACAGGAGGTCTGGTTATCTATATTATCTATGTTGTTCAAATGATAGGTTGTACTATTAATGACTAATTTTTGTTTCATTTTAGTGAACACATGCTGTGGTTTTGTCCACTCAATCTGCATTAACCTTCATGAAAATTCCTGTGATCCTCTAAATTATACAAATACCCTCTTACTGCATGTTGATGTAGAAATGACAAATATAATTTATTTGGAATTTCCCACATAATTTTGAAATCCTATAGACCACTCTGCACAGAAATTCCATGTAAGACCCTTTATCCTTCTCTCATTGCCAAACTCTTGACTTCACATTCCCCTTTAATGGAAACTTGACTGCATACAGTTCATCACCATTGAAATCAACCTACCGTGGCACCTGGATTAAGAGGTACATAAAGGAATCAACCAGTGTCAGCTTGTCTGGATCACCTTTATAAGCCCGTAGCTTCTTGATCTGCAGAGAAAACAAAGAGAAAGAGGAAACTCAGAAAGAACTTTAGTTTTAAATCCAAATAAACTGTCTTTGATCATCTTTTATGCTATTCATAAATTCATACAAACCACACAATCAGATACACAAACAGACCTCCTCTGCATCAGGCAAGAGCTTCACCAGGTCTTTGAGTAGCTCTGCTGCATAAATGTTTCCCTCTCCTCTTCGTATGTCTTCAACAATGGAGCGGTTGGACCTGAAAGACAGACAGCTTATTTCAGTTACGTTAAATGTTAATAGCACAGGTGCTCTCTATGAATGCCTACAAAGGCTTTTAAAGGCACCATATTCAATCTGTTCCTTAGATAGTCATTTCTGGCTGGTTTGGCATCATTAACAGTCAAAACAGGTCATTATTTTCTCCAGACAATTTATTCATATCCTTCGATTTGTCCAGTATTCAGACACACTGTATAAAGTTGATAATGCACACTGAACAATACACCATTCTTTCTTTTTTGAGTACTGCAGAGCCTATTATACATACTATACAGTATACACACTATACATGAAATGTATTCTCAGTCATTTTTTGTGGTAAGTTTACACCTGTATCTCTACATGGTGTAATACATTTATATTTTGTTGAGACTGTATCAAATACAAATTGGTGCAACTCTTGAGGCTGTAGTTTGTTGTATATTTAACCCAATAATAGGGATAAAGGGTTGTAACAATTCAGAAACTGAGAAAAAAAAAATCACCAAAACAAACATCAACGGACACAATGAAGATTATGTAGCAGCCATGATGGAGACTGAATCAGGAGGATTGCTTCATTACGGTAAATATCACATTGATGGACCCTGAAGGTGAGTTAGCTTAACTTTTTGATGAAACAAAGAGAGCTTATTACGTGTTGGTGTACACAGAACACATGTGGACATAGAGTTGAGAAACAACCTGAGAACATGAGCTTCATAAAGTGTGCAACATCATGAAGGCATGTGCATAGTGTTGCTTATGCTAATTAGCCACATGGAGCTTAAAGGATGTTAGCCTAAGAGGGAAAAGTAAAGCATGACCATCACAATAGGCTTCTTTATCTTTTGCTCATGACCATGACTCTGTGAACCATAATGCGGATTTGAAATCATCATAGACCTCGTGCAATTTATTTCCTCTTTGCAAGGTGAGAAACAAATCAAAGGCCACATCTGGAATAGATGCAATGAATTAACTTTTTTATTGAAACAGAACAAATTGTTTTTTTTCTTCTTGTTCATGCTATATTCACTGAATTTCTGGAAAGGATAAAATCAGATTCTGGTTAAATGTGATATGAATTTAACAGCTGTGGCTTGTTGTCTTCATATCAATGATGACTGGTGCCAGTTTGTCCAGGAAACTCCCTGTTTCACTGGATTAATCAGGGTAAGAGAAACTGCTGTAAACAGCTGTCACTCCAAATGTTCTCTAAACTCCACAGTCCACAACTGCAGTTTTGTTTTTTTTGTTCTAGTTTGTTATTAGTATAAAAAGGTATATACTTTTGAGATATACTTCTAACACAAACCTTTAGAATTCTGGTCACTGATGTGAAAACTTATTCAAAAGCTCCTTTAAAGGCAAGGCAAGTTTATTTGTATAGTACATTTCATGTACAGTACAATTCAAGGTGCTGTAAGGTCCATAATGTATATAATACCCGGGAGAGAGCAGTGTTACATACTGGTCAATAAAAAATAAAATAAAAAGCCCCAACCACAAGCAAACAAGAGCTGTGATGAAGTCACTGCACTTGATCCTGGCTCTGTACAGTACAGCTCAGTCAAATGCCATTAAAATACAGCGGGGAGCTATGCAAATAGATTGTCATGGAAACAGATACCCTACACACTTTTTGCACTCTGTTCCAACAATCTACGGCTTACGACACTCAACACTCAGTTTTACAACATTCATTCCTACAGAAACATTTTAAATATAAATATAATGCAACTGTATCTCCTTGTGTGTGACCCGCACCGAATCAGCTGTATTGATATTTTCCAGGCTAATCATGGCTACTCACAGTCAAACACAATGCACTATGAGGACCTTTGATGAAAGACTTACTTTTTAAATTGCTTGAGAAAAATGCCCACATTCATACCCCTCTTTGAGTCAAGGATGCTGATCTGGGGGGGAAAAAAGTAAAAGACATTCCAATAAATGATTTTGAGAGGCTGGTTAAACAAGTATGTACCTTAACACACACATCCACACACACCCCTTCTATGTAGTACTCCTGGCTCTTGTAGCTTGTCTTACATACATCCCACACAAACAATGGCACACTTAAATTCCTCTGAGACACATGAGTAGTTCACACATGCTACATGAAGATGACTTGAACAGGTGACTGTGCATTATGTAATTTTTTTTTAAAGGCTTGATTATAATGAAGCCGAGAGTGGATATTGCAGACATGTGTTTAGTAAGGATACCATAAGTTTAACTCATCATTCACATTATGCGACAATATACAGTATGTTTTGTAATGTGGTGCTGAAATTGTTACTTAAATTCATAATTATAGTGATTCATTTTTGCTATCTTTTTTATTTTTGCGAGCTATTTAAATACCCCATGATTCAATCCATTATTCAAGGCAATAATTTTACCATTCACAAATTATGTTTATCATATCCATTATCAGATGAGTACCATCACAAAATGCTAACAGCTAAAAGACAGCTGCATTTAGATTGCAGTGTTTCACTAAAGTCATTAGAGTAACTCAAACTCTTTGATTAATGCTTTCAGTTTTACAGTTTCTTAAATTTCTGATTATCCTCCCTCAGCATAATTTTGACCAGTTTATGCTTTATTAGCAATTTGTGAACTCTAAGGATTTTCCTATCTTTGAAGAGGTTTGTTGTTCTGTCGAACAGATGAAATATTTTGTGGTTAGCAGACAAACTCTGGTGAAAAAATAAAAAAAGAGACTGTGACATGGCTGGTAATGGTTTGTTTGACAATGTGCAAATCTAGGCCTGGGACAAGTATGTGCAGTGAATGTGTTACATAATGAAATGGACAAGTAATGGAGAAAAAGGACGGACAACAAATGAGACATTTTAGGGAATTCAAGAACTGTTTTGTCTTTTAAAGAGAATCATTTCTTGATGTTTGGGCTTAATGTAAAAAATAAACATTTACAGACAAAAAAAAATATTACACAAAGAAATGAAGGAAAAATAAAAATATGGCCTTTTGAATCAATCTTTAATATGTTGACGACAACTTATTTCACTTATTTATCATAGGAAAAATTACTTTTGTATTGGGTTTTGATTTGCTTATTTGCTGTATTAAAACTTCAAGAGTGTACTTTTTCTGTATGAATCAGCTGAAATGTGCAGTAATTCAAACTTTGAACAGCACATGAAACAGAAAACCTGCTTTTGAATCCAGACATTAGGTCTTCACAACAACATTCTTGCCTGGAAAGTACTCAGGTTCAGTTCATTGCTGAGTAATTCGCAGCCATTACTCCTCACGCAGATATTGCCTTACAGCTCACATGCTACTTTCCAGGAGCACATAATGCAGCAAGCATGTCTTCATTCTGTCCATGAACAAAAATCTTTTGACATCAATAAAGGAGAAGTGTAAACGAGTCCTGTTATTCAACTTCTCCCTGCAGGGATGTCTTGATACTATAGCAGTTAGGAAAGGTGTGTGCGGTAGCTTTTTATTTATGACTTTGGGATTTTCTCATCCCATCAGGATGTTCGTAACACCTGAGGTAATCGTAATATTGTGCAGACGTCGACAAAAACTATGGCAGTGAATGTTAAAAAGTTGTAATAGTCATGACATCATGTCTCCAGTAAAAAACAACTCATTCAAAAGAAACAATAAATGCAACTTCCCAATCTGAAATAAAACAAACAAAAAAAACACAGATAACCCTTCTGAGTAACATTTTTTAGCTTTCGCTATATTTAGTTGGGATGTTGCAGTCAGTAAAATCATGACCGGCAATTTCTAAATGATTAGGTACCATTCTTAAAGCTTAAAGGCAGCCACTCACCTCATCTTTGCTGCTCTCTTTAAAAGAGCGGCATCTTGAAACACGAGCTATGGTTCCAGTTGATGAAGTTGCCCCACGTAAGCCTGTTACTGCCTCCTCCTGTTGCCCAAAAAGCTCCTCTACAGAGCGAACATCAATCTGGTACTGTTGCTGCCGCACTGCCAACGTCCAGATGTTTGGTTTTCCACGCACCTTCTCCTCTGGGATGGGCTTCCAGAAGAAACTTCTCACACGTCGCTTCTTTCTTACATTGTGGTTGGAGGACATGGTTCCCGGAGGTGGGGGAGGTGGGGGAGGGAGGGGAGGTGGTGGAGGAGCTTTGTGCTGAGGAATGTCGGGGGCATCACTGAGGGAAGGCAAGGTGGAGTTGGTCTGTCCAGACATAGAGGACAGGTCAGAGGTAGTGATGGAGGAAGTGGTGCAGCTGCTCCCCTCACTGCTGCAGCTCTCTGGCTCATTGGTTGTGGATGAACAACTCATAACAAGCATCACTCAGATTAACACTCAGCATACGAACTCTATGCTGAGGGAGTGTGTTACAGAAACCAAACAAACATTTGATCAATATTTTCCAATCATTCAAATTGATTTCAGGGCAACTATTCTGTTGTCCTTTACGTCCGTCAGTTAAATCGGAAGAAGATGAAAATGATGCAGCGTGTCTCCTCACTGCTGCAAAAAATGTAGATTTCCTTTCATCTAGTCACACTGGAGGAAACATGTCAATGTTTGTTGCTGTCCATCTCCATCACTCAACTGGTTATCCATCATGCTGAGCAAAGCCTTTGAGGGTTACCTTCCAGAGGAAGGGGACAGGGGGCGATGATGGCCATGGAGCTACAAGAGGAACAAAAACAAGACAGGATTACACTGAGGTAGTCAAGCATGTCAACATGGGCAATGTGGAATTAGAGAAAATTAAGGGGTGCTACAAATCAAAAGAACAGGGATACCCAGACAAAGAGGCTCACAATGAGGGAAATAGTAAATCCTTTTTTATGTGTTGAAGGCCTTTGAAGTCAGGCGCTGGTGTGTATAATGGTCTGGGACATTACACACACAGCTTAGCTTCTGTTACATAATGTGGTATCACTTTTAAACAGTTTTCATGTAGCAAGCAACTAGAATTATAACTTATGAAATGACAAATTATCCCAAAATTTTTTGTCTCATTAAAAAATGTATTTTTTTGTATATAATGCAGTTGTTTTCTGTTACCTTTGTCAAGAAGTTACACAAGATCTTAAAGTGATAGCCTGTATATGTCAAACACAAACATTTGCAGTACTCAAATGTCACATTTCAAGACTAATACTAAAATCCAATTAGACTTCTTGCTTTGAATCAGAGGCACTTGTACTGTAAAGCAGCTGTTTAAAGTTTTTATGGTCTTTCATGAACCTCAAACTCAGGTTTTTCTGCTCAAAACTATGGATCTTGGTATATTTGCCTCTCGACTGGAGCATTGGGTGGGTGTTAGAGGATCTACTCTTGATTGTTTGAATCTTATTTTGTATACATTATTTTTTCTCTCAACAATATCAACTTCCCCAATATTGAAGGAAGTTGATCTGCATAGCAATGAAATAAAATTCCTCCTTATAAAAGTAGTGACAACTTCCCTAAAAGCTTTACTGGATTGTCTTGATGACATAAAATAGTGGATGGCACAAAAGCTCAGTTTGAAGGAGCAAAAGATGGAAGTGGTACTTTTCGGGTATCAACCAGTCCCTGCTCTCTCATCTGCAACCTCCAAATTGCTGCAGCTCAACTTTTGACAGGCATCTGTGCACTAGCTCCCTGTTCTGTTTACAATTGACTTTAAAATCTCACAGTTTTGAAATAATTCAACGGGTTAGTGTCTCCTAATCTCATTGACTCTTTAACTTTACACACTTCAACACTCCCTAAACCCTAACCCTTTGCAACAGAGACCCAAAGACTCTTTTAAGAAGATCATGTAAGCTGATGATGGAAATTTAACCACAGCATTATTTGCCAAACCATATGTAAATCTTGAAGAGGAAATTTCTCTTTCCTCTCTGAATCAAAACATGAAAAAAACCAAACATGAAACACACTTTATTGTCATTGAACCAGCGTCCTGGCACAACGAAAGGGGAAGCCTGGAATTGAACTACTGACTTTCCGGTTGGCAGATGACTGCTATTCCTCCTCAGCTACAGCCGTTATACAACTACAGTCCATATCAAAATTAATTGAACATGATTTTTAATTGAAAGTTTTTGTGCCAAATATTTTCATAATAGAAGAGCAGATATTGATTTTAAAGTTAGTGAAATGAAGCACACACAGTTTAACTATATATGGTGTTTTAATATATTTTTAAATATATTTAAAAGAAATAATTAAGATAATTAACATAAGCAAAATTTAATTGATTATTGGTTCTGAATTGTGGTTTCGATCAATTTTTGATTAATTGCCAAGCCCTTGGTAGGCTTTTATTTCCACTTCTGAGACATTAAACATGGTGGACAGCATCTAAATAACACTACTTGAACTGTTCAAGCTGCTTGATGATCTCTTTGTCTGAAGAAATCCAGAGGAATGAGGATTCTCATCCCTTTCCTTGAACTTGGATTACAACTCACACAGGCTCATTGGCTGTTATTTGCATCACTACAGGAAAGTAAATAATACACACTGGACTATCTAAATGTTGTGTAAATGTTGTAAACTGTGCTCAGTGTCTTAGAATTTCAAATAAAGACCTGTTTGATGCATCTTTTAAAGCTAATTTTGCATTAATGCCATATTTGAACTAGGGCTGGGGATCAAAACTAATTTTCAAATCAGATTTAATATAGATTTTTATTTTATTCATTTATTTATTAATTTGTCAGGGACATTGCATTTATGCATAGTTAAGATTTTTTTTTTAATTGTAGCTGATGCCAAGCAAACAGAGTTTATAGCAACACAAACACACACACACACACACACACACACACACACACACACACACACACACACACACACACACACACACACACACACATTCTGGTCGGATTTCAGCCAAGACTTAAGCCTAGAGGTGAATGTTTTAATAATCCTGGGTACTCTTCCAGTACCCAGGGAATAACTGGATATAGTTCTAATGTTTAATGCTGGGGATAACTGGAGCTGATTGTCTTGAGAAGAATGCTGCACATAATAGACAAGTCCTCACATCCTCTACACCAGTGTTTCCCAATCCTGGTCCTCACAAATACCACTGCCCTGCATGTCTTGGACGTGTTCCTACACACCTGATTCAGATTAACAAACTTCCTCATCAAGTTCTTTGCAAGCCTGTTAACCAGCCATTTATTTGATTCAGGTGTGTTAAAGCAGTGGTTCCCAAAGTGGGGGTCGGGACCACCATGGGGGTGGAGAAGTAATTTCAGGGGGTTGTCAAATAATAAATCAAATTTATCCCAAAAATGTGGAATTTTTTTTATCACGGAAATGAAATCATTAATGCAGAGATAAATCTAAAATTAGCTTCTTTTTTTTTAACACATTTTTGCATAAATCCACATTTATCCTCCTTATTTATTTATTTATTTAGATTCTGATCATTTTCAAGCCTTTATTTAGAGGATCCTGCAGGATGACTCATCTCATATACAATTAATCATTGTTGTCGCGGGAGGGGGGGGGGTCACGAACACCAATATATGTTATCTTGGGGAACGCGGATCAAAAGGTTTGGGAACCCCTGTGTTAAAATACTATTACCTATAAACTTGCAGGGCCGTAGTAGGCCTACTTAAGGAATGGGAAACACTGCTCTACACAACACAGTGGAGAAAAGTGTGTGTTCAGTGAAAGACTTCAAGTTCACTGAAAAACAGAAACATATGGGAGATCATTCCTGCCAGCAGCCATCAACCTACAGAACAAGGTTTAATCTTTAATTCATCATTAATATTATTAATAAAAAAAATGTTCTTTTTAAACTATTACTACATTGCAATTTCCCTCTGGATTTAAATAATTTTTCATTCCATTAATTCATTCCAATTTTAAAAAAAGAAGTTTAGATTATCATTAACAGTTGCTGAAAGTGCCCAAAAGTCCTGGCAAGACCATATAAGACCAGATTCTAGAAACCTCCACTCAATAAGTTGCCAATCTATGTACCAGGACCTGTGCACAATTACATCAGACCTGCCTGTGTGATTGCATCATGCATCAACAAAAAAAGCCATCTGTAAAGCAAGGAGAAGAGGACTTAATGCAGGCTCAAGGGCAGGAGTCAGCGTGATGGGGCAATAAAGTATTTAGCCCCTCGTCTTTATCAAAATTTGCTTCTGCTCTGCTCCCTTAGTTGGAGGGAAACATTTGTTTCAGGGGATCACTCACAGTCACAAGAGTTGACATGGCTACAGTGATCTGATACTCCTCTGTACAAACAAAGAGATGAATAGAAAGTCTGACAGAAAACAGGAGGTAAATCAGAGGCATGGTGGTGATGGGAGATTCTCAAGTCTTGAATGTCTTGAAGCAACTTAAAGAAATATAAAAGGTTTAAGGGAGAAAAAAATCAAATAATCAGATCATTTGAATAATAGCAGTACTGATAAATATTTGGCAACAAGCAGTTTCCAAGTGACCATTTTTATGTGGATTTCTCTACCTTCAAAATCTCACTAGTGTCTCCTGCTGCTTCACAGGCTTTTCAACCTGATACTCTGAGTTTGTTACTAATTAATAAAGCGGACGTCACCGATCGCCTCATGTTCCCAACTCCAATCTGCACACTCAGCCGCCATGTCCTCAGAGCTGGACCACACTGTCACTCATGCTTCATTCATGAGACTGTGAGAACATCTGACCTCACACAGAGTCATGTCCCTCTGCAGCAACATGGTGGACACTCTGCTATGAAGCAACTGTAATGGAGGAAACACGGCAAGAACGCCTCACATCTCACGCTGAATCTCATAATCATTTTCATTATTACCTGAGCTGGGTTAAAGGAGAACTGATTAGCTTTTTTTTTTGCAAAGTTATATGAGATAATTTAAAAGCTCTTGTGTCTATTAAATATGAAGCTCCATCTAAATAGGTTGGAAAACTTTACTGTCTGCTCTGTTTTAATGTGCATTGATTCAATTTGTCTGAAGAATCGAGCTGAGCATCAGTGACTGATCTGTATTAGTCATTTCATTTCATGTCACTCTGAATGGACAGACAACAAGATGCAAACCAACATCATTAACCTAATATGATTTACAGAAAAAAGAAAACCCATCTGTCAGTAAGACAACACAGAGAAGCCCTGAGGCAAAGAAAGTAGAGACAGTGGGTCCACACATTAACCATCTGCCATGAATGAACACAGAGCTTCATGTAAAGGTGCACCTGCTGTTGACCTTAAGGCATTTCCAATCCTATTAATCTTCATTATAACGAATCAATCTTCATTATAAACAAGGAAAACCACACCCTGTATCACTTAGTCTGACAGGTAACACAGCCTAAATCAAAGGCCACCAGTGTTATTAAGAGGTAAAGAGTTTCCACTACAGAGGGGTTTGGAGCCCTTCTAAACAATAAAACATCCTATACTTTTCTTTTATCTCTCTTCTCCCCCCCCCCCCCCCCCCCCCCCCCCCCCCCAGCACCTAAAAGCAGTGTGACAGGAGGGTGGGCAGAGAGAAAGCAATGATACGCAGCAAAAGGCTGAGACCTGGACGGCTGCAGCAAAGACGTTAGCCTCCATACAAGGTTTTATTTTAACTACACAGCACCCCACCTGTCTTATTCTAATTGGAAGGTAATACCCACCCTCATACTGAAGCCTGCAGCTAGTTATGTAAGATCAGGTAAAACTTATTCAGCTTATTTAAATAGTATAAAAACAGGTAACATTTGCATAATAGAAATACCATGAGTCATGTTTATAGGTAGGATCTGAAGGAGCAAACGCCTTAAACTTGTCAAATTAGCAAAAAGTTTTCCAGCATTGTTTAAGTTGTTGTTTTATACTCACAAGTCTTCAAAAAATTATCATACTGAAATATTTCACCCTTTGTTTATTAATCTATCTGCCTGCAGTTCACATGATGAGCTACATGCTGTTGGTCATTATATTTTATGAGTTTTTCTTTTAAAACTTTGTGAAGGGACAACAATAACAAGGCAAGAATGGGTTGTTAATGATTGAAGAGCTTATATCAAAACACATTTTGACTGAATTTGTTTTGTTTTGTTGGGTATTTTTTTTCTTTTCATGTCATTTTTGAGATTGGGACCAACAGATTTCAATGCAATTGCTAAAAAACTGCCAAATGTATGGTATTATGATAGTTTGTGTCTATCATAATGTTATTGTATGTGAAATACTGGAAACTACTGCTGGTTTTGCACCCATTCCCTGCCATGTCCTGTTTTCAAATTATGTGAAGGAAGAAACCTCTGAGTTCCAACTTACACAACAAAATTGACAAATTTTGATGAAAACGTCACAACACAGGCTTAACTGGTCCTTTTGGCGAATTGCGGTAAAATCTACAAAGAATATTTGCATTTATGTTCTTGTAAGTTTTTCCACTGACCCACAAAAACAAGTTCCCCTCCAACAACATTTTGCATACACATCATCTCAGCTTCTAGTGAAAAACCCTGTCTGCTTAAAAGAATTACAACATTTTAGAGGGTTTTTTCATAAACTTGAACGTTACTGGGGAAACTATAGGTCTGTCTATGCTTAGTTAGTACTGTAACATCTGAGACTGAGGTTCTAACCTGGTCAAAATTAGTCTAATCTGATCTGGGTTGGGTCCTTCTCCATTGTTATAGGCCTCAAACAGCAACCTCCAGGGCTGAAAAATGAAGCCATCCTGGAGGTTCCTAAAACGGCTTTTCCTTGATTGGGCATTTGAGACTGGCTCCATACAAGTCAAATGAGGCGTGGCTGCATTGAGTGATGGTGAGTGCTATGACCAGGCATGTACCAAAGGCTCTACTGGTGGAAAGAAACAGCTGCTTTTCAGCTTTAACAATGATCAGGCCAGAAAATTTGGATTAACAGGATTGGAGGTCACGATATATTGCCATATAGGTTTGACCCTTGGAAATGACTGTGATGGCTGACCAGAAATAAACTGAAATGCATGCATCAGAACAGGCTTGAAGTAGAGTCCAACAAATACGTTTCTAAACAGTTTACAAACCAAGTAATCCGTCTGTGAGGCAAACTTCATAAATGATGGCTAGGAAAAAGTTCAAAATCAGAACAGTGCCAAAAAAATCCAGACATAAATAAAAAGGCAAAAACGATACAACTAGCAACAATCTGAAGTCAAATACTTACAAAACCAACATGAGGAGGACAGGAGATTGGGAGAGTCCATGATTACATCAGTTAATGGACATAACTCCAGCCTCCCTTTGATTTTCTAAGGGACAATAGCAACAAAGTGAGAAATAACCAAACAAACAAAGGGTGACAGTAACTCAGTCAGTCAGTTAACAAGAAGGTTCCCAGTCAATCTGTCGTGTGTCCTAGGACAAGACACTTCACCAAC
>JAOXYM010000004.1:18039907-18051037 GCA_028567055.1 Leptatherina wallacei | reverse complement strand
GTCAATCTGTCGTGTATCCTAGGACAAGACACTTCACCAGCCTTGTCGGCAACACTGGTATATGAATGTGATTAAATGTGTTGTGGTGGTCGGAGAGCCTGGTGGTGCAGATTGGCAGCCACAGTCTTCCCCAGGGCAGCTGTGGCTACACATGTAGCTTACTATTACCGGTGTGTGAGTGTGGAGTGAATGAATAATGCGTAACGACTTTGAGTGCCTAAAAAAGCGCTACATAAATTTAATCCATTAACATTATAAACATTCAAGAAGAGAAACATAATCATTCTGTATACAGAACTGCACACACTGAACGTACAAAAATGATGCAAGACCTATGAGAGACTATGGAGCAAAATCCAAACACTGGGTAATGAAGTCAATTAGCTGTTTCTTCTAGAGATCCATGAAACCACGATGGCCCTTTTCCACTAGCACCATTCCTCCTGGTTTGTAGTGTTTCCATCAGGATTGTCCAGGGCTGAGTAGACACATTTTAGCATCTACTCCGTTGGGGTTCTGAAGGTGCGGACTCGGGCTGAAAATGTGACGTGTAGTTTGCAAACCACTACTGGCCAGAATTCAACGTCACAGGATGAGTCATGAAAGCGACTCCTGACCCCGCCATCTTTATAAACCAGCTGCTACTGTGAATAACAACTTTGTGTTTGCTATTAGCAGCAGTATCAGCTGCACCATGGCTTTTCAAAAATCAATACCATGGTTCAACCTGATTACAAGCCATAGACCGATCAGCGGGTAAATCATGACCTCAACATCATGGGTATCGCATAATAATAATAATGATAATGATAATAATAATACATGAAACTTATATAGAGATTTTTTGGACACTCAAAGACGCTTTACACATACACAAAAAAAATACAAATGACTTCACGATACTTAGGAGCCGCCTTGCTACGGCGACCCCAACCCTCTTACCGAGGGGGCCTCAGTCGTAATGGAAACAATCTAAAACAGGTAGTATGGTGTCTTAGTACGTGATAGTGGAAAAAGGCCATAAAGTTGCTTTTCCAAAGTAGATTCTTGACCTTTTTCAATCACGACTCCCCACCCCCGGTCAGAAAAATCAAGCAACTTCTCCCCTTACCTTACTTTAGACAAACTTTGAGGCTTCAAACAGACGTCAGTAAAATAACTTCTGAAAAAAATTATGTCACTGGTACAGGTGATGCAA
This sequence comes from Leptatherina wallacei, assembly GCA_028567055.1. NCBI lineage: Eukaryota > Metazoa > Chordata > Actinopteri > Atheriniformes > Atherinidae > Leptatherina > Leptatherina wallacei. The sequence continues at coordinate 18,049,839 of JAOXYM010000004.1, read as the reverse complement.
TTTAAGAACTATTCCCCAATCTAAGGTTTTGTTGTTTTTCTTTTTTGGGGGGGGGGTTCTTCCCACAACCATCTGACAACCTGTAGAAATGAATTTGCAACTTCCATGGTGTTCTTTTGTTGTATTAATGAAAAAAAAATAAAAAATTCTACCTTAAAAGGTAACTGTCCACAAATTTTCAGGGAGACAAACAAAATCTACTCAAACTCCATCTAACTTTCTGATGTGTAATGCTGAAGGTCAAAGCGCCACTGCCTGCTATAATAATCCCCTGCTGCCAACTTCCAGTTCAATTTCCTGAGGGTCAGCAGGTCCCTGCAGAGCAATAGTCTTTCACTCAGACCGTAGGGGCAAAGAGGCGCGTTCACAGGGGATTTAGCCATTTCTGCTCCATCATCATTGCCATGGGAACGCTTGTTAGCAGAAAGCAGATTGTGTAAAGCTCAGTGGGATGTCACAGTCGAGCCTGTTTGCTTCCAACCACCTTGATCCTAACTACCCTAAATAATGATGGTGACGGGGAAGCCAGTGATGGGATTTTAGTTATTACTTGAGATTTTTTCTCATGTCTTAACACAAATGTGACAAAGTCCTGCAAGTTTAGTTATTTTTGTGATTAATCACTGTGTCAACAAATTGAAAGTAAAGCCTAATGTGACATCTCTGATTTCTCTCATTTGATCAATCAAAGAAAAGCAACCACATTTTACTTCTGAATAAATTAGCATCCAGCTGAAAACACCTCAAATTCACTAACTAATCCTTAACTATAACCAACCTGAACAACCCTTGTCTCTCTGGAAATGAGTTATTGATATGTACTAAGTCTCCTGATCCAGATTGGGCAACTAAAGCAAAAGCTGACATTTTTACGTCCACTTAATCAAACTGTGAATTAAAGTAAATAAAAGCTTTGTAACACTTCTGTTAAACAGCTTTTCTAAGATTACTTAAATCTGAAAGTTCACCAATTCATGCAACAAAAATGAATTACAACAAATTCTACATTTCTTTTCATCATAGCAGTATTGTGTTAAGCTTGGACGCTTTCCAAAAGATGCTGCAAGTTGAGTGGTTATCGTATTTTCTATCAAAGGACACATTGACTAAGTGTTTAATTCAAATTAGAGCCAGAATCATTCTTATTACGTCATCACGATTGGCCTTCACCTCTTGTTTTGTGGGTCTTCCTGCAAACCACTGATAATGCGAGTTGACTAATGTTTTGTCTCCCTCCTTTCCACACTGATCCACCCCTCCATCCCCAACAGTAACGCTCTCTTTACGGCTCCCAAAAGGGATTTCTGGCTGACAATCATATAAAGAGTTTTATGAATGTATGAAATATATGAATAGACTGCAGTAAAACTGCAGTCCATATGAACAAATATACACACAGTCTATCTCAGGACATACGTATCTTGTGTGTCCCTGTGCTGTGCAGCTGTTTATTGTGTTTACTTGGACAATTTGAGGAGGACTTTGAGCCCATTTAGGAACACTTGTTGCAGCAGTGGCTTTCCGGATTTCCAATTGTTGATTACGTAAAAGAGGACACAGAATAGAACAAGAGTTGAGCTTATTGTTGAAACAGCACAAATGCAGACACTCATGCAGCCTAAACAAACACACACTATCCAGGTTACCAAATACAACAGAGCTGTCACAAAACAGAGAAAATATGTAACACTTCGCAGGTGTGTGTAGGAATAGCAGCTCAACATGCAGGAGGCGACGTACTGCTGCAGGATCACTGGTGTATTCCAGCCAAATAACTTGCTTTGTTATATAAATCACAACAAACCAGCAGTCTCATCCTTAAGTGTGCCCCACCTCTTTAGCATCAGTCTGCTTTTCTCATCGTTTGTGTTAGATGGAAAAAAACGGAACCAAATATCAAATATTTGCCAAACAGACAGCCTTTTATCACCTTGTTTCACTGGTTGTATAACACACAAATTACCCAGAGAAAGCCCAAACGATCACGCCCTTCCATAAAAAAGCTGTTGCACTGGCAAAAACTGTAGACAAGGCTCCTATTATTCCGGAAATCCAGGATTTAGCAAATATTTTGAAAGACTGAGCCCTTGCACCTTTATGTCTGCATTTTCTGAGTGAACCCTAGCAGATCCAGACAAAGTAAATTATTCATATCAGCTTGAATAACCTCACTTCCAAGCCAACTGCTGTCCTGAGCTGTCTCTCGTCCACCCAGAGGACTCACCTGTGTCAGCTGTAGTATATTTGGATATTCACATCAAGTTCTGGGGGATAAAAAACAACAAAAGATTATACATAATTCTCTCAAAAGCCTCAAAAACGAATTTTCTGATGCGTGCCCTAAGCAACCACATAAACTCTATAGGCAATACCTTTCCTTTGCTCACCACATCTGCTATTTTATTCATTTTATGTAAAAAATAAGTAAATAATTTTTTAAAAAGATGCCTGGGCCTATCCATTCAATCAGTTGTAAAAGAAGACAAGATTTTAAACCAATCAATAAAGAGTAAAAAAAGATGCCACAGAACTTCAAACTAACATTGTTGACCATGTTAGGTAACATACAGAAATTAGGCTGTCAAATTCACAGAATGAAAGAACACAACACAGCCATGTGAGATACAGTAAGTTGTGTGCAGAGGATTAACATGGCTCAAACAGAACTCAACATTTTACCCACTCTCAAATCTGCTAAATCACTTCTAAGGAGATTAATACAAGGTGCTATTTGTCTTGGGAGTAAAGCACAAATTCTTAATAAGGTCAAGGTACAGCGTGGCACTTCATGCCATGTGAAGCTTTATCTGTGGTACTGTCAAACCCCATTCAGACCTACATCCTGCAAGCGTCACGTGTCAAAGAAGGTTATCCTTAAAGGGAATGTTTTGGGGTTTTTTTCACCCCCATAAATACCATCGCTGACCTTGTGGTCGGTTTGCTGATTTCAGCTCAATATTGAGCACAACTACAAGATAAGAATTATGTGGTGTGATTGGACCAGAATCCCATATCAATTTTTTTAACATCTGAAATTAATACTGTGACCTTGGCCAAAGATCACCAGAAGGATGCTCTCTGTCCTGCTGGACACCAGAGGGTTTATACTCATATTTCACATGCTGAAAACCTAGTTCTGTTACTCAATTTATGTTTAGAAGAAAATACAAAGAATGGTCCACAGAAAAAAAAGAGGTCACTCCTCTGGATGGTATGTTTTTAAAGTATGTTCAGTGACTGAAAAATAATTCAATTCTGATCTTTCTGATCCATCTGGAAACTCTCCTAGTTGTGCATGCCTGTGAATCAAATCTGATCCACACTTCACAAATAATGGTATCAACAAACTGCAGTCTTTCTGCCTCAAATTCATATTAAGAGGAGGGGCGGGATATGTTCAAAATCAACCAGAAAAATTAGTTTGCAGTCATAAAAGATGCCATTTTCCAAGCTCCGACCTATCATTTTGTGGCAGAAACAGAAAAAATCGGGCATATCATCATCCTAGCTTTGCTTTTGAATGTTTTGAAATGCTACACAATCAATAATCAATTTCTATTCACTGACTGGTTCTACATGGTATGCTTTGTTCCTTTTAAAAACATCACCCCATAACCTGCTCAGCGGTGTGAGGACCTAAAAAAAATCTAAGATGCACTGAGATGTGGACATGTAGGATTCTGAATTTACAAATGATCCATTAATAACAAAAATTAATTTTCTATGTGCTAATCATAAGGTCATGTTGACAGAAAGCAACAGAAGAGACTTGGAATAGCAGGAAGGAAGCCTTTGGACAAGATGACTTGTGCATGCTACACAGTGGCACCTATTAAATGAAATTTTTTGGAAACATGACAAACATGAGAAATGATTGTACGTATTTCCTGCTCGGGAAAGAATAAAATCATCCAGCAATAGCTGCAGCCGATCAGATGACCATGAAGCAAACAATATCAGAGCTTTATCCCAACTCAGTAAGGGTGAAGCAAATCACAAACTCTACAGCAACTTCTATGGCCAAAGATTTATGGCTGTATTCAGTCTTCAGAGCTTTTGCTCTGTGCAGGATGGAACTGAGATATAACATCTCATCTTGAAGTTGTTGGGGGGTTCTTTTGACACAGTGATTCCCACTCTCAAAAACAAGACCAAAATCAAAGTCATGATATCATTTAAGCAAGCAGGTGAATCGTTAACTCCAGTGTGCCACATTTCCACAAAACCATTTGTTACCATAGCTGTGCATTTCATCAAAGATTACAGACAGCTTCTTATGTGCCCCAAACAAGAGCAGTGAATAAATCATTATATCTCTCATAGCACATAACATGAGGAAGTTGGTTAAAGTCTGTTGACTGAGAATATACAGATGTCTATTAACCACAAGTGTGCTACAGGTACATTTTTTATTTCCTGTTTTTTCTGTTTTTCTGACAAATATTCCCAATTACCTGCTAATTTTGTCCATTTTTTTAAGCATCGGCTTAATTATTTTTTTTAATCATTTCTAAGGTCTTCCCAGATGGTTCTATTAAACAAACCATCTATAGACAAAAAAACCATCAGATCACAAAAAAAAGGCTGAAAACTGCAAACAACAATCATAGATTTTGACCTCACAAACCATTACATTCAGATCGACAAACAGCCTAACAACCTCAGTTATCCCCAATTAATCCCACTTAAAGTCTTTTTCTGAGACTGAGAGAGAAAATGCTGCAACCTCCATTCTAATTTTTTTTTCAGCATTAATGGACGTCAACCTTCTGGCAATCACTTCTATGTCCTCATAAAGGGCCTAACAAATAGAATTATCAATGGCTGGCTTTCACCATGAGAGGGACTAAACATGTGATGACAGAAATGTGGGTTTCTGGGTTATGTAGTGCAGTAAGAAAAGGACAAAACACTTAGAGACTGTTTGAGGTGATTAAAGGTCTGATTAATGACCATGTCAAACAATTATGGCATTGTGTTCTGCTACTGCAGACTCCTGTTCAAAGAGATCTGTATGTTCCTAATTTACAAGTTGTTTAGGATAAAAGTGTGTGCTAAATAACTAAACATGAATGTAAGCAAGGCTGCTGCAGGAGAAGGATTGCTGGCTGATTCAGAGTTTGTTCACAACTTTCACAACTGGAAGAAAAGTTGTCAATTCCTCAACCTGGTTTTATTTACTTCACCAACAACCACAGTTAATAAAAAGTACCTTCTACGTATTTCACAATATATTTTCTAAAAAAAAAATCTACCATAGAAATCAATGTGAGTAAGATCCCGGAAGTTAAAGCACCTTTTATTGTCACTGTTGCACAGAGAATTCTGTTGACTGCTGAGGCAAAAATTGTGACTCATGAGGTTTTTTTCCCACTATTTTTCTTTTTTTTGTATAAGCATACCAACTCAAATGGATTAAAATAACCTACTGCAATTAAAAGCTGGTGATGGACAAAGCGAGAAATATTGTATTATGGCTTAAGTCAGCTCTAAATTAAAGAGATGGGGTAGTCTTCCAAGCAGAAGTAAATACCAGAAAGTAACCAAGTGGAGATACATCTGCATATAAATCTAAGGCCAGACCCTCAAACATGCGACTGCAATCTCTTCACTGTGCCTCATCATATATATCCCAAACACCTGCACAGTACAAGAATGACGGATATTATAAGGCATACATGCAGATACAGTAGAGTAACCCCCAACACAACATATCCCCTCAAGCTTAACACAAATCTTCTAATAACAGCCTACGTCTGAAATGAGGTTTTCAGATTTTGAAGATTAAAGCTGTCAGTTTGCAAAGCACGCGGGCCAGCTCTGTCAATTACTGTTTAAGCAGGCTTCAGACAGATTGTGCTAAGACTTATATGAATGACCACCACACCTGCAGCCTGTCAGCTGACCTGCAACTCAACATTAGATTTGCTTCATCATATAACCAACTGTAAAACCAGTGTAAATCTTAAGCAAACAAGAATCTGTGCTAATCCTCTTAATAACTGACCAGGCAGAAAAATGTGTTGAGTACCTCACTCATTAAAATGTTGCAAGTTAGCAGCAGATAATTTAGAAGTATATTCTATATGTAGACTGGAAGGCTACTTGGTGATCACAGCCCTCTGCCAATGCTAATGTGCTAGTGTTGCATTTTTAAAGAAAGTGATTCAGATCTGCACCAGAGTTCATCACATCTTCCTCCGATCCACCTCGTTTCAGCGTAGTAGTCTTTACATGATTTTTCATTCAAACAGTCCTTTCCACTCCAAGACAAGATACTCCCAGACTTATACTCAAGTCTTTGGATTGTGCATTTCCATGTTATTTCAAAGTGTTTAACCTCTAAAGCAAAGATGGTAAATAAAAACATGACAAAATAAAAACCTTTCACCTGTGGCTCAGCTGGTAGAGCACTCGTCTCTCAAATATAAATTCCTTGTTATGTGTCAGGTGATGCGGATAATGCTTTTTGATCTGAAATGAGATCATCACTGTGATTCTGAGACAACTGAAGTACTAAACAGTTCATCGTAAAATGGACAAATGTGTTGAAGCATTAAATCATCGATAAGACACATAAGAAATATTTAACCGTAGTATTAAAACAGTAGCCACTTTTTTTTCATTAATGTTACACTGCAGGCGTTTCTACTCTCTTCTACATCCGATCACTGAGGGTATTCAAATGACTTTTGACACAGCAATGTCAATTATTTTACACAATCACAGCTCACATTATCTCACAAAGCAAGCCGTGAATCTCCTGATAAAATATATAAAAGGAGAAAAAGTAAACCAGGTGAAACAAAACCCACACAGGCGAGGTAATGACAAGAAGGTTACATCGTCTGTGAGGCAACAGATCAAAAAACCAAAGCTTTGAATCTTCTGCTGCTTGTTCTTTTGTAAACAGGTGATCTGTGTCTGGCCTGCAGCAGAACACTGCGTCTGCATCACCTCTGGTTCAGGCCTCCAATTGTTGCTTCAGCAATCTGAGCCTGGTGCCAAGATCAGCTTTAGGGCAAATCCACCTCTTGGCTTCACAGCCTTGTGCGGCTTTAAAGCTGAGTCCGATGCAGACGCTTACAGATTCATCACAGAACTTTGAATGCAACAACATGAGCAGTGAAAACCTGGTCTAACAACTAGCTGAAACTGACATCCTGAATGAGACGCGGGTTAAGGAGATATGCAAAGATGACGAATAAAGCAGCTGTTCAGGTCACCATAGAGACAAGTGCGGGGTAACGTGGAGGGAAAGCAAACATGTTTACCCGGCACTGGGGAAAAGTGTTCACCCAGCGGCACAGAGACATAATATGATTTATTCAAACACACTTTAATACCTCCAAAACTCTACATACAGATAACATTGCAGCCTCAGATTTGACAGCAACACATAGAAATCCCCAGAGCCTTATTTATCTAGACCTCATTTGTGAAAGGAACAGTGAACAAGGTGTGTCAGTTTTGAGTTACTTCCATTTCTTTGCCTCGTGTTTTCTAAAGCTTTTTTTATCTCATGCTTTGTTTTTTTTATTATTAAACCACTGGGAGAAATAAGTGATAACATCTCATGGAGTTTTGGGACATTACATTAACACACAACCAAGATCCTTCCATCTTTACCCTGCTCTGGTTTTTCTGTCACCCCTCTTAGTTGTTTTTTTTTTTTTTTTCATTTGTCACCACAGGCTAAAACTGAACTCGTAAGAAAAGATAACATTTTCAGCCAATAAGAAGCATCCAACTTGACCCAAGTTGCCAACATCTACTCTGACCCCCCCCCCCCCCACACACACACACACACACACACACACTTAAATAAATCAAGCCCCCTAATATCTTCCTCCTCATCATGACGTCAGGGAATTGAGTTTTCCTTGTTACTCTCAGCCTCCACAGCAACCGGGTGAGGGTTGACACCGCCCTCCTCCCATGACTTGACCCGGGAAGAGGCTTTTTCTTTTTTTACATGGGGGGCAGGGGGGGCATTTGTTCTCAACACTTGAATGGATTGCTCTCTAAATCATCTTGGCATGCATGAAAGTGCACAAAAGCCAAGGAAGCTGTCGTCTGAGGTGTAAGACAAAACCAGCAGGGGCAGACTCATAAAAGCCACACATGAGCTGAAAGGAAGTCACGCTCAGTTAACCACAACACCACTGTAACACATGTATGCAGAGTTGAAAAAGATTTGTAAAATACGATAGTTGGGAATGAACACTCAACACCTGGTGACATGTTTAAGTTTAAGCAGACAATTCAAGACATGGACCAAAACTTGAGCTGTTATATACGTAGGAAAAAGGTTAAGATTAGGTATTTATCAGCCATTACACAGAAACATTTTAAACAGTGGTTCCATGAGACAATGACGATTAGTTATTTAAAACTTACTCTACTAGTACTAAAATAAAGAAAGTATCCTGTAAATTGCACTGAAGTGCCTTTTCCTATTATCACTTATATAGGAGCCACATTAAATTGAAATGAAACTGATCTGCATGATTGCAATCTAATTATATTACTATCCTCACTGCTTAAATTCAAATATATCTGACATCATGTATTATGACGGCTTTACTACTGCCTTAATTTAAACGCCAAACTCTGATTCTGCCTATAAAATACTGACATGTAATCAGTGTTTCATCCATCCGTTCCCAACGTACAGAAAAGCAACAGATTCAGGGATGAAACTACAATAAGTCTCCATAATGATGTCATTTTGGACCTGGACTGCATTGCAGGACGGACACCTCATGTTGTCACCGTGGCGGTTCAAGCAAAAAAATAAACAACTGCATGGAGATGAAACACTCACTCCTGCTCTCAAATGTGTTGACACTGTACGGAGACTTGACCAAAAGAGAGTTACATATTGCCCATCCACGCTCAGTATGATGCAGCTGTACCGTCCTGCCTCACCTCACTTACCGGACGGATGAAAGGTCTCGTCGGGACACACGTATTCCGCTCCGACACCGTTTGGAGTTAGTAGGAGATAAGCTACTTTTCACAGGAGAAATGTGTCCAGTTTCAGGGTTATGAGTCGCTCAGGTGAGCCGCTGGCGTCCTAGCCGAGCCGCAGCACTTACAGTGCCGCCAGACACACCAGCAGCGGGAGACGGTGGCGGTGTTGTCAGCTGCCTCGTACGTGATTGGACCAGGTGGAATAGGCGCGTTCACGCGCCCCCCTCCATGCGCGCACTGGTGGCAGCTTGTGACCACTGGTGCAATCCCAAGGCTGCAAACCGTGATGAGGTGACTCAGGTGTAAAGCAGGTATATCTGCAGATGTAAAACGATATTCATTCAGGTTACACTATTGTACTGAAGTTTTTCCATTTTATGCAACACATCTACATACATGACTTTTTTTTTTAGGTAGGTAGGCTATATTGTTGCTCAAAAAATCAACTTGTTTGTTATAAGAACAAAGACTTTTGGTATAAAACATAATTCGCATATTCTTAGGAAAAATAAAATGAACCCATCTCTAAAAAAAAAGGTTGGGATGGGCGGAATGCAAATAAAGATAAACTGCATCTATCTGTTGATTGGTGACATCCTTTATGTGACTTAAATTGTGTAAAAGCAACACATGAAAATTGGGAGAAACAGCTCACATCTAACTAGTTTAATATGTAAAAGGTCAGTAATATGATGAGATGTGAAAAAAAAAGGTTCATTAAAGACACAAACATTTCAAAAACCCTGTTGGTCATCATCAATGCATTCATTAATTCAAGTGAAAATTGCCATGTAAAGAAATTAACACCTTCATTGCTTACAAACAGGTTTCAGAAATGCAGCCTCCTTCTCTGGGTCCAGATTGAGATGAAGTGTAACACTGGCCTTTGATCAGATGAAACATAATTTTAAAGTCATTATTTAAAATCACATCTAGTGCACATTAGGCAAGGCAAG